>CM046453.1:77689576-78177076 GCA_025506515.1 Flaveria trinervia | reverse complement strand
AGGGTTTTGGTGACGACTCAAAAATAAGCTATAGCGACAAGGCTGTGATGATTAGGTCTATGGCGAAGACATGTCGTCGCCATAGCCTATGGCGACGACAACCGAACCTATTGCGACGACAATGTCATCGCGATAGCCTTATTTCTTGTAGTGACATATTACTGTAATTATTGGTTCACCCGTATAATACACGGGCCACTAACATAGTTTTTGTAATATAAAGATAACTTGTAAGTTTGACATAAGTTATTGAAGGGTATTCAAAACATCATATAATCTTAGATAATTTCATGCGTTAAACAAGAAATAAAACATATATAATTCAAACGATTATATTGAGGTTGGAGAAACCCTAAAGCAAAGCTGACGTAAGCTTCAACATATATCAGTGATCCCATGGATGATAATCAAATACAGTAATCAAGAAGTCGTTAGAATTTAATCGTTAACGATCATTGTAGCATCCATCAATTTGAAGTGAACATCATTGTTATAAACCAAACAAAACCTTAGTATATATGTAATATGTTTACCATGCATATTGAACTTATGACATTATAAATTTAAATATATATATATATTATATATATATATATCATAGAACTTATGACCTTTATAAAATGGTGTTTCTGTTCGTTTAGTAGCATTGGAGAGTGGAGACGGTGATAGAAAATCAATTATGACTCTTTTCTCTTTAACCATCCTTAGATTCATATTCGACCTTAAGATTAATATTTGAACCTTAAAAATAATATTTATTTTTAAGACATCTGACGGATATCTATAGTAAATTGGCATGATACTTTTAAAATCTATCATGAAGCATTACGAGATATGTTATATATTTACCCAAAGCATCATGAACTATATAAAATGATTGACTAGATCACGTTAGTAGTAAAATTTAAATATGATAGATCATTTTCAATGTAAACGATATCACGGAAGACAAAAGGTACAATTTCCTGATAAAAATGGTAACAAGCTAAAAACATACCCCAATTTAAGGCCATAAATTGTTATATCATTCTTTACCATTTAATGTACTTCAATTTGTACTACTATTTTATTTATATAGTCCTACCATAACCTTTATCTTTTCAAATGAGTTAAGTACGAGGCTCTTAATGAAAACGGGTCATGAGTGTGGTAGTTATGTCTTGAAAATGATCATCTTATTTATTTCATTGTTAAATAAATGTATTGTACGTTTATAGGGATAAAATCATTTTATGCGGTAACCAAACTTATTAGCATAATAATTACGAATGGACTGGGTGTTGACTTGTGGTTCAAGTGGTCGGTCCAGTTTAAAAACAGGCCAACCAAAAACGTACTTAAACACTGGCCACTTAACCTAATATATACATTTTAATTCTATATATGTATATAAATTTGGTTGTCTTAGCTTGATTAATTATATGTCAAACTATAAATTAAAAAACCTCTAGTTTAAAATTTGAAGGCTAGACATTAAAAAAATAACGTAATCAACCATATATGGTTACCCCTAATATAATCAAAATAGTCTCTTTTTCCGGAGAATAAAATGATTTGAACATGATAAAGAAAGCACAATAAGATGATGAAACATATTATCTATTGTTATAGTAGTGGTTACGTTAATATTTAAATAAATTATGTTGAATTAATGCCATGACAATAGCTAACTTTTTATAATGCGTGTCAGTACTAAGGAAATAACTTAATAACTAAGAAAAATCAGGTAGTTATTAATTTAAAAAAACAAGTAATTATTTTCTTTATTAGTTAAACCTAACTCCATGATGAGAAGTTTTTAGGCCTCATTTAATTTTTGAGTGTTGATAGTTAGTTTAACCTAACTCCATATATTTAGAAAGTTTATAACCTTGTTTTCTGACCTAAACATGAGAGTTTTAGGCCTCATTTAATTTTCATTTACTTCTATGTGCTTTGATGTTATTTAATTTACTTAGGACACATATAAGTGTTATGATAAAAAATTATATATGTAGGCTAACGTCAATCTACACTAGTCCAGTAGTCCAGAGGCTAGCATACCACGCACACAACCTGTGAACGGGTCTGATAATCTAACGTTTGAGAGTTGATAACACAAAATAATATATTATTTTGTTAATATATTATTTTGTGTTTATCAACTCTCAACTGTTAGATTATCAGACGATGTTTATTATATAATATTCTTATAGATGATTATTGTGTTGTAAACAAAACTGCTACTATGCTCATGATCTGACGTCTTTCTATTTTAGAAATAATTTATCAGCTGTAGGAGTACATTTAGTAACACCAGTTGAAATACGTAATAATAAGAAATCATAAAACAAGTACAATACGTATAACGTATTGAAAATGATTTGTATTTGTAAACCCTCGATCCACAATCTTCTGAAACCCATCACTTCCAGCCCATTAGCCCATCAGCAAACAGCAATGAGCAACCCAAACAAGCCACTTATTCTTCAAATCTATCGAGCCCAATTATTCACAATCATAAGTTTCACAAAGCCCAACAGGGTCCATATGCATTGTGCAATTGATAGTTTTACACTACAAAATAAAATTATTATACTAGGCAAATGAAATTGAGTTGTACCTTTTATTTAGGACTAGTAAAAACCCCTCGCGTTGAGGCGGATTAATGTTGTTTATTCGTTTGAAGCAAATGGAAAATAAACATTATCTAATCTGTCAATTCTACATCTTTAGTGTCGTATCATTAGTATTAAATCTTTCGTTTAGTTATTTTTAGAGTGTTTGTCTATGGTACAAATCAATTCTAATTGTGCTTTCTAAAGGCCAGATAAATCCTATTAGGCGAGGTAGGCAACTATTTGTTGTAAGAGAATAGACTGAGTCTTGTTTTTTTGGAAGTAAAGTTATCTGATAAACCCTAGCTTTGATCAAATGATCAATATGCATCTTATTGTAAGAGAATATTTGAAAGTATAGTTGTTGAGAATTTGAGATAAATAACATTTTCTAAATATATATAATTTAGATCTACTAACTATGCATAATCAGATCAATATCAAAGACAACATCCAAACATCTAAACACCTCCTAATTCCACATATAACCCAATCACTCAATGAATAAAATCTTACATCTAAGTAATGTGTTTTCAAATTCCAAAGCAATTGTGAACTACTGGATAAAAATATAGAATAGGATGACAGAAAATATCATCAACATCACATCTTCATCAAATCCGAACACATCAACAGCAAAAAAGAAAAAAAAAACTCATTACAATCATCAAATCATTCCTCAAAGAAAATAAATTAAACCTAGATCAATAGATTATATTAGCATCAAATCATGAAAAAATATCAAATTTCAAGAAAATACCATGAAGATCATTGATGATTAGGAGCAGTGAAGGATTCATAAACCACCAGCTAGTGGACTAGATATCTCAATCGCGCCATTGTTTACACCCTTCTCAGTCACCTAGATTTCTGTCACCATTTCTTTAGCACCACCGACATCAATACTCGTTGCAATTCCTCTGTGAGAGTGAAAGCGAAACAATTAGAGAATGAGCTAAAGTCAAAGGCAGTGAAAGAAGTGAGGCAAGGATAGAGGAAGTCTAAGACTTAATGCAGTGTGAAGTTGTACGTTACGCTTTAAGTGTTTACAGTTTGGTTTTTAAAGTATATATAATAAGTATCGACACATCTGTTTATTTACTTTTATGATACATCATTCTCTTATCTTATGTCATCATTTGAACACTAGTAATTTCTTAAATAGTCTTTTATTTCTATCACAATTTTACCAACGCAAAAACAATTGAATTATACTTTAACAATGCCAAATATGTTTTGTAATATAAAATCATTTTTAATTACATAAAAGTATTATGTTGTAACAATGTCTTAAAATGGTGATAACAAAAGTGGATGAATCAATTCTAATTGATGTTGTGTGTGTATATATATATATATATATATTTCTAGAGTTAGTTATATAAATAGTCCTTATGGTTTAGCGTAATCTTAGGTTTGAATACCAACTTATTTTAGTAATAAGTTTGGGGATTGTAATTTCAATTGTAACTAGTTTTTGTTCCAAAGCAAACTTTCTTTAAGCTATAATTAAGTTTAAGTATAATGATAATATAAAAAAGAAAAATATAAGTCAAAAGACTATTAATGTCGTTTACTTATTAATATCAGTTAAATAATAGGCAACACACCACTTCCCTGTCAAATTTCCATCACTACTACCATGCGACCACCATTAGCCATAGCTCCTCACCGCCACCACCATCACCGCTAACTAATAAAATGTTGATCATTAATTACATTAACCTCAACAGAACCATCAGCCACTAAATCCTCCTTTCCTTTTAACTCTCGTTTTTCCACCAACGCCATCATGAAAGCAAAATAATCATGCTCGATACACCATCACATAGATTTTTACTAAATACATAATAATGATGAGATACATAGATAAAAACTTTAAATATTAAGTTAAAATAGTTGTAAGGTATTTACAATACTATTATATTGAAAAATATATTTTTTGGTTTTGTTCAAAGTTGGCGAGATTTTTAAGAAAGTAATTTTAAAGTTGTAAATTTATAAACTATTATGTTTTTAAACACATAATATTTATATATAAATACATAAGTTTCTACATAAAACTGCTTTTATTAAGAGAGGAAATTTTTTTATAAAACTGCTTTTATTAAGAGAGGAAATTTGTCGGCGAAGAATTTCGATAAGCTAGTGAGAGCTAGATTCAAAGGATTTTTTAGAAATAGTGAAATGACCATTTGATAATCTCCCTACTTTATAATGGTAGGAGTTGTAACAACCAATGGTAAATTTCATTTCATTCGGAGTATCATCTACATCTTAATTTTCAAAATATGTTTATAAAATCCTATGCTTCCAACAGCTAATGAGGCTAACTAACTCACATCCTCTAACATATATATAATTATACTCAAAAAACGCCATGTTGATGAGCTCATGAGTCATAATTTATAAACAATAGAACATTATGCATCACAATATAAATCATATTTCATCCTAAAACCTTGTGCCTTAACTACAAAAAATGTCATTTGATGACACATTTTAATGAGATTTAAGCTTGGTCACGTGAACTCCCCACTCTTCAACATATTGCATAAAGTATATAAGGGTCCACAAAAACCATCATTAACATATGACATATTATGGCAATTTAGTTATTACTAGGTTAACAAACAAGTGTAATGTACAGTAAAAACAATATAATGATAACGCATTTGATTTATTAGTTTCGATCTGAGTATGAAACTAAATGGAACTTCGATCCTATCAATTACTAAGATACGCCAGCACTAAGGTTAGCTTTGACTAACAAGTTATAGTTTAAGCATACCTGATCAGGCTATGCATAACCTAGGACCACGCTAGCCACTACATAACCTAGTTATGACCCTCAAACCCCACTACCAAACCAACTTTGAATAACCAAATCGAACCTAAAACGTACTGAAGTTGCAAGAGCTTACCAGGTCGCTAAAAGCTCGCATGATGCTTAAAACGATGTTGTATAAATGAAATGGTCGAATGGAATTAGTGAAAACAGCTAAGGTTTAAACCACAACATATAAGCTGAAAGTTGGCTCTGTCGTGAACTGTATGGGTCCAAGTGCTGGTCTGCCACCAACCTCCCTAATCGCCTTATCCATTTTATCCGCACATAGAACACTACTTAAATTGGTGCTATTGCACAATACTGTCGAGTCATCAGACACGTGCCAAGACTTAACAATTAGTCATCACACGCGTGTCGATACCATAACGGTTGCTTAACTAGATTCACGATCCACTATGAGAATTAGTGGTGATCTGCTATCGACTCTCCTTGATTTCCTTCTAATAGAATTTCTTATTGAACCACTAAACTTGATCTTACCTAGGGGCTTTACCGTTTGAACCCACTAGAGGTTGCCTGTCGTAGATCCCACTACCAAGGTTGGTGCCTTTGAACCTTTGTTGCTTGTGAGGTAGATATTTTAAGCTTGAGGTATTATAAGAGTCTAGAAATATGATAAGTTGCAAAATTTAATTAAGAGATTAACAGGTAACATAAATTATAGTTTTTATTGGAATAGAGAATATACACACTAATGACAAAAGTAAAAATAAGAATACTTTTAGTTATTTTAATTATTTTTGAAAGAATTAAAAGAAAAAATTAACTTTCTTTAATCATCTCGACTTAAATCATTAGAAAATAAAAAACTCCTAATTATAAAGCAAGACTTTTAAAGTTATTAAATAGTTAAACTAAAAAGTACACACAAACTCAAATAACAATTATGCTCCAAACAATCTTTCAAATCTAATAAAACGATAACTAAAGGAATATGTGTCAACAATACAATCATTTTAACGAAAATTTTCTCACTTTTATATCCTATTAAATATTAATTATTTCTAATATTATAATTTATTTCTTGATTAAAATACTTTTTTATAAATGAAAAAAAGATCTTATTCTTAATATTAATTCTAAAGAAACAAATTTATAACATACGAAATTTTTCTAAAACATCAAACTTTTTCAAATATACGGTATAGTTTAAAATTAGTGGTTTTAAAAATTTTAAATTATTATAAATGAAAAAAAATTAAAATTGAGAGTTATAATAGTAAATTTTATGAAAATAAACATTACTAAAAATGTTTGTTTTGAAACAAAATGTTAATTTTCTTTTTGAAAAAAATATAAAAGTTTAAAATAAAAGATTTAAAATTTGTATCGTACATTTACTATTTATAATCATTATTAATACGCAATTTCAACCATATATTATCTTAGAATACGGAAATGATCAAATAAATGGTTGAGATCAAATTTTAATAAATGTTATTTTCATAATCGATCTTCTTAATATATGGTTGAGATCAAATTGCAGAGAAAAACTTGTTAGAGGAGTATTTCATATATTAATTAGTAATCACTTTTGTTGACATTTTGTAAGTTCTTCTTTTTTTAACATTCATAACTTTTATATACGATATTATTTTTTTTATAAAAATTACACTATAAAAATGAATGTTTTTTTTCTCTTTAAACTGAGTGCAGTATTGTTATATAAAAAGATAAAAAATTACGTTTTCAAGCTCATATATCGTTATTATGTTTTTAATGCCGTTAATTATGTCTTAGTTACTGTGTTTTTCTGAATACTATTATGTTTTTTTATAATGATACATAAAAATATAATGATACGATAATATTATAATTTATCTTTAGTATGTAAAATACAATAACAAATTAACAACTAATTAATCTAATACACTACAAACAATAACAATACAACACAATCTTTCATTGTGTTTTTGATTGTTATTATGTTATCTTAAACATTATGAATTTTGAAAAATAAACTAGTGAAATAATATCATTGCATACTTATAATGGTAAAGCACAATGACAAATTAAAACAACTTCATATAATTTATTAAAAATAATAATAAAAATAAAACATTGTGTTATTTCAACACTATAAGTTTTCACAAATAAATTTAAGAAAGTATATCATTGTTTACATATAATTGTAAATATAATGATTGATAACAAGTTTATAATATATAAAACAATGAAAAAATAACATAAATAATCTAAAAAGTAAAATACAATATTAATACACATAGTAAATTAAGTGTAATATATGATACAACGAACATATAAAATACAATTAGCTAACTTATTTGATACGATGATCAAAATGTAGTACTTTTTAAAATAATAAAAAGATACGTCTTAATACCATAATGTCTCTTAGTCTTTTTAGACGAAACAAATTATTTTAATAACCTTGCCCTATTGTTTTATAGTTAATAAAATTTTATTTTATATAATATTTTTAATAGATATCGTTAGAAGTGTATACAATATAAAATTCAATAATAACCATCGCTATTTTGAAGAATTTTCTTCTCTCACTCCATCATCATCTCACTCTCTCTCTCTCTCTCTCTTTCTCTCTTCTATGGAAACCGTTTCTCTCTCCTTCTTCAAACTCCAATCCCTACCAAATCCAAAAGCATCCTCCAATAATTAATCCATATATGATATAACTATACTAAAGCAAAAACCTAAAATCATCTCCACTCACATAAATTCATAAACGCACTAACCTATCATCTCCTCTTTAAATCCCCTCATCATCAATCTTCATCATCAGAACAAGTTCATCGTTGCACTCTGTTGATTCAATCGGTTATCATCCTCATGGATGAAATGTACGGCTTCCATTCGACCTCTAGTTACACGATTCCACCGGAAAATAACCTGATTTCACCGCCGGAGAATCTCGCCTTTCAATCATCCGTCGTCGATCACTACTGGCCGTTTTGTGGATCGGATGATTTGCTATCCGTTACAGCTTCAGTTGTGACGGATGCGGTTTCGATTGAAGCTACTGATTATAAGCAGATTGTTCTTCCGAAACGTCGAATCAACCGACAGCGTGATCAGGTTAAAAGTAATGGCGTCGTTCTCGGTGATGATGAAGATGAAGATGATGAGTGTGGCGATACGATCAAGGAGAAAATCGCGGCGCATCCTTGGTTTTCGAAGTTGCTCGATGCTTATATCGATTGTCAGAAGGTATATTTACAATATAATATTGAGTTTTCTGAATCGCTTTTTCTTCTTCTCTTTCACTTTTGTTGCTTTTTGATCACGAAATCATTAACATCTGCGTTATACGAATTATTTTTCGTTGATTTTGTTAATAACCTAATTTAATGCGTGAAGATCAATGCGTAATCCGCGTGGGGTAACTGATTAACTGTATAAGCGAAACTTAATCGTTTGAATTTCCTGTATTTCGTGAGCAAAGTTTAAATCAGTATCTTCAATCGCAGACTAATGTTTCGTCTCTATGAATGAAATCGTTACTGTTGATATTTGTTATGCAGGTAGGAGCTCCACCGGAGATTGCGTGTGTGTTAGACGAAATCCGTCGTGAAAATGACGTTCGTAAACGAAACGCTACCGCATCTACTTTTTTAGGAGTCGACCCCGAACTCGACGAATTCATGGTTCGTCTCTTGCTTGCTTTAAAGCATTATCATTCGATTAAAATTTATACATCACACACGTACGCCTCTCTAAAGAGACATAGATGATTAATATAAGTAGATTAGGAGTTTATGCACATAAATAATAATTAATTAGAACTTTATTGTTGCTGTATTTGATCATATAGGAAACATTCTGGCTTGTATTACTGAAGTGTAAATCTGATCTCACAAAGCCTTTTGATGAAGCTACTACGTTCCTCGGCAACATTGAAACGCAACTTCATCGTCTCATTATAGGTATGCACACATATTACATCTCTTTTCTGCACTCACTCCTAAACATTTTATTTGCCTGTGATGTTGTGTGGCAAAAGATAGCATAAATCCCTACACATTCACGGTCTCTCTTACCTCTCTCTCCACTTCTCTCATAGATACGGTCCGGACTTTTGATCTGATAAAACACATGTCGTTTGAATCCATGATTTGAAACACCTTGAGTTACGAGAATATATCAGGTAGAATATATATATATATAGTAATTAATAAAATTGTTGTATTTAATCAAGATGGTCATAACATATATCTAACATATATATTTTTATAAAAATTACAATTATCATAATATCTAATATATACGAGTCTTTTTATACACTGAACATATATACTTTGTATTAAATTTACAAGTATCATAAGTTGTGCGGGTGCTAAGGCTTTAATAGTTTTAAATGTACGGTGTGATAACTATAAAATATGTATATAAGTCTTAAGTCATGTTCTCAATCTTCAATATAGAGGTTCATTTCTCTCTACCGTTTCGTTTATTTTAGCTCTACTCTGTGTTATTTTTCCTTAAGGTGACGGTATCTATTTTCTTAATTATTTTTATGTTTTTCATAATAATACTATGTTATATTATATTATATTATATATATTTTTATAAGGGTGAATATAACTATGTTTGGAGGAGGTTGTGCCATTTATGCTGTAAGAAGTAAATGTAATGACAGAATACTACCAGGTTTTGTCTACTCCTCGAGTGGGTTGTGTCATTCGAGTTAATTTATATGTTCTATTATGTTTTTTTTGCGATCTCTATTTGAACACACACACACGTGTGTATCGCGTGTGGTGAATCACCATGTAGGGTATTATAAAGTCGTCAAGGTTTGCAGGAGTTGTAAGAAACTTTTATGATAGATGATGTTCATTATTTCAACACAAAGTCATGTGTTAGTATTATAATTATATACAATTTACTACTTAGTATGTCTAGATAATCATAGGATGCTTGTCATTAAGATCTTTTTACAAGATGTAATTTTATGATATTGGGTCGAGTGAAAGAGCGAGATTTTTTAGGACGGTGTTCAACCGTTCTATAAAATAACCGCCCCATAATATAAAATATTTTTAAAAAAAGGTTTTTTATAACGGTATGAAACCGCCCTAACAAATAAAAATCACGGTGCATACTTGCTCTCTAAAGGTTCTAGGACCTTAAATTTTTATCTAATATATTTGTATGCCAAGAAAACATAAAATAAATGAATGTTAATAAAATATTTTGAAGACTTTGAGGGACGACCTTGGGGACCCAAACTTCAATGTATTATTTCTCTCCACAAGATATTACTAAATATGTCGTGCTAACTAGATCAAGTTCTACAAATCGTTTGATAATCTTTTTATATTAATGCTATGATTGAGATTTTAGTAGAGAACAATTATACTTAAAAAAATTGGTTTGTTATTCTTCTGAAAACCCCATGTTGTGATATAGTTTGATAGGTATTCATACAGTGCTTATATACGTGGTTGATGTCTAAGAAACTTGAAAGCATTAGATGATCAAAGTCTTCATTTAAGTCATATGCGTCTTTTTAGTTTCTTACAAATTTGCTTAGGGCGTGTTTGGCATGCTTATTAAGATATTTGTTTATTGTTATCAAGATAACTAACTTAAATTAAGTAACTTCAAACAGTGAATTATCATATAGTAGTTTTAGAAGCAGTCCAAAACACCTTCAAAGCCAATCACCAAAAATTTATCACATTTGTATTTGTAAAATCTAAGTATTCTTAGGAAACATGTGCCGGGTCTCCTAATTTAGTTAGTAAAGAAAAAAAACTTATGATGACCTTTTCTACCGAAAGTATTTTTATAGATATCAAGTTCATGGGATAGTAAGTTTGAAAAATGTAAGGGTGTAATTCTTTGATAGTCAGACTCAAGGATAACTTTGTAGTTAGGTGTTTCTTCTGCATCTAATAAGTTAAGAGTTTAAATTTTACAAAATATGATAAGTATAAGTGGCTAAGTAGTAAACTATATTAGGATCTATTCTAGAAAAGTTCTTTCTATGTCAAATAAAAAAGAAAAAGAAAAGAATACCTTATATTTTATTGAAGTTATACATCTAAGCCAATCCGAGAAGTACATATAAATCTTCTGTAAGTACCAGGAATAAACTTTCCTAAAGAAGCTTATTTTAAGGTTTAATATGCCAGTACTTGTTTCAGGTTTTTGGCCTCTAATTTAATCTTCTTTTCTCACAATAGATCTGATCAGTATATCAATACTTAATTGAACAAAGTACATTTCGCTTTGTGATTTATCAGCTTTTTGTTTGTTTTTAATTCAGCCGGTGTTTGCGATTGCCTATTAATTAAACTAATCATCTCTTTCTTATTTTGTAAATAACCCGGGTATTATAAGTTTTTTTTATTAGTAACTTTAAAGTATTCTTTTTGTTATGTATACTCAGTTAATTAAGCAGTTTCCACAAGCAAATTCAAACATCTTTAAAATTATTAAGTACCATACACAAAATTAATAACCATAACCCAATTTCAACAAGCAATTTTAATATACCACCCCAATAAGCTAGTCAGCTTGTCTTAATTAAATTCAAGAGTTCTCCTTTCACTGTTTTTTTCCCATAAACTTCTAAAAGCTACGTACGTGTACAATTTAAGATGTGATTTATATGGTCTCGTTTTCAGATCAGTAGTTGTTCCCGTAAATGTGCCGGTAAAAACATTCTAATTTAAAAAAAAAAAAAAAGTCACTAAAGTTGTATGTAATTCATGTTGGTCAGAGAAATTCTGATGTTTGTCTCCATCTCCAATAGTGTGTGTGAGAAGATAATGGAGTCAATAAGCTAATTTGGCAGCCTTTTATCCTCAGACCAAATACAATATACAAAGTAATTGAGATTCAAGTCCAAAATGCTTGTTTAGTATATTAAGAATGCTTATGGTTGGTTGGCAACTAATATTGTTTATGTTCGCAAGTACAAGTTAACTTTTGGTGATCTTATCACAACTGGTAGTAACTAGTAAGAAATCTCCTTCACTTTTTAAGATTCTTTTACTTCATTTTCTGCATTCTAAGGAATATAATCATGTACCTACAATGTTTTGAGGGTCATATAACCCTATATGTGACTATAACCCTCTGATAACCCTTTAAAACTTTTCTCATAATTAGTGTCGAAATTTGATATACGTTTTGTATAGTGTTATATGTGTCGTATTGGAGTTCATATGATAACCCCTCCCCATTAAATTTTTTTCGTTTTCAGTATCTTCAACCCTATACGTCTCGTATAGGGTTATACGAGACGTATAGATGAGTGTCTTAGCATTAGGATATTTTTTTATTTCAAATTCAGGTCTATTTCATGTTTTTAATAAGATTTAAATTTAACATCACTTGAATAAATGACATACACATTTATAACTAGGCTATGCTAGTTTTGGTACCTTAAGGTTTCTAACTTTAGGCAATTAATGTATTTCACAGCTAAATTTATCAAACATTTTATCCTTATAACGGTCTTTTTAATAAGCTAAGGTCACGGAATCTAAATATAAGACATTGAATTCCTGGTTTTTGTAAGGGTAAATATGGTTTTTATATCGATATATAGTCACATAGTTTGGTCTCTCAACCATTACATTCTAGGTCATTAACATCATCTTGTACTTTTAGACTTTTAGGTACGTATTTTCAGCAGGGCTTCTCCAAAGGAAGCCTCAAACACCAGCCACGTCTCCCGTATAGAATACCCTACTTATTATTATATAATCTTTTAAAATCATTCCCGCTCGTTTGCATATGCCATACACCCTTTAGAAGACCCTATCTATCATTTCGTTGAGTTTTTAAGCGAACATACTTTTGGTAAAGATGAGTCTCCTCCGTTCAGAAGGTCGATTGTTTAGATATTACACAAGTTGTAGATATTTGTGGTTTGAATAATTTATCATTTTTCTTAGGAAATATAAGCTTAATTTGACTGTCAAACATTTTTTTGCATGTTACAAAAATAAATGACATGATAGTAATAATTGAAGTAAGAGTATGGGATGGATAAATTGGAAAGAGAATGTATGGATGGGGATTGGGAAGAGAAAGTGGCAAGTGGAGTGGTCTGAGATTAGAGATGAAAGAGAGATACGACTAGATGTCTGGAGATTCTCAATTATTTATGAATGTAGGACTCACCTACAAACCTATGAAATTTATCACTAGGCTAGTTCTTTATGGGGGATATAAACTTGAACTATATACCGTTTGGCACTTTTTTCTTGTTTCAATTTGTTTACGAAATCTACCTAAATTAATGATTTACGTGTGTCAGAAGAACTTTAGTTGAAGTAATTATCACAATAGTGTTTATGTTTTTACGTTTATAACAATACACGTATAAATTTCACATAATCACTTCATGGTTGTGTGCATATCTATAACTATATAAGGGCAAGGCTTCCATTGGGTTTGGTGTCACAACCAACTTGGTGGGAACATCACCCCACCCTTCAGGTTTGACTAAAAGATGAAGATTTCAGGTTCAAAAAGCCACGAGGTACCCACAATTTTAGAGCTTGGTGTTACGTCCCGCTTAAAAACAAGTCGTACTTCTGTGATTCCGGAAGTTTTTAGAGACATTGGAATTGGAGGCATCTAAGGCTGTCCTAAAGACTCTAGAACAGCTCATCAAGTTTGGCCTATGAGGGGCCATAAGAGAATGTTCTAGACAAGCCTTGAAGGCCGTAGAAAAAACTAGAAAACGAGGCTTAAGGGGCTACCAAAAATAGTTAACTAGATCAGCCTTGAAGGGTTCAAAAAGGCCTAAAAACACTACAAAATTCTACCAAATACATGAGAAGTAGCTTCATGAAAGGACACGAAAAACACTATACAAGCTCCTTAGGAATATCTAGATTAGAATTATTCTAAATCACATATATAGATCATTAGTTGGAAGATTCTAGATAGAAAGACTTTAGATCTTAGCTAACTAGTATAAGTACTCATGAATTGTTTCATTTGAAAACACCCAAAACATTAACAAGTCCTTTAACCACTTGAGGATTCTAAATGTCATATGAGAGTTGAGAGTAAAACTTTGTGACAAGTGGTATTAGAGTAACGTTAATTTGTTTAGGATGGCAATCGAAGCAAGTAAAATTACACATGTTGAAGAGAATCGTGGCGGAGAGAAATCTCGAAAAGGAACAATGAAAGGCTGAGATCTTTCCAAGGGCATAACCTTGGAAAAATAACTTCAAGATGTTGAGTCTGTTGTCACCAAGTTAGGTAACAAAGTCGAACTTGCATTCCAACAATTACAAACATTGACAAACGAGCTTAGGGGTTTCAAAGAAGATGTCAAAGTTGTAATGTACATATGACACAACGATGTGAAAGTCGTGTTCAAGGAAAAGATGACAATGTTGCGAAAATTAGTGGAACTTAAGATTTATGAATGCCACAAAAGCTTTCTCGGTTGAAGCCAAAGTAAACAGTTACAACAAAGCCATAGTCATGGCCAGAGAGAATGTCGTGAACCTTATACCAAGTGTTAAAATTCCTAAACCATCAACTTTAATGGGCAAACGAGAAGTGCTGAGTAGTTGATTTCATTTGAGAATTGGCGTAAGAGGGTTACAAATCTTGAACCATGCCACCAAAATCAAGATGCCCATGATGTATTTAAAGAAACAAAAACTAATGGTGGAAAGATCGGAGTATGTATATCGACCAACTTACGTGCACCATTAAAGCTTTTGGGTTGAGTTCGTCCAAAGATTCAAAATGTAATTTTATTCGATAAACATTGAGCATCAAGTTCGAAGTCACTTATGGAAGCTCAAGCAAATAAGAACCTTCAAGATTATGTTAAGGAGCTTATAAGACTTGTTCTTGAGATCTCGAACTTATCAAATAAAGACTCATTATTCTACTTCCTCGACAGTCTTTAATCATGGGCTAAAATATGACTAGAACGATGAAACATTCAATTTTTTTGCTTCAGCCATTATTGTAGCTAAAAACTTGATTGACCTTAAAGGAACCCAATCATACAATTATACAAACCCACTATTAACAAAAGTGATGACAAGAAAGGTGGGGAAGCCAAGCCTAATTACGTTTGGAATATGGAAACAAGCAAACCACCATGATCAACAATTTATGGGTTATGCCCAAAGATGTTTCTTACGTGATGGACCACGTAATGCTTGTGATTTCCCAAAGAAGTAGTCTTCAAGCAATCCTTGTGAGGAATGAAGATGTAACTAGTGAAGGCAAAGAAGCCTACCTCGAAGCAATGTAGTTACAAGTTTTAGATGCCTTAACTACATATGAAAGGAAGCCCTTAAAGATGGCGAAATTTTGCTTGAAAATAATCATGGGCAACAATACGAACACAGAGACGAAGGGGTTTCGATTCATAACATTGAAGTAAACAAACAACTTGCAAAGGCATTAGTCGATACTAGGGTAGGTCACAACTTATTTCCAAGGTTGAGACCAAAAAACTCGACCTAAAGAGCACAACAAAAGGAAGAATACTAAAAGTTGCCAATGGTAACGCTAAGCCAATCAAAAGAATATTATTGGTTGTAAAGACAAAGATCGAAACATGGCAAGGAAGATTGAACATCTCATCCATACCACTAAACGACAACAAGAACGTACTTGGGTCGGACTTCTTCCGGCCAGCAACAAACTTAAACACTCTATACTTGCCTAGGAAAACAGGTACATGTTGCACCCTTAGATCCAAATACTAGACGACGTGACAAGAGTATACTTGTATTTGAGCTCAGAAGAACAAGTCGAGGTGTACAAGACTTATGACGAGGACATCCTTAATTTAGGTGGAGGAGAATGTCACGTCCCGCCTAAAACCAAATTGAATATCTCGGTATCCATAAGTTTCTAGAATCGTTTGTAGGCATCTAATGTTACCCGGAAGACTCCAAAACAAACCTTTATCAATTTCCATATCTCAACTTTAAGCATTTTATATAAATAATAACAAGAAAATTATATTTTCAATACAAAAGGCTAAAACTTAATTTTAAAACAACAATTATCGATAATCAAAGTTACTTATCGAAATCCAAAAGTGGGATAACTTTTTAGATTGTAGTAACCAAGTTTCAAAATTGTCCTAATTAGATTACTCATTAATTTTTTTTGTCCCAATCAGGTCACTAAAGTTAATTTTGATTTTTAATGCCATGTATATAACCTGGTAAAAAAACTTAAATTTGGGTGGATGATGGTGGTCGAAGAAGATGGGGTGGAGATGGAGGGGTCACAAATGATGAGTCGAAGGTGATGGGGTGGTTTTGGGTGGCGATGGTGGGGATTTGACTGAGTCGTAAATGTTTGGGGTGGCGGTGGTGAGGGGATGATAGAGATAGTGTAGTTGGAGGTGATCAAAGGGGAGTGAGAGGGATGTTGAAGGTGGAGCTGGGGAGGAGAAGGGTGTTAATTAGGTTAATTACATAAGATTAGAACATGAAAACAAAGTTAAATAATTTAATTGAAACAGTTAGAAAAATAACTTATCTAATTGAAACACTACTAAAACTTGGTTATTATTTTATAAAGTTTTCCTACAAAAAAATAATTGCCAAAGTTTTAAGCAGTTATAACACTATAAAATCAATATAAATATGTAATAATCATTTAGTAAGTTACTAATTTATCAAATAGATGAATATGTGATATATATCTATGGATAAATATGTATATATATATATATATGTGTGTGTGTGTGTGTGTGTGTATATATATATATATATAACACACTCACACTTAAAAGATGTATATCCCGTAGGAGTTTGAGGGTAAAAATCCTATAGCGGACAAATGAATAAGATTTAAGGATGTGTGAGTTTGTTATAAAATAAAAATAAAAATAAAAATGTTGTAAAATTATAATTTGTTTTACACAATTTATAACAATTTTATACTACATAACGTAGATATCTGAAAATGAAAACGTGTTTATGTTTTAAGCATATGTATATTTAATAAAAGCTGTTACATTTGAATAATTAAATATGAACTATGAAAATATATTTGAAGTTTCTACCCTATTTTTCTGAATCACAAAAGTTCTTTTAAATATAGTTATTAACTCCTTTTTTACATTTTATATATACACGTGAATTTTTTTTTGATGTGCATGCAAAGCTTTCCACAAATACATTCTTAACTAAAACCATTAAAAAAGATGAAAAACGAATTAAGTTTATATGTTAAAAAAACCATTTTTGATTATTTAATGAATATAAAAATCATGTGTAAGTTTAACCACACGACCACATATTTGTGTTTTTGTATACCTTATTAGCTTTTAAAGAGTGTTTGGTTGTCACATATTGACTAACATGGTTCTAGAAGATAATATAACACCATATGGGCAAAGAAATGCCCCGGATACAACGGGTGGTCGAAAGAACTTTCACATGGACTTCCGTGGTTTGCGCTGCCTGTTTTTTCTCTTTTTTGTTGCCTTTTGTGTGTTGAGCCATCAATGCCCCCTCAACCACCATCTCACTCTCTCTTCCCCACTCGCACTTATTCTTCATTTTACGTACACCACCGACTACGTACCAGCCTATACGCTTGTTACTGTTGCGAATACACGTAGTTTTCCTACTTCAGTGTTTTGGATTTTTAAACATGTGGGTATGTCCATCCTCATAGACGTAGATGCAGATGAGAGAGATGGACTCTGTAGATCGATCAACGTGAAAGAGAGAGGGAAACGTTGTCGTTGCAACTATGTTTATATTTATTAACTCAATACAATGATCACAATAACTAACATGAGAATATATTAAGTTAAGACTAATTTAAGTTATAACAACTTAATAAACAAAAAATCTAATCATAAACTCAAGTCCAAAGGTTTCACAAACTCAACATAGTTGATGAAAAAAAAGATAATACGATAACCTCCAACTAAAAAGCTATCTCCATCACCGGAGAAGACTAAGGACCGTGGGGCGCTATACGAGTCGACTGGCAGGGGTAACGTGGAAGTCTGTGGTTGGGAATGTTTTGAGAGTTATGGTGGTAGTGAGGGGGGGATGGAGCATGTGAATACGACATTATCTGCCCAGGTCAGGTGCACTGTTTTGGTGTTATTCCACTGTTTAAGAAGCTAGCTAGAAAATACATGAGATCACTGAACTTTATAATTCATTAACATCGAACATGCAAAATTGGATGGTAAGACACATGGTTTGCGTTGCCCTGCATTTTGCTTTTTTTTTCTTTTTTTCTAGTGACATATATAAAAGTGCCACTACAATTTTCTTGACTTCTTTTAAACAGTAGTAAGAATTTCTATTTATAGCTTTTGTAAAACTTAAAATATATAATTTCCCTAGAAAATACTTTACAAAAGGTTAAAAATTATTTCTTAAGCATTTTTTTGGTGAAACACCCGCACTTTATTCTTGGCTTTTTGACGTACACTTTATGTCATGCCACTAAATAACATGTTTATATATATTATTTTAATGAATAAATACAGATATCTAATTTAAGGATTTTTATAATAGTAGTAACACTTATAATAAAATGTTGAATTTCGCCTTGTCATATTTAAAATAAAATAAAGTTACATCAGATAAACCAGTGTTAATTCTATCTTAACATCATATTTTGTCTTCTTCGCATTGTCCTCCAAATTGATTATTGGGACGTCCGGTCTAACTATATAGTATTTTCTTTTATAATGTGTGTAATCTAACAATCTAACTAATACATGTACAAAACAAACAAGGATAGAAAGTGATGGATGGATCTATGTGTTGTGGAGAGGGGTATTAGAATATTCACAACTTATTATTCATCTTTATTCATATAATTATATTATAAATTATTATTTTTTCTCTATTTTTCTATTTAATCATTATTTTTTTCTTTTTTTTTACTCACAATCATTTAAAATATATTAAAAACATTATAAGATTTTGAACATTGATTCCTAACAATACAGATTGAACAGTAAATTTCATATATCTTTCACTCACAACCACTTATAACCATACCATATAATATAAGAACTACACTCACACTATTTAAAGAAACGTGTTGTCAATGCTTTTAACATATATATCTATATATCCTTGGTTTGTAAATTGAAAGAAAGCTGAAAGTGTTTGTTCGTGCGTCAATGTTAGGAAAAAGAAATGATAAATGTTAGGGATGTTTTTGTGGTGACTGACACTTTGATTTGATGGTGGGGTGTCTTTCCCATAACTTTAGCCTTTCGTACATACTGACATTGAGACGACCTAACGAAGACTTGTCCTTCAACAATACAAACATTATCATCGTCCTTCCCACCATTGACGAATGACGATCGAATCCTAAAAACATTTTCTTTTAGGTGGTCATTTTTAGTATCCTCCATGGACATATATCTTATATGCTTCCTTTACAAATGTTTAAAATATCTTTGTTGAGATGTTGTTTCATTTGTGTGCAAACACGGTGTGTACTTCATTCCTAATCCCTTTTACATGTACATAAGCTTAGGGCGCGTTTATTTTGGAAGTAACATTATGTTAAGGACGGTAAAATCTGCTAAACACGTGTACATAATGCTTCAACGAAAACGACAATTTATAAAAATAACTTACTTTTATTGGCTCACTTTCCATTTGATTTTACGCATTCTATCATGATCTTTTTAGTTAAGTATAACCATATACAAATGTGTAGGTGGTATATATGCGCACTTGCATGTAGACAAAACGTTGTTAACATCGTATTTTTTAAAATATATCTCAAAAATATTGAAATTACAAGTGCACTTTAAACGATTTATATAATAATTAAACTACAGGTGTTAAATCGTTTTCTGTATTCAAATTATCCATTATAAATGAAAATTCCTCTATATTTAGTTACTGAAACTGTATTTGGTGTTTATTGGTTTAAAGAAAAGATAATTTTTGCTTAAACAATATGCATGTGTATACAAGTTTTATATATTTTACTGGGATTTATATATTTAATTGTACATCTTGTTTGTCGACATTAATCGGCATGTATGTATTCTCTATATAAAAGATGTATAACTTTAGCAAGAAAGAGGTAAGTTGTATATAACAAAAAAAAACTTTTTTATATATCTAGATGAAACAGATATTCATCATACTGTTTTTAGATCTTATGATTGGTTAGCAAGATACTCACGGTATTTTATGAGTTTTCTGGTAACAGTCCTTACAATTAAATATTAAAAATTGTCATCATCCCAAATAGTTAATCAATTTGATATGTAATTAACTGATATATATATATGGTTCAGATGAAGGTGGGATTTCGGCTGAAGAAGATGTTAGTCGAGGAGAGACGGATAGCTCGCATATGAGCCAGGAACTGAAGGATACGTTGTTGCGTAAATTCGGAGGTCGTATAGGTTCCCTAAAGCAAGAATTTACAAAGAAGAAGAAGAAAGGGAAGCTCCCAAAGGAGGCAAGGCAAACGTTACTTGATTGGTGGAGCACACATTATAAATGGCCTTATCCTACTGTAAGTACTCATATCAACAAAATTAAGAATGTTGTTTATGACACAACAAAAGTGTCACTATATGTGAGTATAAAGTTGTGAAACCATAATTTCAATTTACTTGAATCGCGAATACAAATTTATAAGTTATTATTTTCTAAATACTTAACCCTTCGATTATATCCTTTTTATAAGCTGGAGTAAAGTTTAAAAACTTACGGACAAAATCAAAATTGTTAGTTTAATAAACTTTAAAGTAATTAATTTCATAATTCATGGGTACATAAGTTTATAATATTTTTAACTTTATTTCTTTGAAACATGTCAAACTTAACAAGATTGTTTTGTAAACCTTTTTTGTAGATATTTTCATATTAGTTAAATAGTTAACTAATATGAATTTCTTATTTTAAAATATAGGTTTTATAATATGATTTTCTTATATTAAATCTATACGTTATTAAACTCAATTGTATGAAATTTATAACACCTTTAATTTATCACCCTAATATTATCTTTTAGTTACTTTTAATCTTTGTAATTTATCATTTTTTTATTTTTCGAATTCCTCTAAATAACCGATTAACCCATTCAACAAAACTTTATGTAAAGATGCACTCGATGTACAAAATATAAAGTTCAATAACTCAAGTGGAAATCACAATAACCATATTGACGCTTGATTATAAGAATCAATATTCACTTCTAGAAAATAATTATTCTAAATACTATATATCAGGTGTACGTAGATTTAAAATATTATTAGTAGATGTGTGATTGCGCGAGTTACCCGTTCTATAAAAGATTAATCAAATTAGATGTTTAATTGCATCTTATTAATTTAGTTTATGATAATGAAACACTTAATTAATAGATTGAAATAATGCAGGAAGGTGATAAGATATTGTTAGCGGAAACAACTGGATTAGATCCAAAGCAAATCAACAACTGGTTCATAAATCAAAGGAAACGGCACTGGAAACCATCAGAAGAGATGCAGTTAGCCTTCATGGGTGGTACTGATGTTCCTGCTCTTCCTGCGCATTATATCTATCACCACTAAACTACATACGCGTATATATAAATATATATTTTGCATGCTTTCATGCATGTATCTTAATTAATCAATTAAAACAAACGCATGTATTTATAAACTATAATAATCTAATCATTATGATCATCCAAACTACTCCCTTTAACCACACTTAGTTCTATTAATTTTCTGAAATGCTAGTTTACATTCTTACCCTGTCAAGATTAATTACTTTTTGGATTGTAAATGAGTCTCTTTTTACCTTTTCAAAGATCGATAATATGTGCTAATACCATGAAAACTATCATTTTCTTATTTCGCACGTATAAGTACTTGAGTAGAAAGTATATGAGCTTGTTAAAACTGTGATCCTTATGAAAAAAAATTAAACAAGGACTTGTTAGTTTTTAAAGTGATTAAAATTTGATGAAGTGACAATTTCTAGCTAGGTATATATGTAAAAATGCGAGTGTGGATAATATTTGTATCATCTGAGATATCCTAATTTTGGATGTACTCATTTCCAATTTTTGAGATTCTTGAATGTGTCTTTACAACAAGCATGAATTCATGTGAATCTATGATGTTTAAAGCATATAAATAGCTTTAAAACATCATATTTAATGATTGAATCTAGTTGTCTAAGTTTCATTTAGAAAACAAATTTGCTCTCCCGATAAACAGAAGCCTAGAATCGGTTATATTCAAGGTCATGCGATTATGTGTCCCTTCTTACCTGACCATGTCTTGCGTAGTAAAGAAAATAGAATTTGACACTGATCGTGTCACACGGTAATGCTATATTTGGCGAGTGATGAAAATACTTGAAAATCTTTTGATCTTTTAATAAATCTAATTGTCAAGGTACTGTTATTGATTACTCTAATTGCCAAGGTAAATGATCCCCTCCTGCCTACATTGATTAGACTATTGAACGAGCCTAACTCCTTATCTGAATAACACAAGCCGGTGTTATTGGGTTTTATGGGAAGCAAGTTGGTCGGCCCATTAGTAGGATTAATAAGATTCTTGGTAATTAAGTTAGGGTTAGAGTTGTAATCCTATTAGAATTAGCTGCGTCTATATATACTGAGTTATGGTGTTTAGTTTTTCTTATAAATTCCTTGTAATTAGTTAATTTCTAATTAACAAAAGTGTGAGCTATTCACTTTTCGTTTCGTGTTCTTAAGCCTTCTTGGATTTTGAAATGGTATCAGAGTCAACTTCAAGCCTCCACGAAAAACATGCAGACAGAAGTCGGATCTAAGGAAATCCACGTCAGGTTACTTCCAATAGTACTTAATTATTCAGAAATAGTTAAATAGCTGCTAAATGTATCACTTCCAATCATCATTCCAAAAGAATCCATGGGTCCACTCTAAGAAAAAAACATTGGGGTGGTTTCAAAAAGTGTACGTTATAAATACACCCATAGTGATATCTGGACGTCCTTAATACGACCCGTAAGAGCCTTCACGGGCCGTATTAGTCTGTAAATATCAAATCAGTCAATTAATAATTTTTTACGGCCTGTATTATCCATTACGGCCCGTAATTTCATTGTTTTTACGGCCCGTATTGTCCATTACTGGCCGTAATGACAGGGTCGTAATGAGTCTTATGACCGTAAGTAAAATTCTGATTTTTTTGGTATTTTTAACATTTTTTATTCATTTATGATTTATTAATTATTAATATTTTTAGGTTTATTTTCATTTTTAAAAACACTAAGTTATATAAATAAATGTTTTAGTTGAAACATTCACATTCCGTTCTCTATAAATTTGTAAGTGTAGTTTTTAATTATATGAAATGTTTGTAAGTGAATTATAAAAAAACATTAGTAATTTGTGTTATTAAAACATCATTTTTTCTCGTTTTCTCTCTCTATATATATGTGTGTGTGTAAAAAGAGAGAAAAAAAAGAATATACCAATAACTTATTTACAATTTTAAGTTTATTTTTACTTTTATATATACCTTTAAAGTAAATTCAAATTGTTTATCTTTATTTTTTTAATTTTATAAAATACTTATTTACAAATTTTTATGAATTAATTTATATTAAACTAAAAAGTACTATAACCTAATTAATTTTAAAAATAATAAAAAACATTTATTGAAAACAATAAAAATTTAAAGAACAAAATTTAAAAAATAATAAATTTTACTTACGGTCATAAGATTTGTTACGACCCTTTAAATTAAAGTCACTGCGGGTCGTAACGATCAATACGGGCCGTAACATTTTATAATTCACGATTTGACGGGCTGTGAAAAATATTCAAAGGGTATCCGCATAATATGTTCCTATATCGTGGCCCAAAAGGTTTTAAGTAAACTTGAAGACTTAGGATGGGATTCTCCTCAAATATTCAAATGTCACGCAAGATAGGTTTCCACTCTTATTTTCCCCAATGAAGTAAACAGAATATGTTCATTGGCAAGCAAAGTTAAGGAGGTGAGTGAGATCATTTGAAGTTGGTGCAAAAGAAGGTAGAACATAAATTATTAATATCGAACAACTCGTCTTTTATTTGGAGCAATTGGATTTCCTAGAACGTAAGTATTTTGGCTTGAAAGCATCCCTAAATAGGTTTTGCCAACAATAATAAATCCTAGACAAAAAGGCATCTTGCATGCTACAAGGTGCAAATATTGCGGTACGATTGATGAAGACGGGATCACATTCTCATTTCATGTATCGCAACCCAAAAATCTAGCACAACATTTGGTCTTGGTGCAAATAACTACCATGATGTTGGCCACCGTTACAGACCTCTTACAATTACGAAACTCATGGTGTTCTTTGAGCGGGGCAAAAACCATTTTCTTCTCAGTAATTGTTACACCCATGTGGGTCATTTACGAAGAGAGAAACCCGAAAATTTTCACTAATTCATATGGAATACATAAGATTGTATGCATATAATTTGTCAAAAAATATGAAGAAACTCATTAACCTTTGTTATAGACGATGTAATTTTCAATTCTGAATTCGTTATTGATTGTATGAACCTTGCTAGTTTTGTAATAAAATCATCGTTGTTAGAAAAAGTTATTATTTCATGAAGCAATAGAAAAATAAATCAGATTTCATAAGCAATCTCAATTGAACTTGTATATATGTATAAAATAGTATATACATTTACATGGATCAAAATGTGTATACAAACTTATAAACTTATAAACTGAATAACTTTCTAGTTGTCGGACTTCCTTTTCACTTGTAAATCATCCACCACACATTTGATTCCATTTCCTCTACTCTACAACCCATTTTCACCCTCCTTATACTACTTTTTTTCTAATACATTATTTACCTTGACTCGCTATCCACACACTCTAGAGGTGACGTTTCAATCAACCATAATACTCCTAAACTGTAAGGTTTTCTTTATGTATAAAGTACCTAATTTCACTTCACTTTTGTCTCGTTTCAATAATTCTATAACTTTTTTTCATTTAGTAATCATAAGATGATCTTTCTCCCGTTTGGGTTACCATTATGACACCCAAAGCGAAACAAAAGAAATTTAGATGACTAAAATGTTCAAAATAAAACTTATAATAACTAAAACTAGACAAAGTGAAAAACTTACTGGTATTTTATGCAAAAGAAATCTGAAACATTATCATGTTACCTCGCGGAGAGTTGATTATGGGAAACAGTAGCGACCGAACTTAAATCATCATCGTGATAGCGTTGTATTTTCTCTTCTAACTCCTTTATTTCATCATCACCAGTAAACGGAGGATTAGATGGTACGGGTAAGGTTCCATCATCTTTCACCAGCATTTTTAGTGCCATTGATATTGATGGTCTTAATGATGGAGCTTCTTGGGTGCACAAGAGTCCTACATGGACCACTTTAATGGCTTCTTTTTTGAAATTGCGGTTAGGGTATGTGTGCAACATTAGGTTTGGATCAAGGATTTCTTCCACTGTGTCTTGTTGGAAATGCCTCCATGCCTGTTTTAATAACAAAAGATTAAAGAATAATGTCACAATAGTTTTTTTTTGCATTTTTGGATTGCTTTGTTTTGAGAAATTTAGACTGAGATGTTTCAGCCCGTTAACAGGTAATCATGTCGATTTGGGGTTATGCTTTATCTTTAACTGGAAAATATTTGAAAATTTGGTTAAACTCGAAATGTGTTGAGCGGGTACTAAGTTACGCAGTATACAAAACACATATATTCTATTAAAACTTGTTTCATTTCAAAGAATTAACATTGTATTTTAATCATATTTAAGACGGTAATTATTTGTAAATATTGTGAAAAGACTAGACAAAATAGTGTTTTCGGGTTGTCCTAGTCGACCTGGTCCACCTCTAAAAATATATTTTTGGTCCGTTACACAACCTGCCCAACCCACCCATTGTGCCACCTCTATAGTTAGACTAGTAAGTCCAAATTAATCACCAAACAGGTAAACTGATTAAAAGAGACCAAAAAGTATTATCATTAGATGTGATTTCTTTTTATTTCTTTTGCCAATAGAATTATTGGTCCATTATCACACTCCAAATATTTGGTCATTGATTTGAGGTGTGATTTGGATCTTTATGTTAAGGTATCTGTAAAGTGGCAAGTAGGGTTAAGTAATAGTCTGTAAGTGAGTACGACAATGTAACATTTAGTTATGGTTCATTACCAAATTGCTCCTATAGAATAATTAATCAAATGAAGTTTAACACTTACAATTGATACTAAGCTGTCTGAGTATTCTGAGCCTTTACTACTGTTGTTTTGTATTCCAGTAACTACCTCCAACAATAATACACCGTAGCTGTACACATCCGCCTTTTCAGTTAATTGACCAAGGGCTAGATATTCTGGAGCCATATATCCACTGAAATTTAAACAAAAAAATGTAAATTGTATCATGTTCTTTGTTCTGCCATATACTTGTTTTAATTTTTGTTACTTAAACACTAGAGGTGGCAAAATAGGTGGACTAGGTAGGTTGTGTAACAAGTTAAAACATGTAAATTTAAGTACATACCAGATGCATCTCAAATACATCAAAGGCTAAAGTATATTGCTATTATATGAAATACTGAAAAAATAAACTTTTTATTACCGAAATAATCCATCAAAAGCTTGTAACAATCAAAAGGGATCAATTGCAAAAGGTATATTTTTATTCAATGAGATATGCCCTTGTAACTAGATAATGATTTAAGTATAATTTTTCAAAAACTGTATTTTTTAGCACAGATGTAGAAGAAAAAGAATTATATTGTTACAATAATGATCCTGTGTTTAAAATAACACAATTAGGAGGTTCTAAGCATTGTGAAGACACTTCAGGCGACCTTTGCCCTGTTCAACCCATTTTCGTTTTAGCTAATAAATTTTAAAAGGTTGCCCGTGTAATCTATTAGAGAAAGGTATACCCAAATGGATTTGTTGTGTAAAATAGATAAAAATCACCACCTCTACAAACATGCTACAGAGGAAAAGAAGATTTGATTATTTGTTTTCTTTTTCATTTGGTGTACTTGCCTACTTGGTCCGTTTTGGCTTCTTTCATGCATATCAGGGTAGTAACCCTCAAAGGTAGATTGAAAGGGCTATTATACTTGTGGTATGATACCTTTAGGATTGGCACTAATTACAATATGAATAATATACTCTAATACACAATTTTAAAGCAACTAAAATTCCAGAAAACAATATACTTACAGTGTTCCTGCAATGACAGTGCTGATGTGGCTCATATCTCCTTGAAAAGATCTAGCCAAACCAAAATCAGCTATTTTAGCACGAAGCCTTAAGTCCAACAAGATATTAGCAGCTTTAATATCTCTGTGAACAATCCGAGTTTTGGTGTTTTCATGAAGGTAGACAAGACCTTCAGTTGTGCCAATAATGATCTCAAACCTCTTTTCCCAATTTAGCTCCTTACCTTTTATTGCATCTGCAATATAGTATATGCTCAATTTTATAAAATTCATGAATACGAAATTCTTGATGAAAAGATGTTGTTTGAAGTGTTAATCAAGCAGTAGAATACACATGACAAAATGGGCAGGGGTTTATGCGGATAGTTTTGGATAGCTGTCAAAAAGGCTCAGGTCAAGTTGACACATTTTTTGTCTAAATAATTTGATTGTGTTATAAATACTAGTGTATCAAACTGGATAAGTTTGTGTTTTTGATAATGTAGTATTAAATTAAATGATTCAAGACTTAAGAGGTTTTATGCATCAAAAATACACTTTGGAGCTCTTCAACCCATTTGACATGGTTTCTTTTAAATTTCTCCTTTTATCCATTTGATCTATTATATATAAAACATGAAAACACAGATATAAGTAAATAGGTCGAAATTGCCAAACATTCACTAAGGGATTGATTGGCAATCTTGTGCTAAGCCATTAAGAGGCATGACCGAATAAGAGGTGGCTTCTATAGCAGTCAGCGTGTTTCTAAAACTTACCCATTAAGAGGTTCCATTAACCATTAGGAGGAGCTTTTATAAGTAAACCAAACACACTCTACCTCTAACTCATTTAAGGTAACCTCTTAATGTAATCTTTATAAGGCTACCAAACAACCGTTTAATTATGTTGGGCTTGGGTTGGATAGACCCGTAACAAATTTAATCCTAAATCTTTACGTTTTTATAAATAATTTGTGTGTGGAATATGATTTAAATGATATGTTTTCAATGATGATGTAATATTTTGTATCAAAAATTTAAAAAGTTATATGCATTAAAAATACACTTTAGGCAAGTTTTGACCTTTGTGAGACCTCCAACCCATTTAATTTATTTATTTTATGCTTATTCTATGTCTTTTATAATTTTACGCCCATTTAACATGTTAGAGATAGAACATAACCCAAAACTAGTCCATTCATAAGTGAGCGGACCAGAGTGCAACCTCTAAGTAGACATGATGTTTAAATAAATCTTGTTTTGATAATTATGTGTTGTCTTTACCAAAGATGAAGCGATCGAGGCTCATGTTGGGTAGATACTCATATACAAGAAAACTTTCTGGGCCTGAACAGCTACATCCCAGCAGCCTGACCAAGTTTTTATGTTCAAGACTGCTAATCATGTTAACTTCATTATAGAAATCTGCTGCTCTGAATTTATTGTTAAAGAAAAGTCTCTTGACAGCAATCTCTCTTCCATCTGGAAGAACTCCCTGAAATTCTTAGATAAATTGTTTACAATTGGTACTTGACCACTGATATGATATAAGAACAGTTAGTTATTATGTTTCGGAAGGACACCCAAGTAGTCAACCTTTTTTATATAAGGCTACCTATATATTGAACTAATTTATAGGCCACTCAAGTATGTAGTTGGTTTTAATTGTACGTATTTTGATTAAAAAATGTCTGATGATGAAAATGCCCTTACAAATCTAGAAGAAAAAGTATATTTGACGAAGTGGCAACATGTTATAGGTTATACTGTAGTTTATTTTGAAATTCAAGGGCAATTGTAACGTTTGGCATGTTTTTGATCAAATTAATATTAATGAAAAAAGACAAATAACTTGGTGGCTTATAAAGTAGTTCAATAATTAAGTGGCCTTTATTTTTGGGAATGGCAAATCATTATATTTTTACACTACACCAAATTATATCATTGTTTGGGTTTGAACCCAAGACCTTCCATCTAAGAAGCTTCTTAGATGAACACTTTGGTGGCCTCCACTGCCTTTAATAAAGTTAAGTATATTACAGGTTAAAATTGTTGTTTCTTTCCAAAATTTAAGGGCCTATTCATTATTAGAAATGGCTTTAGACAAAGTCACAAAACAAATGTAAACAAAACTAGCTACATACTTGAGGGTAGCTTGTAAAGTAGTTTCAATACATAGGTAGCCTTAGATGAAAAGGGCTAAATATGTGGGTAGCTTCCACATTAATTATCCCTAAAAAAGCTTAATAAAAAATTGATATTTAAATTGTGACACATGGTACTACCTTGTATACGGTCCCAAATCCTCCTTCCCCCAACTTATTAGAATCATCCCAAGAGCTTGTGGCTTTCTCAATAATTGAGTACTTGAAGTTCAAACTACTATCAATAAGGATCTTTGCCAGTTTCTTAGCATCATACGAACCTAAACATTATCGTTAATGCCAAAAAGATTTTAGAAGATTAATTGCGCAAGATCATTTCAAGATTTTAGCATGATCCCTACCATTATGAATAGTGGTGAAAGTTTTGACCAATTTCCTTGTGAAATGTCATTCAACTTACATTGGTCAAATGGGAGGAAAAGGTAGCTGAAAAGGATATGGTTGAATGTGTCAAACTTGTCAAAAGTCACCTAAAGTGCATTCTTAATGCACAAAACCACATGATTTTTTCAGTTCAAACTTAGATTATTATGAAATAATATATTTTTGGTAATCATATTTCACATATCAACTATACTTAAGAGGGCCTTTGGCCCTATGGTACCCAAGTGTTGCATGGTATTCCTACCAAAAGGTAGAGGGTTTAAGTCCGTCATGAACAAGTGTTGTAGATTTAATGTGTGTGTGTGAGAGAGAGAGAGTTCACCATTCAGCAAAAAGAAAAAGTAAATTATTTGGACAGTAAGTTATTGGGGATTACCACCGAACCTGCTTTGACACTTAACAATAAATTTACTAGTTCTAACCCAAACCCATCACCCAACCTGCATGATCAGCCCATTTGCCACCTAAGATTAAAGCATGGTTTGTTAATCTCAAAAGCTAGCCAAGATTGTCAAAGCTTGTGTACCTGTTCTCTTCTTTTGTATCCATCTCCGTTTTCGTATATGCAAAGCAATTAACAAAGCAGCTGCGAGAATCGTAATGGAACTAACAACAACTGTCATAACGGCTATCATCATCCCTGAAAAACCAAACAATAAAAAGTAATATTTCAGGAAAATCACCTAGTAGTTGTACTTAATAAGTTAAGCAATGGCACCAAGTTCCTCTAATTATTAAAGAGCAAATAATCTAGAATAGCAACATACTTTCACTTTTGTTTAAATATGGTCCATGTATTTTATCATTCCAATATGTCATTAGTGTTCAATGAAAAAGGAGACCATATTGCCACCCATTCTATTTGGGTTTGTCAATAAAATACCAATGTGCTTTTACTTTTGTCTTGTTTTGGTCATTAATGTAGTTTTTACGTACAATTGAGTCATTGAAAGAAATTTTTTTGTGTGTTTGGGTCACTAATGGGTATTTTAGTGATGGTTCAAAAAGGGCAAACTTCAACTACAAGTTCACATATGACCCCAACAAGACAAAAAATGCATCTTTTAATAACTCAAATGTATAAAAAAATACGATGACTAAAAATGATAAAGTGAAAGTACGGTGTTGTACGGTGTTTATGCACAAAAAGCCCGATCAATTATAATCGTTTTAACCGGTTACCAGTTGACATAAATCATAATGACCATGATAGCATGTTGTTCAAAACTTTAATAACAAATATTAGAATGAAAATAAGTATGGTACCATGTTGGGGCAATAGTGAACATACATTATTATGATATGACATTTTCCCACTACCTAAATTGTGAAATGAACTTATTGTTACCTTTGTTTATCCTTCTGCTTGGCTCAGGATTGAGAAAATTGGTATCAGAATACCTCATGAAACATCCCGTCATCAATGCACGCCCTTCAGACCAAGGCAAGCATTGCAGAATAGATTCAGATGCAGCCTCCAAACAAATCTTACAGGAATCTGCCGTCAATGTCCTCCAGCAATTCGCCAATACATAAGCTGACCCATTCACTGTCCGAGAAATAACCACTTCTCTTGCAAAATAATCACCATTAATCAACGCATCCCTAACAGCGGTTAACACAGCTTGCCTTGTTAAATCTTGAAACACACTATTCTTCCTTGTGGTATTCCCACAAATAAAAGTGTCACCAGGCCCCATGTATTCCTCATAGAAGCTGTAGTTTTGGAATCTCATAAAACAACCCTCTTGATAAACAATAGCACCAGTATACGGAAAGCAACGGGAGGTAGCATAATGTATTTTGTCATAGCATAAGAAGCAATCGGTTGTTGAGAGATCACCATAGCATTGAGCAAGTCCATAATTAGCATCAGGTGCTGTGCCTGTACTTGCTGTTGCAAAATGTGCAGATCGTATTTGGTTGCCAAGTTTTTCCGTTGTTCGGATAAAGTTCGAGCTGAACTCCGTTGCATTGTTTTCTGTCTGATTATTACACGATATTCTGATGATTTGGTTTCTAGGAGCCCCCTCTAATCTATCTATCATAATTAGAACCATGATAATATTCATAAGAACACATGATGTCTCTACTGATCTCTGCATCCTTATTGAAATAGCTTGAAAAGTAAAATGTCTTCTCTCAGTCACTCTCTTCATTTGCAGATTGAATTTGGGGCTTTTTTCTGGTAGTGAGGTTGTTCAAGACGCAAGTGTGAATTAGGTGAGTTCTTTTGAGTAGAAGCAAAAAAGTAAGATTCTAATGGAAGCAAAGTTAATCATGATGTAACATCCTCACTTTTGCGCACATCAATTGCAATGCTCTTAAATTCAAAAGTGCAAATACTTTATTACAGTTAACACAATCAATAATTGATTAAATGGTTTTGCACATCATAAATTTCACCTGATTTTCATCATTAAATAGCAATATAATCATTTAATGTAAACCTAAATATATCCGAAATCATATAACGTCATCCCAATCCATCTCTACCACGTATGAACCAATACGAAATACGTTTCATTCTTATCAAGCATATCATCAGATGAAACATAAACGATTCAAAACAATTTAGAAACGGAGCACATTTGACATGACAATTTCAAAGCCGAACACTAGCAAGCTCAAATCGAAAAGCAAGCGACGAAAAACGTCATAATGATCTCGATTTTCAAACCCGCTGAATCAATCGTGTTCATCAAGTTTGATTGTGATTAAACATTCAACTCAAACGTAACAGTAGAACAAATTAACAAACGAAGGATGAATGCAACGAACGAATCGATTCTAGTAAACAATCAGCTCTAATAATCGAATATTTCAGCTGCTAGATTCGAATAAACTAGAAACGAAACACATTTGATTTGTCAATTTACAAACCGAGCATTATCCAGCTCAAATCGAACATACATGAACAAATAAACGTCAAGATGATCTCCGTTTTCAACTCCGCTAAATCACTCGTATTCATCAGGCTTTGATTGTGCTTTTGCAGTTAGTATTCAATTCAAACGTAACAGTAGAACAAATTGACAAAACAAGGATGAAAGCAACGAACGAATCGATTCAAGTAAACAATCAGCTATAATAATCGAAGATTTCATCGAATTCTTACCGTTTGTTGTATGATTTGGAGCAAAATCGTTGGCTTGTGGATTGAATTTTGATTTTGGAAAAGTGGATTTGTTTAAATTGGAAGAACGGTGGATTGCACGAGAGTTGAAGAGTACACTCAACGGTTGTTGACGACGATGACGTTATTGACCATGTGTAGGACCCACCGAGTTGTTTTTTACCCAAAAACGTATTTTCACTTTTTGATAGGTTTCAACGTGGATTATAAAATTTGGTTGTAAGTTGAACAAAATAGAAAAAAAACATGATAAGAATATAGATAAATATTTTTAATTAAAAAAAATAAACAAATAGTATTTTTAGTGTAAATTTGGGAATAGAGATAATAAAGCTAGTGTGAGAGAGGTTTTTTTATGGTAGCAAGTTTCTTTATTATTGTTGTTTTTAGGTGGGTTAAGCCTGTAGTATCAAATTAGTATTAACGGTTGAAATTTTGTCTCTAGAAGACTCATTGGGATATTGAATCTGGTTCAAACATCGTTCAAAAAAAAAAAAGTGAAATATGGTTTAATTTTGTTCATTGAGTTTTAATATTTAACTAAATTGTACCCCCGTTTCTTGATTGTGAAGCGAGCAGGGCAGCAATGTTTTTATGTAGTGATGATCGTAAATCGCGGTTGTGTATCTTAAAATATTGATATAAAAGGAGTGTTAAAATTTATAACGTAAAATATAAAAGAAAAATTAAATACACTTGATTATTAAAATAAAATATTATTCAATTAAAGATCGCAGATAAAGGAGAGCTAAAATACAACATAAAAACCATATATATTTACATAAAAAGAAAGTCGGTCAACCACACATTAGCAAATAAATAAAATTTGAAAAAAGAACTAGAAAATTAGGGAAAAAGAAAAAAAACAATGGAGGGGAGAAGGGAGGAGGAAGGTTGGAACTTCGGCGAAAAAAAATAGAAGGAGCGGGTCTTATGGTAGACCGGTATTCTTTTTGGTGTTAACCGTCTTGTAAAAACTAATTAACACATATAAAAACAGAATATAGTACATTCCAACCATCCATACTTTATCTTGTGGCGCAGACATGTTTTAACCTTTCTTTATAGCCAACAACAGACAACATACAACTCTCTGATGAGCCAATCTCATCATCACAGAGGAAAAAACAAAAACCAAATGAGAAAATAAAAATATCCATAATGTTAGTAGATCTAACAAAAAACCAAAGGGTTTGTACCACTAAGCTTTCAGATTCACCAACGTGCATCGTCATCGAGCAAACCTTAGAAAGCAGACACCCAGTCAACAAAAACTCATCTATAAACAAACATTTCATGTAGTAACCGAGCTCAGCAGAGGACATCAACAATCCCATAAAAGGTTGGCATCGTCATCTAGCGCCATCACCTGTAGAGTTTTCCAAAGACGAAGATAAAAGAGAAATTGTGGAAGAACCATAAAGTTCCAGTGAATCGATGTCGACTCAACCATAATTGAAAGCCATGGGAGATCGGAATGAGGACGGAAAGAGGGGAAACTGGCGTAACTGCTCATCTAAACATGTGCAGAGAAGAGCGCTTAACACCGTCTTAACACCACCGCCTCAAAATACCGTAATAAAGCCGGATGTGAGTGGCGTCTGTAACATCTTGTATTTTCGTTAAATTAAAAACCTTGTTAAGTTCTTATAAGGGCCATTTATGTCTTTTATGAAACTTTGAGGGCTTGTTTTGCATGTTGAGTTAAATTGGGTGTTAATAAATTAATTTACTTAGCATTGATAAATAATAATAATAATATTGTTATAATAATAACAATTGTAAATTTTTAATGTTAATAACAATAATAATAATTATACTAATAATAATTAATAATAGTAATAACATTAGTAATAATAATAAAATTTATAGTAATAATGATACTTATAATAATTTATAAAGTTAATAATCTTAAGGTGTTTAAAATTTAAGGTAATAAAGTTTAGGGGGTTAATATATTATGTTATAAATTCTAATAGAAATTTTGTGCATTTTGTGCATAAAATGTCAAGAGGAAAACCGCAGGGACTAAAAGTGTCAAATTGGAAAACCCAACCCATCTCCTCCTTTCACCCATCTACCGCCAGCAATAGAGAGTCCGGCGACCCTCCGGCCACCCCATAACCACCAATTTTTGGTTGATTCTTGATCCAAACATCGTACCGAGCCCCCCTAGAGTTTGAATCGAACCTGAAGGCAACATTTAATTGTATTCAAACGTCGGTTATTAAGATGAATCGGGTCTATAACCGACGCCTTCAACCACACAGTCGTTCGAGCATTAAACTTCAATTATAACCCAATTAACTAAACTTAATCGAACGTTTATCTAATCATAATCGATTGCAAACATCAATTTCACCTGAAAACACATAAACTCTCGGTACGATTACCTCCCTTATCGTGAACCTGCAACTACATAAAAAAAATCCTCCGATTGGTTTAAACCGAAATTGGCAATGGGCTTTGCATGAAGAACCTTATTCGAAGCTTTCCATGAGTTCAATTTGATTTCCATCATCGTTTGAACATCGAACCAGTCGTACGTGTGTCGCGGCCTTAGCATCATCTGTTCATCATCAGTTCATCTTCAAATAGGGTAATTGAACACATGGTTATGCTCGAAATACAGTGGGGAATCAAAGCCCCATAATTAACTCGAGCATTAACATCGAATCGATCTTCAATTTTGAATTCGAACAAACTAGGGTTCTTAGGGTTTGGGGAAACCTTTTAGTCTGTGTTTAAAAGAATTTAACATCAAGATCTACCGCGGCTGAGAGCCTTGGTTCACTGGTTAAGTCTTGTTCCCCACATCCATGAGGTCTCAAGTTCGAACCCGGGCACCCTCATGTAATTTTTTTAAAGCCTTTTTGGCCTTAAATTAATTATAGAAAATTTATAATAATTATAAAAATGACTTTTATAAACCCCAAATATTTTTAAAGTCATCTAAATATTTCTTAAAAATTTATTCTTGTAAAACATTTTAATATTTTAATATAAAATTATTTACAAATGTAATAATTAAATATTTTTATAAAAATTAGATTGTTATATAATACTTAAAGACATTAAATTAATATTAGACCTTATGTTTAAGGATTTATCATGATAATTATAGAATTTAAATATAATTTTATAAATAAAATCATAAGTTATTTACAAAGGATCAATTTCCTTAAAAATAAATTTTATAATTTCATAAATGGTATTTTTATAAGAATTTATTAACTTTATAAAAATTCCCAAAATTCTAATACTCTAGTTCATGTTAATTCTTAATCTTATTATTAACCTAAATCTTGTAATATTTATATTTAGGTGCCTTATGACGTTTTATCTTGGAACGACATATATTATTCTTATTGATCTTCATTATATACTTATTTGACATGTGAGTTTTCCTTGCCCCCTTTTTACATTTTTCACACTATTTTGGAGTGAAACATGATACTTATACATCATACACTTATAAACTTTTAAGACTTGTAAAGCACTTGCAATTCATCTCTATATTTTGTCATGGTTATTTGTGTGTTGTAAGTGTTTATATGAGATACATAGTTTGTTTACAATCATTAATTATTGCTAGCCTGACGACGTCTTAGATCTTTGGGCCTGACAAGCCTATTTGGTGCTAAAGTCGATGTATTGCCGACTCCTGATTACGTATGCTTGTTCATCATGGGAACCAAATACACTTAGCCAATCTTATATACTTGTAATCAAGTCGAGGTTTGGTTGTAGCGATATGTGTTCTATAATCTTACTAACTTATAACCTATGACATGAATTTCTACTTGTAACTTTATCATATTATGTATGAAAACCTTGGAAACTCACCAACTATATATAGTTGACCTTTTATTTTTATCATGTTTTAGGAAATCCCCAAGTTTAAAGTGGACTTTTGAAGCTTGCAGTAAAACTAGGACTTGGACCTAGTTTAATAAATAAAATGGTTATGTAATGTTTGTTTTGTTTGGAACTTATTTCATGTTGGAGACGTATATTTGTTATGTTTTTTGAAACTTATAATTTTAATATTTACATTTAAATATAGCGTTATGTGGTTGTGAACAATCTTAACCCTCACATCTCGACGTTTCCGCCGTCAAGGTTGGGGTGTGACAGCGCCCACCACCCCAACGTGTCGGCTAAACCCGATGTCCTTCCACTTTCGAATTTGACTCCCCCTTTCACGACCTTCACTGACAGGAGCTCATCAAATGCACCAAAGACGGTGATGGTGCTAGTAGTCGGGAATGCTAGATAGCCTACCGCCTCCACCCACTGGTAACCTCCAACCCCCTTTTAGTCGGAGACCACAAACCACACCAAATGCCCTAGACTGATAGTGTTTTTCCCTAGACGAGAGACATAGACCGGCCACCAAAAACCCCCGTTGGCAATGCTTCGCATCGACAACAAGAAAAGTTGCCTCCCCCTTTACAAAAAAACACTCTTTCTTTCTTTAAACAAAAAACATCAGCTTATATATATATTTACACTTATAGTGAACGAATTACAAAAACAATAATTTTAGTTGCCAAATACAAAACCTCAAAAAATTACTGTTTCTCAAGCTTGTTTTTTTCATATATAGGTTAATATGTTGCATTGTTCATATATAATGCTTTAGCTAGTGATATTCAACCGTCAAAATGTTTTTCTAACCGCTAACCATACAATACAATTAAGCAATGCATGCGACTCTGTCATCATATTTGTCATTTTCTTTTGAAGCACTTCACTGTGCGTATGTAATTTTTTTCTTTAAGTTCTATTTCATGTCTTATCCTATGTATAGCAGACGTTTTTAATTCATTTAAAATTTAACTAATTAGATTTTATTCTGTTTGTTAACGTGGTTGTGTTTAAATTTTATTCTCGACAATTCGGAATAAATTTAAAAATCAAAGTGATTTTATATATTTGAGAATTATAGTGATTTCATATATTTGACAATATGTTTTTCATATGACATCATAACCGTCGTATAACATCGTGAAATGCATCGTAATTCAAAAAGCATACCATTAAACATGGAAATACACTTTTTGAGAGGAAAAGAAGGAAGTATAAACACAAGTTTATTAAATATGAAATATAATAAAATAAACATAATAATATTAAATATTTCTTATTTTTTATGTATAATACTTGTTATGTTTCTGTTTTTTTTTAATCTTTTTCTCGTGACATTTAATCTCATTCAAAACATTTTAGATTTTTTCTCTTTTTATTGTCAAAGCTTGAACAAGATTATGAGGTAGTAATTTAAAGGTGTGCAAGAAACCAAAATAATTGAACCGTAGTAAAAATAACTTACGCAACCAAACTGAAAAATCCGAACCCAATAAGAAACTAACGGTTTGTTTTAATGGTTCTTTAAAAACCTATTATTTCGGTTTGGTTTCGATTTTGCTTGTTACAAAACAAAAAATAGGAACTGAAACCATACAATCGAACTTGTAAGTTTAGACAACCCTAGGTGGCACTGTCGCAAACCACAAAACCATGAATTCATCGTTATTAAGACAAGATATCATGTAAAGAAGGCAACCTTAAACAACTAGAGGATTGCGATGAACACTATTTGAAGTTGTTGAAAGAAGTCAAGTCCTAAATCAATACAGAAAACATGAGCAACTAACTCAAACATAACCCTAAACCACTATGTATTAATAGGCTAAAAACTAAACCTAGTTGAATAATTTGGATTGTTAGATTTTAGGATTTATTCAACTTGTTAAAATTCTACTTGACTAAAATACTAATTACTAAATAATACGAATTAAATATAACTTGATCGACTTATCAATTTAGATCCCCAACTTCATCGACATGTGAATGGGGTTAGGAATTATTTCCAACAAAAAGATGTCAATTTTCTTATAACAAGACAAAACATATCACTTCTAATGTATGGTTATATTGATAGAAATGAATCGAAGATAAACGAGTGACAAAAATAGAAAAGATAACATTGACATAGGAAAAATGAAAATCATATAATTATCATCACACACTAGAATAACTCCTATCTTCTTTTGAAAGATAAACTTTATGTGTCTTTCAAACTTATTTTTATATCAAGAATGATTATTTTATTCTAAGTAAATAAAAGCTTACGAAAAAAATGGACGACTTATTAATATTTAGCAGCCAAACAATGAAAGTGATTTTTTAGAATGCATATAGGATCAGGTTATACAAACTCTTATTTATATTGTTAAGACAATTATTGTCTTTAACTTTCTTCATGTATTTATATGTATGTATAGAAAGATATAGAGAGTTTTGGACTATACAAACATTTATTTATATTATTGAGACATCCTAATATTGTCTTTATCTCTCTCCATGTATCTATATGTATTAGAATGCATATAGGATCAGGTTATACAAACTCTTATTTATATTGTTAAGACAATTATTGTCTTTAACTTTCTTCATGTATTTATATGTATGTATAGAAAGATATAGAGAGTTTTGGGCTATACAAACATTTATTTATATTATTGAGACATTCTAATATTGTCTTTATCTCTCTCCATGTATCTATATGTATATATATATATATATATATATAGGTAGCTTTCAAATCAATGTCAAATTGAGTCGAGAGATGATACTTTTCAATTGTTTCAATTCAACGATCGATCAATATACGTCAACTTTTTTTTGATTTAATACAAAATGTCAATTTCTTTTATTCAAATAAGTTTGACTTATTTGATACACACGATTGAGTCTTTTGTCAACAGGAGTTATAATTTAATGAGTTGTTGTATGGCAACTATTGTATTAAATTAACAATTTGATGGTAAACCTTTCTGATTGTTTGTTAAGAAAAATAAAATAGAAATTAAAGTATAACAATTTTCATTAGTGTGGTCACGAATGATTGTATCGAAACACACAAGGTGAAAACAATCACATTAAAGCATAACAACACTACATTTTTTCAAGAGTTACTACTAATTAATTACAATTTTTGTGGATCCATTAACATAATTACAAATACCTATAACATACAAGTTAAAAAAATTGATTTCTTTCTATATTGGCTAATAATGTTATTACATACCATGTGTGGGTGTATATATTATTTCTGTTATAATAAAATTCCAACAAAAGATTTTAGAGGGTGTTTGGCATAGCTTTTTTAATAAAGCTTATAGTTTTTTTAGTTTTTTTTTAGTTTTTTTTTAGTTTTTTTAGCTTTTCTTACAAAATAAGCTCAACTTAGTGTTTGATTTGACTTTTTAAGCTTATGTTTATTAGCTTATATAAGCTAATATAAAGAAGCTAACTTGAATATGGTTTTTTAGTTTATTTGAATAAACTTATTTGTGTAAGGGTGTAAATTACTCATTTGCCCTCAAATGATGATGGATTAATAATTATTGAAGCAACTTATTACTATAACCTTATGTTTTACGTAACTTTTTAAATAAGTAATACTATTTATTTTATTATTATAGATAAATCTTACGTTATTGATGCTAGATATCCAAATACTAGAGGTTATCTTACTCTATATAAAGGAACCAACATTCATTATCATATACCAGATTTTCATCGTGATGGAAAGATACATGTGATGAAAGATTTAACATAGCGCAACAAGAATCTTACACTCCAAATAATGGTATTGATAGTCGAGGATCTGGTGATATTAATGAAATAGATAAATACACAAGTACACAACGTATAATAGATTATTTATACATGAGTTCTGTTAGAGATATGATTGTAGGAGAACTAACCAAACCAAAATGAATATTTATTGAATATTAATATATTTTTGTAGAAGTTCTACATCATTCTCGATATAAATTTATTCAAAAATGATTGTATAACTCATAAAAACAAAACAAATACATATAAAATATAAGTTAAGTGATAATATTTAATCATGTCACTTTTGATCGTTTTACCAACATAAGCTAAATAAAAAAAAAAAGCTAACACAAACACTTAAAAAAACTTATCAACTTGAAGAATAAAAGTTAATTCAAACATTTAAAAAAACTTATCAAATAATAAAAAATAAACTATAAGCTAATTTAGAATATAACCATAAGCTAGTGTAATAACAAGAGAGCATAAACATGAATATGTGATTTGTGTCATGCAAATGAAACAATTACTTTGTATTTATTTTTGCTTAAGTTTTCTTTCTTACATATAGACTTCCTTTCTTTCTCATGAGTTTATTATGTAAGTATAACTACCAACACATCAAAGTTATTCGTAAGAAGCCATCTTTCTATATTTTACATGATCCTACTAGTTAGTATTGTATTAATTGGTCCTATAAACATATCTCTAATGGTTTGTTATTGTCGCAAAATTCTTTTCACATGACTAACATGGCACAAAAACAATTAACTAAGAGGACTCTAAAGAAATGACATGTGAAAAAAAGGTTTAGAGCAAAATTCAATTTAAGATCTTAAATGATCAAACAACATTCACTATCTAGAGACAAATGCGTGATTGTTAAAGACGTGTCTAGTCAAACTTGTTAACCATTTCAACGACAACGATTTTTTTACATCTTTTTTTTCAATTATTCTCTTTAATTGTATTAACATCATCATCATGTGTGGTTGGGAGTGTTTGCTCTATTTTAGCATCATGATGAGTAGTCGTTACTCATTTGACGAGACATCATTATTAATTTTTCTACCTAACTTTTTATAATTAAATTTGCTTATAAAACTTTTTAAAAGGCTTTTAAGTTATCTTTGGAAACTCGAGATATATTATCAACTGAATAGATATTTTAAACTTCAAATAATTTAAAGTACCTTTTGTTTTTACAATTAAATTGGTTGAAAAGCGAGATAATTAATGTTGTGATTCAAGGAAGTTGTTGACTCAAGATAGGATTATGAAGTGGAATTGTGCTAGGACTTCGAGTATGAATCTTATGTGTTGTTCTCTGTGTGTAACTAAACATGATTCACACAATCATTTGTTTTTTGAGTGTTGGTATTCATCTCAGGTTTGGGATTTAGTTGTGGTAAGGCTAACATGCAAGGTATTCCTCCATGTTGGCAAATTAGTTCGTGAAAAGGCTAACATGCAAGGTAATGATAAACCAAGACATCCAAATATGCTTGCAAAAGTGATTCTCGATACAGTTCGATACAAGTTCATGGGATTCAAGGTTAAGAAGAATGCTCGGGTCAAAGAGGTCTTGAAGGATTGGGATATCCAAGAAGATTGGCAAATGGATATATGATGATTTATGATGGTCATTGATTTATGTTCGGTTAGGTGTTAGTCTAGTTGGTTTTTATGGGGTTGCGCTTGTTTATTTTTTTGGTTGTTTTTATGGTCTTCAAGGGGCATTTCCCAATGCTTGAACTAGTGTGGAATCTTCTCACTACTTGTTTTGATAGTTTATGTTAATATATAGAATCACCGGGGTAATCCTTTACAATAAAAACCCATGTGCTTGATATAATATTGTATATCCTTTCAAAGTCACTCAAATCATTACGGGTGCAATGAAAAGACTAGTCTTAACAAGAGATTCATCGCGACATGCGAGTTCGAGAGTCATTTATCAACAACTAAATCTAAAGAAAAGAAAAGGAAATAAAAAAGTGAACAATAAAATCCATTATTAAAAACTAAAGTGATGTTTGTTTTTTTACAGGGAAAAATTTACAGTCTACGAAACATATATATATATATATATATATATGTAACAGAAGAGGTAGACCAATATCTACAGTCTGCAAGAAAAAAACTGTTTGTTTTTTAACATCTACAGATTGCTAAAACAATTTCACAACTAAATCAGAATTCACAACAACTTAAAACTCAAACTGCTAAAACAATTTCACAACCAACTCAAAACAATGTCACAACTAACTCAAAATTCTAATCAAATAAATGATTATTCTCGTAGGTTTCAGTTGATGTGGCCTTGGGAGAACAAGTGAAGCCACCAGAACGATGATTACGTCTTGTTGTGGGGGAGGGGGGCGGGCACAGGTGGGGGGGGGGGAGATGGGGCGGCGGTGGTCTGGCCGATGCAGGGAGGTGAGAATGTATTGAAAAGTTGAGAAGATGTTAGAATACATCAGAAGTGGTAGGTCTATGTTTTTCCCCCACGTAGAAGTCAGGAAGATGTTTTTTTTAATAAAACGTCTTCCAAAAAACAAACAATCTGCAGAGTCCAAAGTCTGCGCGTGGTCTGCGCGACGCAGTCAAAAGAGGTCAGGAAATACTTATTAGAAAAAATAAACACCCCCTAAATGTCTAAGGCCGTTTGTCAATTTCTAAATAATTAAATGATAAATCAATAAGATGTCTAAACCATTAAGTGCTGAACCATTAAAAGGTCTGAACCATTAATCGCTAGTATGTCGCTTAACTATTTACAGACAAATGTCTAACCAATTCAGATAATAAGTTTTAACCATTCAACATTAAAACTTTTAATCATTTAACATTAATATAATGTTTAACTATTTATAAACAAATTTCTAAATCATGATTTAAATGCGGTCAAAGGGTCCTTAAATTTAATAGAAACTAAAAAGGTAATCAATAAAATTCATTTTCTCACGTAATACACCTATGTCCCAAGATAACGTTATCCTAAAACCCTACCAATACTGAAATTCCACCATGTAAGAATGACATCGGTGCTTCAATTTTCATTTGCTCCGGTCACCGGACGTTCGAGACGACGACGGCAGCGAATTCTCGCCGCCGGCGACCGCCAGGCGCTTTTTAATCGCATCGCTCCTGTTTATGATAACGTACGCATCATTCTCCCCTTCATTTGTTCCAAATTTTCAAAATTGTGTTCTTAAATGACTTCGTTCACATGTAACTATAAACTATAACATTTCTACAGTTGAATGATGTTTTGAGTTTGGGGCAACATCGGATATGGAAGCGAATGGCAGTTGATTGGAGTGGGTAATGTAAACATCCTGTTAGAGAATTAGAATCTAAAATTACACATGATCATCGAGTGCAAAGTGATTCAGTGCCTGAGTTGTATGTTGAATCGTTATGCGTTTGAGAAGTGGATTCAATGTGATACTGGAATGAAGTGATTTATGTTGTTTATGTATCACAGATTCTGAATTCATGTATTGATTTGTGTTTATGAAAATTAGGGCAAGAGAAGGGAGTAGTGTATTGGATTTGTGTTGTGGAAGTGGGGATTTGGCATTTCTTTTGTCTCAAAAGGTTCGACTCAATGGGCAGGTTGGTTTTTCGTTATTCTCATTCGTTTTTTGCATTCACTTCTATTCGAAATCTTTTGTTACATTCTTTGTAACATAGGGGTGTTTGGGATTGCCTATTAGAACTGATTTAAAACTGTTTATATGCTTATTGTGTTTTGTTTCAGTAAGTAGGTGGTTTTGAGACTGTTTGGGATTGCCTTTTTAAACTGCTTATCTGATTATCTGCAAGTGAAATAAGCAACTTTTATAGATAGATACGTGTTACTAGTCCTAATTGCTTATTTACAAGGAAAGAAGTCTATAAAAGCAGTTTTAATAAGCAATCTCAGATATGTGGCGATATTACCATAAGCCCATAATGACCCCAATAAATTTAACCATTTTCCACAATTTGCAGGTTATTGGCCTTGACTTTTCAAGAGAACAACTAGTCATAGCTTCATCTCGGCAGAAAGCGCACTCAAATGCCTGCTACCGTAACCTTAAGTGAGCATTGGTATATTTAGTTTTGTTTTTGTAAGAAGTGTTGGTTATGTTAGGATCAAATTGGTACGAAACTCACGAATTAAGAACAGTAAACAATAAATAGAGACACGAGATTTATAGAGGTTCAGTTGTGGTGTGCAACCTCCGTCCTTTTTGGGGCAACTAGGGGTTTTTCTTTTTATTGAGTGATAAAGATTACAAGTACAATAAGAAGTATATATAGATTACATTAGGGTTAATTCACCCGAAGCCTACACCCAACAGGTTATTGAGTAATTTATTAGATGTGGAAGTTTGAGCCTGTTTACTTAATCATGGTTATGTTTTTTTTCCCTTATTCTTCCTCCTAACAGATCGAACGGTAATATCAAAGAAGTTAGCCAAAGTTTAAAAGTACGGAATTGAGCCTCGAGGCATTTTCCCTTCGCCTCATGAGGCGTAAGCCTGAGGCAGAATTACAAAATAAATATAAAAATTATATATCTTATAAAAAATTAAATGCAAACTAATTTCATCATCATATTCATCAAAAAGATCAAAAACACACATTAAAAAGACATGGAATGTTTGAAATCGACACAAAGTGATAGAACTCGAAACAGTCGATTAAAACAGGAAAGAAATACAAATACACCCAATTCGAGATGGGTTGATCTCCAATAACAAGGAATTAACCTTAATCAATGTACTAGAAAACAAGACAAGAAAAATAGAATGAAACATCAATACTTAAAGTAGAAAATGGTGGGAACAGTTGTCCTCCGTCTCCTATTTTCATGGGCTTCCCCTCTCCACTCTCTAAAATAATTGTATTGGTCTTGGGTTAAAGAGTGGGGTTTGATTTAATGTGGAGCAGGGACTTGGGTTTGTATCACAAAGAGTCAAAAACATCAAAAACAAACATGAAAACCCCCTGGGTTACACAACTTGTCGTTTGCCACTTATGATTATATGGTTCATGGCTTATTAATTATAACATATGCCTTATTTGAACTTATAGTCTTATTTGAACTCACTAGTTATTTACAAAGAAAGAACATTTGGAAAAAAATGTTTCAGGTCAACCCATTTTGACCCGATTCATACCAACAAATTACCTGTGTTACACAACTTGTCGTTTGCCGCTTATGAATTATACGGTTCATGGCTTATTAATTATAACATAATGCCTTGTAGGTGGGTGGAAGGTGATGCACTTGATTTGCCGTTTTCTGATTGTTATTTTGATGCAATTACCATGGGCTATGGGCTAAGAAATGTAATTGACAAATATAAGGCAATGAAGGAGGTGTATCGAGTTTTAAAACCAGGTCGAAAGCATCAATCCTTGATTTCAACAAATGCACCGATGAATTCAGGACTTCTATCCAGGTTTGATTTATGTTATCCCAATTTTTGCATTCTATGATAATTTTCAAATTGGTATGGATCTACTTGATTATAACTCATTCTGTTCCCTCGGAATCACAATAATTTCACTTTTTGGAAATTCCATGAAATTTAAAATAATTCCCTTTTCTAGGAGCTTCCAAAGTAAAACTATTAAGTAATCCCAATATAATGATTAGAAACAAATTGCTGATATTATCTTGGGTCCATAAGTTCCCTTTATTTCGTCTTTTCTGTTGAAGGGTATGAAAGATATTTGACGATATTATGTCAGATTTCACAACCATTAGAGGAACAAGGGAGCATTAGTATTTTGGTATAATTATTTGTATGGTACTTTTTTCATGCCTGTTACTATCAATATCAATATTTCAAATTACGTGATAAATCGAGTTAACCCATAAATAAATACATGTCGTGTTTTGAAAGACAACTGTGTGAAAACAATGTCATATGCAAAAGGAACTAGTTGTGTATATTACTTATAAATCTTTATTCATTATGATTTAATTTAGTCGCTTTGCTAGCTATAACACAAAATTTTTGGCCTTTGTTGTAGGGTTGGATGATTGACAATATAGTTGTGCCTGTAGCAGCTGGTTATGGTCTTTCAGAGGAATATCAATATCTAAAGAGCTCAATTCAAGAATTTCTAACAGGTTGGTTGTTATTGTTAACAAGTGGCAACATCCAGTCTTATCTTTATCTTCATATAATAATAAAAGAGAATAATAATGATATCGTCATTTGGTCAAACGAGAAAGATGTCACTTAAGCAGGTATGCATTGGCGTTCAATTTTCATTAAGTTGGAAATTTATTAAGTTGATGATGCCATCTTCTTAATTTCTCTCTCATCGAGACACCTCTTCTATTATGATTTTGTGAAGTAATAATAAAGGTTCATCACTTACACCTATTAGTCTTCACTTTTCATTCTAAATCTTCATCGTTTTTTGTATATTTTCTTAGTTTATTAAATAACACATAATAATGTAACATATTTAACAAATTACATATTTTTATAGATCTTTTGAATATGTTTAAAGCGATCTTAATATTGAAATATTAGTGGTAATTGCGTTACATTTTTGTCATCACAACTTAAATATAGATACAGCAAGTGTTCTATTTCACAATGTAGTTTCAGTATACATCCTTTCTGTGTAAAACACATAATAATGACATCATTAAATGTGATTAAAATAGTAAAGTAATAAAAATAATATTTATCTCCTAGCTGATGTGTGCTTGTCACTTGCGACTTCCGTGTATGACAATTCACGTATGTTACATATTTGAATGAAAGTTTTTATTCATGTTGTCGTTGCCCATATAACACATAGATTATTAACTAGTACATTTGAGAGTAGTTCATTTCAGGTTGTATCTTATTCATAGGGGGCCAGATAGAAAAAAACTAGCTATAACAAAAGCTGTCAAACGGTTGAAAGGCACTTAAAGGGTAATCAAATAATTACGACTTCTTAAAATGTTTTAGTTAATAAATCAGAGTATTATTATCATAATAAAGATTTTGCAATTGTAGCTAGTACGTTAGAATTTAAAATTTTAAATAGCAGACAAAAGGCGTTGAGAGGGTCGATCCAATTAAACACACCCCAACCTTTTGACTTGTATCTAAGCATCATCTTTGGACCTAAACAGCTAAACCCATTGTGACATTGTTCCAACCCACCTAGCCTGCATGTTTTTTCACCTCTAAAGTCATATATATCTTCTTCAAAATAGCTGAAGTTCACATCGTTTATATCTCTTTCTTTCTTTCTTTATTTTTTTTCATTTAGTGGGTCCTATCTTCATTTCTTATGTGACGAGAAACCAACATCACACCTTGGCTTCTTTTCATGCCCTATAAAAATGTTTCACAAAATGAGAATGTTCAATGACGGAAAAGAATGGGACCTAAAATATTTCCAGCGTCCTATAGCTTACTTTTCATTCACATCACATGTGTAGTATTTGAAAGACTCCTATATATATAATCTAGAGACCTTAAGAATGTAAGATACCATTATATTTACTATGTGATACTCCTAGGTTTTGTACGAGCTAGTAGTTACAATATGATTAATATACTCTGCTGCAAATACTTCTTGTACTAATAGGTGAGGAGTTGGAGCATCTTGCTCTGGAAGCGGGATTTTCAAGTGCTAAACATTTTGAAGTCGGGGGAGGACTCATGGGCAACTTGGTTGCTACACGATAGATAGCCTAGAATAATAAATTTGGTGGGGAATTTAAAATGCTGGAAGATAATGGTTTTCATCACAAAAGGTTAGAATTAGAAACGATAATTTGGTTCTAAAGCTCTATTCAGTATATACATGTTACTTTTATGAACGAATTGTGTTCGATTATCTTTATATGTGTAAGTTTTTTGTTTATTTGTCTCTCTTAAATTATTTAAAGATGTACAATAATTAGAGCTGGAACAACAGGGAAAATAGCTTCATCTTGAGGATCTGGTTTCTTAATCTACACCTAGCACTATAATCTGCCAAAAGTAAGAGGGTTATCTATCCCTACAAAATCATTCCCTCTTCAGGATCATAGTGGTAGATTCATATTAGCCCAAACCAATCAAATGCCATGGACTAGAGATCACAAACTTACTTATGAATGGGTCATTTGGGTCAAATAGGTTATGTCGTTTTACACTGAGAATTAGTCTATCATTGTAAAAGTATTAGTTTTTCTAATCATAACTTATTAGTTAGGATACTAATACAATATTAATAGACGGACAAAACAGGTGCTTGCAGGCTGTTTTCACCTGTACCAAATGACCTAATTTAACTCACACCCAACCTCTAGTATTGATGCATTATTGGCATTCTTGATCTAGCACAATATACCCCATATCATAAAATGCACAGTTCATATGATAGAACTTGAAACAGTCTTGATTAAAACAGGAAAGAAACACAAATAGACCCAATTCGAGATGGGTTGATCTCCAATAACAAGGAATTAACCTTAATCAAAGTACTAGAAAATAAGACATCCCCTAATCTAAACATCAAATCAAGTATAAATAAAACAAAAGACTACTAACTGCTCCCACTAACTCACCCACTCTCTAAAAATGAATATTTCCCTCCATCTGGTATCCCTCCATCTGGTATCCCTCCATCTAGCAACACTGAGTCAGATCTGAGTATCTGACCCAGATTGAACCTGACCCAGCAGTGGATTCGTATCAATACTTTCAGCCCAGAAAACTGACTTTTCCTCAAGTTGAACAAGGATAAAATTGACAGGCTAAATCCCTGTGTTTCAAATCTGCTTGTACATCCTTATTTCCAGCATTAAGAAAAATTGACCCTAGATTATGAAGATCCCCTTATTGTTGTAATAGGGTCGATGGTCTTCCACTCTTAATGAATTTAAAACCCCATAAACAGAGTGTGGTGGACTTTGGTATGGGCAGCAACATCCATAATAACTCCAGAAGCATGGGCTTGTTCCTTCACCTTTATAGCCTGGTCTGTGAACTTCATTGGAGTACCCAGACTACTAGATTCGACATTTTGATCATTAGATTTGATCAACTCCAACTTCTTCTTGCATAGGTCTTCAGGTCCGCCTTTAATTCTTTGATCATCTTCTAACTGCTTCTCATCAAAGGCTAGCTTTGTGTTCTTGGCCTTGGCTGCGATCAACGGTTGGGTACCGATGCTTGGTCTGGTTTTGGCCTTCGTAGCGGTGCTGATGGCTGTTCATGGCACGACAGTGGTGCGAGGGTTTGAAAACCGGTTTTTAGGATGGAGTGAGAGGTGTAGATGATGGGGGTAGTGGTGCTTGGCTGCTGGTTGGTTTCCCAGACATTGTGATCTTTAGCGCTGCAACATCCCTCCATAGCCCTCTTTTGTCAGCCACCCTGTTCTTCTCATCCTCATCTGCTTTTTCATCATAACTGCCATCTCCGAGCATCTGAGTTTTGATTGCTGCTATATCTTCCTTCAGGGGTGCCAAGATGGCGTCTAATTGTGCCACAATGGCTGATAACTGGCCTGCGATCAGATTTTCTGCAGGGTTGCTGCCATTGTGTTGGTTGGTAGTGCTCCGGGTAGATGGTACCATTGTTGTCCCGGCAACGGAACCAAATGATAGAACTAGAAACAATCTTGATTAAAACAGGAAAGAAACACAAATAGACCCAATTCAAGATGGGTTGATCTCCAATAACAAGAAATTAACCTTCATCAAAGTACTAGAAAACAAGACATCCCCTAATCTAAACATCAAATCAAGTATAAATAAAACAAAAGACTACTAACTGCGCCCACTAACTCACCCACTCTCTAAAAATGAATATTTCCCTCCATTAAGTTTCCCTCCATTTAGCAACACTGGGTCAGATCTGACCCAGATTGAGCCTGACCCAGCAGTGGGTTCGTATCATCACACTTCATACCTATATGTTACAACATACAAGTTTTCAAAAACATGATTATTACCCCTTTTCACAAATCAAGAGCTTGTACTCACATTTCATGTGAAAAATAAAAACAAAAGAACTTCAGATCCTGTAATGGTTAACTAGTGTTACCTTGGGTGGAAATGACTGTGAGGACTGTAGCAACTGAACTAGAATCATCACTATCACAGTTTTTTGATGAATTTTGTGTAATGTTGTTAAGTTCCATGACTATCTCATCCATAAAAGGGGGACTAGAAGGGGCGGGTAAAGGGTAATCATCTTTAGCTAACATTCTTAGTGCTGCTGACATGGATGGTCTTAAAGATGGAGCTTCTTGGGTGCAAAGAAGTGCTACATGTACCACTTTAATAATATTCTTTTGGAAATTTATGTTGGGATAAATGTGCATCATTAGATTTGGGTCAAATATTTCCTCCATTGTTCCTTCTTGAAATGCTTCCATACCTGTTCATTCACAAATAACAGTGGAAATACCTTTTTAAAGATGCTCACATTGTTTGATTATTTGCTCAGTCCATAAGATTTTTGCAGTCATAGTTGGGAAAATAGTAGGCCGAGTCACATGTCAAAACAGGTAAGTTTATCTACAGGTCAAAACTGGCCGGGCTAGATTGACCCAAAGTACTTTTGGTACAAAATTTTTAAGTTTTTAAAATTAACTAGTGTGTCAAATAATAATCTATATAAAATAGATTATGATGTTTTTTGCTATAAATATACACTTTATTCCACATTTTTTTACCTATTTTCCTTTTTAGCTAATTTGTTTTCCACTATCGGTTTCTCTGTCCCAAAAGAAAAAATCACTAGACAAAAAATATATTTTTTAAGAAATTATAACTATGACAACTTTTATTTAGTAGAATGCAATTTCATCCTTCGACCAACTCTTAAGTATGGACTTTGAGTTTTGTAATAGTTTTTGTAATTAGGGGTCATAAGGGGAACTAAAGCAATTATACTTGTTCTTTCCAATAATGGGCCATTAGGGACATGAAAATAATTAAGTACAAAATTAGGGACATAGGGAGTGTTTGATAGTTTTGTTTTATCTTGTTTGATCTTTTAGAAATAAAATATAACCTGCGTCCGAGTTCCGACATAGTTTTAAGTAAAAATGGTTTAAATTGCCACCTATAGTTAACATTCTAGAAAAAAATATGAGTGCAGTGAAATATATACTTACAGTAGATAGTAAGCTGTCTGTATATTCTGTGGTTGTGCTTTTGCTTTTGTTGCTTTCCACCCCGGTGACTATTTCTAGGATTAAAACACCAAAGCTATAGACATCTGCCTTTTCAGTTAATTGGCCATGTGCTAGGTATTCTGGAGCCATATATCCACTGGTATAATTGAAAGAAAAAGGAAAAGACAATCAGCCAAGAGGATTTGTTAATTGGTACTACAAGTGTCGAAATGGACAGGCTGTGTAATGGGTTGAATTGCCACCCTTAATTCTTAGTACCAGGTTAGGCTGGTTGACCCGCAAACACATTTTTTGTTCATTTTATTAGAAAGAGTGATATAATTAATGCATTAGATATGATTACCAAAACAAATCTAAATTTAGGAGGTTTCATGCATTAAGAAACATATTTCTACAACTTTCCACCCATTTGATTTGAGATCAAATTGACTCATTCGTAAGTAAACTAGTTAAAATTACCATTTCTAACTTTTATCAATTTGTCTTTTGCTTCTCTCTGTCTCTCAATATATATTATCTTTTGCTTGATTATTCTCTACAAGTAGAACGTACTTACAATGTTCCTACAATAGCGGTGCTGATGTGGCTTTTATCAACTTCAAATGACCTGGCCAACCCAAAATCAGCTATTTTGGGACGGAACCTAAAGTCTAATAAGATGTTAGGAGCTTTGATATCTCTGTGAATGATCCGGTGGTTGGTATTCTCATGAAGGTAAACCAAGCCTTCTGCTATACCAATAATAATCTCAACTCTCTTCTCCCAGCCTATTTCCCTGCCTCTTATTTCATCTGTACAAATTCAGAAATTCATAATCACGTCCCAATCATCAGTGTAATGATTTCTTACTTGACACGTTTAGATAAAACGTAACCCAAGTAGAAGAATTTACAACTAAATGAATCAGAATTGTATTATCATTATCTAGAACTTACCAAAAATGAAGAAGTCAAGGCTCTTGTTGGGTAGATATTCATATATAAGGACGCTTTCGGGTCCTGAACAACTGCATCCTAATAACCTAATTAGGTTTTTATGGTCTACACTGCTAATTATATTAACTTCATTGTAGAAATCTGCTACTCTGAATTTGTAGTTAAAGAAAAGCCTCTTCACAGCTATCTCTCGTCCATCTGCTAGAACCCCCTGAGAGAAATATCATTGTTCACATTAGTTATATAAAGAGCCAACAACAAAACTAAAAGTCTAATGCTGCATAAAGGATATCAAAGCTTGACATAGATGGTCTTAGAGGCGGTTATTTCAACCCTTTTAGTTATGAACGGGTCTATTTGCTTATGTATTTTCTCTAACGGGTCAAGTGGGTAGAACAACAAAAGGCATCTTAAAGGAAAATGGGCAAATGGACCCAACTAGTCAAAAGGGTCGAAAGTATATATAAGTATAAACTTTCAATGCATTATACGTCCTTAATAACTAAAAGAAAAGTAGATTAGTACAAAACTAATATAATTTTCGTAAGCATATTCGACCCTCCAATCAGTTTTAGAAGAACTTTCAAACTCGTAGAGAAAAAGTGTTTTGGGTCAACCCAACACAAATTGACTATAAGGTACAACCTTGTACACAGTTCCGAATCCTCCTTGTCCGAGCTTATTAGACTCATCCCAGTATCCTGTAGCTTTTTTAATGGTGGAGTATTTAAAGTTCAAGCCACTGTCATTAAGAACCTTTGCCAGCTTCTCAACATCATAAGAACCTGCAAATTGTAAGCAATCACTTGTTTGTTTCATGGATTTTGCAGTACATGTTTCTGATCCAAATGTTGGTTTGCAGCTTATACCTTTTCTCTTGCGTTGTATATATCTACGATTCCTGATATATAAAATGATCATCAACGCAACTGTTGTAACCGCCACAGAACTTATAACGGAAGCCACAATAGCTATTATTCGCCCTGCCAATACCAATATTAATATCATCTACATCTCACAAATAAGATTTTCTAACACATGTTTATGTGATTTTCATTATTTCTTCTCAGTTTTTTCTAGTAACCATGAGAAGCCACCAACAGGAAACCACTGGCCCCATCAATACTTTGCTAACTAGCAAGATCGGTAAAATACAACTGTGTTGTGTAGATGGCCTTTCAGGGAATTGACAGCATAACTATTTAAGAGCTGGATGCAAATATAAGACTTTTGTCAAAGACATCCGGCAACTTTAGATGAGCTTATTTTCTTGGGGATATATTTAATATTTTAAAATTATGAGCATATCAACTTGAGTTTATGAGTTTAAAACTTCAGATATATGATTTGTTGTTTTTTTAGGCAAATGTGGAATAACCTCATGCATTTAACATTTCATTTTAGTGTATGTAAATTATGTTTAAATGTGATTAAATCCGTTATTTATATTAGCAAGACTTATTTTCACGCAAAGAAACAATATTTTTGTATAAACTTTAGAAAAAAATAGATTATAATCTAGTGTTTTAAGAATCGGACCGGACTAGCTGATAGGGCTCGGGACTGGTCATAGATCCAGTGTGTTTATGCATATATGGACTATTTCCTTTTGAACCGGCCAGGTAATTGGTCAAACCGGGTTTAACCGGCCAGGTTATTAACAAATGTATACCTGCAAACCATAGAATAAGTCAGGGTGGTTGAATCATATTTTATTCTTTTTACTTTTTTTTCCTTTTAAATCCAAGTTTTGATTTAGTATTTCAGATGCATATTATAACAATGCTGCTTTGATCATTCAAAAACTAATTAAAAAGGGCAGTTTTAAGACACGTTTAAATTAGTGTAATTATGGTTACCTTTCTTGCTAGAGGTCCTTGTGACTGGTAAAGGATTAAGAAAATTGGTATCCGAATACCTCATGAAACATCCTGTGTTCAACACGCGACCCTCGGACCATGGCAAACATTTTGTTATCGATATCGATGCATTCTCCAAACACGCCCTGCAAGAACTCGGGCTTAAAGTCTTCCAACATTCGGCTAGCACATAGACCGAATCATTAAGACTTGGCACAAACACTTCTTCCCTAGCAAAGTAGTCATTGTTTCTTAGTGCATCTGATACGACATTGACCACAGCCCGCCTCGTCGACTCTTGAAACAATGTACTCTTTCTTGTTGTATTCCCACAAACTGTGGTATCATTCGGTCTTGTATACTCCTCGTAGAAGCTATAGTTTTGGAGTCTCATAAAGCAACCGTCAAGATAAATGTATCCACCGTTTCGAGGAAAGCATCCAGGAAGTGAAGTGCGTATCTGGGAATAGCATAAGATGCAATCTTGTGAAGAAAGATCACCGTAGCATTGAGCCAGACCGTAGTTTTTGTTTGGCCCGGTACCCACGTCTGTTGTTGCATTATGTGAAGTTCGAGTTTGGGTGCCGATTATTTCCATTGTACTGATAAAATTTCGTACGAATATTGATTTGTCAGCCTCTAAGACGTCGTCACAATGCATCTTGATTATTTTGGCTCGGGCATCCCCGTTAGATTTAGATGCCAGTAGTAGAATTACGATCAGCGCGATTAAAGTTATAATCGTATGGGCAGATTTCGTCATCTTCTATCATACGAGACTTATTAAAAGGCTCTTCGAGTGAGGACCTATAAATGAAAGTCTGAATTACAATAGAAATACAATGGTAACCATGGTTAATGATGAAATCTAACCATTTTGAACAGTTAAATATCTAAAATTTTAACTAAAGGTAAGTTTAATTTCTGTGTGTATAATAATTAAAATACATATCATCTATATGGTAACTTGTATCACATGTAAGTAGGCGTACACACTAATCATATATTGCATTATTGATTCTAATAATAATCGAGTTAATTATAAGTGGTTACTTGAGAATAATTTGACGAAGAAAACATGGGAATATTGCTAGCATATTGACTTTTCTTGATGACATGTTATGCTAGACAATTAAATAAACAAGAATTAGAAAATGTAATTGATATTAATTACAAAAATAAGTATATTCCCCATAAATATTTTAATTTCAAGTATGTGATTAAATAGAGTAAAATGTTATTTTCATTCCTAACGTTTTATTAAATTTGCTATTTTAATTCAAAAACTTTTTTTTTACTATTTTAGTCATTATGGTTACCCAATGTTGTCATTTCCATTCATTTCACAAACTCTATTAAGTTTTTCATTAAATATGAGGGTGTTGTAGTCTTTTTAACACCCTAATTGTTTAACTAAAATAAAGTTAATCAATAAAATATTAAAACTAAAAAGAAAAATATGAAGCAACTAGTGAGACAGGACGTTTCAATTTAAAAATGTTGATTAACGCTAACTAGTTTAGAAACTCGTCCATTACACGTGTTGTATGAAAAAAAATCAAATAATAATTATTTAGTAATATTAAAAATTTTAAAAATATTTTTTGAGATAAAATATGCTTAAAGTTACATATAGTTAACCATTAAGTAATTAAACAATAACACTAATTTTTCAAAATTTCGTCTTTAGAAAAGTTTTGCTTTTAAAAAATATTGATTTTTTACTCTCCAAAAAAATTATTAAAATGTTTGTATTAAAAAAACTTTACATTTCATATAATTTGGTTTTTAAAATGTTTTGTTAATAAATTGTTATTATATTTCAAAAAATTATTTTTAAAATTTTAATAGTACTAAATAGTTATTATTTATTTTTTTCATACAACACGTGTAGTAGACGGGTTTCTATAGTTAGCGTTAATCAAAACTTTTAAACTGAAGCGTCCAATCTCACTAGTTGTTTCATATTTTTCTTTTAATTTGAATTGAATATTTTATTGATTAATTTTGTTTTAATTGGAGAATTAGGGTGTTAAAAAAACTAAAATACTATCGTATTTAATGGAGAACTTAACGGAGTTAGTAGAGTGGATGGAAATAACAACATTTGGTAAACCACGATGACTGAAATGACAAAAAAAGATTTTGGATTGAAATGACAAATTAAACAAAACATCAAAGATGAAAATGACATTTTACTCGATAAAAAAAGTATTAGTTTACTTATTAACCGCCAATGCATCGCCTCCCTAGTACTATATAGGAGCCAGTGCGGCTTACAGGTATACCGAAAGAGGAATAATATCAAAATTATGAGATGCTTCTAGTTATTTTCAAATATTCTTTTAAGAAATTAATAATAAATAACTCAAAATTAGGAATACAAAATTTGTGGGCTGGTCTCTTGACTCCCAAGGAATACGTGGTAATATTCATTGAAATAAAAAAATCTCTCTTTTGTGTGCATAATACTTTCTTTCGTTACATGTAACACAAAGTTACATGACTCATATAACTAATGTTTAATATTTATAAAGTTAGGTGGGAAGATAAAATAATAAATAAATAAATGAAAACCTCCTATACACAAACTTTTTGTTTTAAATAGTAAATCTGAAAATGAATCATATATTTATTATGTCAAAAAAGTCAAAACAACATACATGCTTGAAACCATGTGAAACAATTATTTCCTAGACTCTACAGCAGTGATCTGTTTATCTAAATAGATCAAGGCTCACATGTTTGAACAACTAGTAATGTTATGTACACGGTTGTAATGAAGCCGTGAACACGACACTGGGTTGACGAGTTGAATTTAAAAAGTATGACCCGAACCGGTTTATACCCAACTATATAAAACAAAGAAAACAAATGTAGAAATGTTGGAGATGAAGTACTAAACTTAAAAGGGAATAGAAATCAAGTCTTTTGGCATATAATTAGTACAATCATAAAATTTAGTAGATGTAGGCATTTCCATAAAACTCATTCCCTGTATATTTTTGTTAGCTTGAAAGTTGATTATCATAATTAAACACAAAAGAGAAAAATCAAATTCGTTTTAATATAATCAACAATACTAACCTCTCAAGAGTTCGTACCTTTTTGCCTATATATGAATCATAAAATCTAGCTGCAAGAGATGGATAAAAATGCTCATTCCTTCTTTCAATTAGTTCGTTGTCTTTATAGACTTTGCATCAACAGGCTCGGTCAAAGGAGGATGAAGAATTTAATTTATAGTTATTTAGTACTATTAAAGTGATTAACTTAATAAAATATTATTTAAGAAAGATCAATCTTATTAAAATATAGGTTTTGGTTTCTCAAATAAAAAATTTAGAGTAAGCATTTACATTAATTTTAGTCAACCTTTCACTTTTTCCATAGATATGTTTTTATTTTTGTGTTTAACCAGTTGGTTATAACTAATATTTTAGGAATTAGACGGGTAGCGAAATCAGATAATTCACTTTCCAGCCGTCTCACCAAGAATACGAGAAAACAGTTTTCATCGGTTCATTCAAAAGCGACTGATTTGTTTGTTCTAAGCTCAATAGGTTGTAATTGTATTAGCTAGGTGGACAACTCATTAAAATTTTATTTATTTAGAACAGATATTGTTATATAGCCCTAACTGATTTTTTTATCTTAAGAATTTTTATTAAGGCTGTCGTTTTGTAAAATAAACGACTTGTGAAGGTTCAAGTTGTTAAGAAAATACACCCGACATTTCATTTTTCAACCGCAAGAACCAAAAACTAATAAGACTTTACAAAATAAGTTCAAATAAAACATACATCACATTACCATTTGTGTGATGGTTAAAGCTGTACATTTGTTTGTGACAGGTTGCGGAATTGACTTGTGACTTGTGAGAATCTTTACGGTCAATTCAATGATTTATGCTTCCATATTTGTTTTAGTTGGCTGCTTTTACAAATCTAGAAACACATCATAATTCATAACTCATCCAATCTACCCTATATCATTTTTTTATTTTTTATATGATATACAATTATCATAAATGACATCATCTCTTTTTTTAATAAATAATAAATAATCGAGGACATTATTATGATTGATAAAAAAAATGTAGATTGTTTTTTCTGAAATTTTGTAACTTTATTCATATATTGAAAGCCATGTTTTTATATATTAAATAATTGCTCTTAAAAATTATTTTATTATTTCGATCAATAATTTATATCTGTATTTCATTTCTCAGGTGTAGATGAAAACATTTCGTTCATAATCACTTTTATGAGTGAAATTACAATTATCACGCTAAATGAGTCCTAAATTTATTTCTTCTTTTTTACTTGAGTACTAGGATGATGGTAACGCACTAGCACTAGCGTTTTAGCAATCGGAGTTAACAATTATTCTCTTATCCGGTTGTATATCTATTTCTTCTCATCATTTAACATGTAAATGGAAATCGAAATCACGTCGTGTCTTCTTGTCGAGCCATAGAGGAAGGACTAACAAAATCAAAATATTAATATAGGATGACCTACATTACAAAATACTAAATAATTGTAAAATATCTAAATCATTTAATTTTTTTCTAATCAATGGTTTATACTTTTCAAATTCCACACTTCCTAAAAAAATACAATTGGGTTTGTGTTTATATACACATAAACTCATCAAACTTGTTTTTTTTTTCTCATATGTTTTCAAATTATTAACTGTTTACATACACATGTGTAGGTTATAACATACACGTTACTTACAAATGCTTCATATGCTCCGTGTTATAGCAATATATAGTGTCGTGTATAGAGCCTCCCTTTGCGAAAATAACTCTCAACTAATGCAGGGGAACGTGAACATATCTATGCTAAAGTATATAAAATTTTCAAAATCAAGAACAAATCAACAACTTTCTATAAAGATATTTACAATAACTCGATAATCATATATATATATATATATATATATACAAGAATCCAACTATTTCAACTTTAGCCCTCTAGCTTTCAAACTTTGTCACTGTAGCCCTCCTATCTTATCTCGGTTATACAACAGTCCGCCAACTTATCTTTTTCAGTATTATGCACCGAAAACAACAGAAACTTGATAACCAACTCTAATAACAAACTTCTAAATCTTCTTCCCATTGCATAACATCAATGTCTCCATAACCAAACCAGACCGGCCAGTTGGAACTAGCTGGTCATGACACACCATCGGTTTGACCAGTGAAGTGTGGTTCAATGATTGTTTCGAATTTCAAAACTGTTCATGGCACATAACATAGGTAACAAAACCAAAAATGAGATTCGATTATAGCTGACAGCTGAGTAGGTTTACCTCGGTTAAAGCTGGCTGTGGGACATTGAACTAGAATCATCATCACCGTTACGGTTATTCAGTAACTTTTGAGTGATGTTATTGAGTTCCATGGTTTTCTCGTCTATAAAAGGGGGATTAGAGGGTGAAGGTAATGGTTCATCATCTGTGGTCAACATTTTTAGGGCTGTTGACATGGATGGTCTTAAAGATGGAGCTTCTTGGGTGCATAGAAGACCTACATGTACCACTTTTATAGCTTGTTTCTGGAAATATTTGTTGGGATGGGCATTATGCATCATTAGGTTTGGATCAAATATTTCTTCCACTCTACCTTGCTTATAATGCTTCCATGCCTGATCATCAACACAAAAAAAAAAACTAGGTATTAGAGGTGGTAAAATAGACGAGTGAAGTCACATAACAAGTAATTTTTCGTGAGTTGAAATACATTGGGTTAGGTAAAGCTAGAAATACATTGAAGTCACATAAACTCTTTTTTCTAAATTTCTTTAAAGAATGTAGTTGTTGTCAAATGTGTTTCCTTTGAACCAATTGAAGACTTGAATGGTTTAAGAACACTCGAAAAGCATTATTCACTTGTGAACTGAGTGTTGACATTTGTGAACACGTCATTTAATTCACTTGTTATTGTTCTATTCTTATGTAAATACCTTATCTTTTAGTCTAAAGGTTTATAAGTGTTCAATTTTTTAAAAAGGTTTTTTAGTGTTTTTAAATGAACTTTTTTGTATGTTACGGACTTATGAGGCCCAAAAAAATTTCGACACAATTGTCTTGACAGGCCGGACTTTATGCGCACCATCTATCATTTAATATGTTTTATAATTAGGTCGTTATTTTGTACCACCTATATGACATTTTAAAGAAAAACAATAACAGAAACCAGTCCATATATGAATTAACATGTCGAAATTGAGGGCTGTAATCACATATGTTTTACTAAATATTCATTATTTCATACTACTTTAGTATATTATCTGATTAAATAAAGAAAGTGTGTGGAATCACGGATGTAACTAGTAAACATATATGTGATTGTACATTGTAAATTTTCTAAAAATGATAAATATAAATTACTAGAGATTAAGTTTTTTACACTTACCGTGGACACTAAGCTTTCTGCATATTCAGTAGTTTTGCTTATGTTGTTTGCCAAACCAGTAACCACCTCCAAAAGCAACACACCAAAGCTATAGACATCTGTTTTTTCACTTATGAGACCACAGGCTAGATATTCAGGAGCCAAATATCCTCTATAAACACAAAAAAGAAACTAATAACTTACTATATTAAACTTTTAAAAGAGAAATATAAAGTATTGAGGGTAGAATCAAATGAGGTCAAGAGGGTCCAATGGCCATTCAAAAGAATTTGTGGGGATCTATTCATAAATTCTAAGGCTTTTTTAGGGTAAAGTGGAGAACATGAATTGAACAACTTAGTTGTAGTCGATAGAGAAGAGAACTTTGACTTTCTGGTTTCGCCACTAAAAGTACTTACAGTGTTCCTGCAATGGCGGTGCTTAAGTGGCTCTTATCATCTTGAAGAGATCTCGCCAACCCAAAATCAGCTATTTTGGGACGAAACCTCAAGTCTAATAAGATATTAGAAGCTTTAATATCCCTGTGAATGATCCGGGTTTTGCTGTTTTCGTGTAGGTAAACCAGGCCTTCCGATATACCAGTTATTATCTTAAATCTCCTCTCCCAACTTAATTCCCTGCCTTTAGTTTCATCTGTAACAAATTCACAAATTCATAATTACATCACAATCCATCAGATCAATTATTTCAAGGTTATAAATGCCAATCATAAAGTTTTTGAAATTACCAAAAATGAAGTGGTCAAGACTCATGTTGGGTAAATATTCATATACAAGAATGCTTTCTGGTCCTGAACAGCTGCATCCTAACAGTCTGACAAGATTTTTGTGTTCAATACTACTAATCATATTAACCTCATTGTAGAAATCTAATGCCCTTAATCTGTTGTTGAGAAAAAGCCTTTTCACAGCTATTTCTCGTCCATCGGAAAGAACACCCTGGAAGAACTTATATTAGTTACGCGTACGCTAAACGTAATGTGCCCTGATATGACCGGAGGGGTGTAATAAACAAACGTATACGTTTAACATAACACTATAGTTACTATAAGAATGGGTATACGTAGAGATGAGCAAACCGGGTTTTGGGCCCAATCAGGTTTTTTTTTGTACCCGGGTATTGGTGAACCCGGATACGAACCTGGGTCGAGTTCACTTACTTGAAAACCCTACCCGCCATACCAGGTATTTTAGTACACCTATATGTGGTTGTATTATACTACCTTGTACACAGTCCCATTTCCTCCTTCTCCTAGCTTGTTGGATTCATCCCAATTTCCTGTAGCTTTTTCAATAGTGGAGTATTTGAAGTTCAAGCTAATGTCTTTAAGAACCTTTGCCATTTCCTCAACATCATAAGAATCTGAAATTTAATCCAATTATGAGTTTGTTTTTCCTGTTCTAAAACAAGATCAAAAATTGTTATACCTTTTCTCTTGTCCTGTATATATCTGTGGTTCTTGATATATAAAACAATCATCAAAGCAACCGCGATAACCACAACAGAACTAAAAACCGAAATTACAATTGCTATTATCCTCCCTGCAAAAAAAAATGGTAGATAAAGATATCATATAGACATGTAGTAAGCTCATACCTTGATGAAAGAGTGTTAAGAAAGTCTAATTAGACTGTTAACTGTTCACATCCTTGACATATATCTCAGTAACCGAAATGCAGGTTTTGTTGAGTTCTTGTAGTTAGCATTTTGAGAAAGAAATAAAGTGATTAATTTTGTATAGAGGGTAAATTCAACTCATTTATTAGTAAATAGATTGATTGGAGTTATTTTCCATCTTTGATGGGTCAAACAAGAAAAAAATACTTACAAAGGAAACTAGTCAAATGGATCACGCTGTTGAAAATTCATCAAAGAGTAATTTTTAATGTTAACTAAAAAGTTGAACATTTGAAAAAAAAAAAAAAAAGTTTTTCAAAATATTGTGTAAAAATTTACATGTTTTAACCTGGTACCCCATTGCTCACCTCTCCTTTGTATCATTTTTTAATTCAATAGTTTGATTCAATATAATCAATGTTACCTCTGTTGCTAGATCTGCTTGTGGCTGGTACAGGATTGAGAAAATTGGTATCCGAATACCTCATAAAACACCCCGTATTCAACACGCGACCCTCGGACCACGGTGAACATGTTGTTATCGATGTCGACGCATTCTCCAAACACGCCCTACAAGAACTCGGGCTCAACGACTTCCAGCACTCCGCCAACACATAAACCGAGTCATTAGTACCCGATACCAAAACTTCCTCCCTAGCAAAATAATCATCATTTCTCAATGCACCCGCGACAGCATTAACCAATGCCCGCCTCGTTGACTCTTGAAACAACACACCCTTTGTTGTTGCATTCCCACAAACAGTAGCATCATTTGGGCTAGTAAACTCATCAAAAAAGCTATAGTTTTGGAGTCGCATAAAGCATCCGTCGAGATAGATTCGACCCCCGATTCGGGGGAAGCAACCGGGGAAAAAAGTACGCATTTGGGCATAGCATAACATACATTCTTGTGAAGAGAGATCACTGTAGCATTGGGTGAGTAGAAAGTTTTTGTTGGGTCCAGTACCCACAGCTACTGTTGAGATATGTGAAGACTGCATTTCAGTGGTGGTTATTTCGGTTGCGCGAACAAAGTTTTCGACGAATAGTGTGCTGTTTTCGTGAAAGCCTCCGTCGCAATACATTTTGATGATTTCGGCTCGAGCATCTCCCTTGGATTTGGATGCTAGTAGTGGGAATATGATCAAAGTGATTATAATCAAACTTGTATGTGTTGTTTTGTTCATTCTGATAGATTCTCGTCAGTAATAGTTGTCACTAACGGCTTTACAATGGAAGCCTTATCAATGATACCTCTGTTTTCTTGTGGTGTAGATTTGTGTTTGTTTCTGATATGGTTAGGTTGGTTGCTACTTGCTAGTGTGAAATGCGAGCTGTAAACATAAGAATGCGTTTGTGTTATAGGTGAATAATATAAAATAATAAGTTATGTTTGTTTTTTTTTAAAAAAAATCATTATTCTTCAAAAGATTAAAAAAGGTTTAATTTACTTTCAAATGTTTATAAGTTGTTTTAATTTGCATTTTGATCTAATATAGTAAAATTTTTAAACTGAAATTAAAACTTATTAAACTTTTGAAGTTAAGTTTATATTTTTAATCATTTAAAGAAAAATTATTATTTTTGTCAAACTTTAAGAACAAAATTGAAAAACTCGTATGCATTATTGGTGAAAAATATAAAATAATAAGTTTTGTTTGTTTTATAACAAAATAATCATTATTCTTTAAAAGATTAAAAAGTTTAATTTACTTTCAAGTTTATAAGTTGTTTTAATTTTCAATTTGATCTAATATAGTAAAACTTTTAAACTGAAAATAAAAGTTATTAAACTTTTGAAATTAAGTTAATATTTTTAATCATGTAAAGAAAAAATGTTATTTTTGTCAAACTTTAAGAACAAAATTAAAATTAACTCTAATATATAATACACAAGTGTTTATTAAATACATAACACATATAAAATAACTTGTAGCACAGAAAAAATTATTAAAAATAATTATAAAAAGATACTCTGAATTTCAGTTCATTTCGCTCTCAAAAATTTTAAATATCATAACCCTAAGAAGATTTTGAAAAATCAAAAATGAAAGCAGAAAAACACGCCGGCATATCATTATTTATTATTTATATATAAATATAACTTTAAAGTCTTAGCTTTTACATTACTTTAATCCACTATAATAATAGAAGGGATATTTTAAACAAGAAGAGAAGAATAATCGGTGGGAATTACACCTTGTAGTAAAATATGATGGGTGGGAGATTAAATTTAATGATAAAGTGTTGTAGTTTACGATGGTGTTTATTTCAAGATCAATGTATGCGACAGATTGATGTAAATTAGATGTTACTTTAAAGTAGATATGATAAAAATGATGCAAAATATAGTTAAAAAGTTAAGAATATAACTATGTATTAATGCCTATGATTGAAATAAATATCGTAAACTAAACCAGCCGTTCAACCTTTACTACTTACTTTTCTTCGTTTTCTTTATAAAATATGTAGTTGTACACATGTATTATAATCGTAACTAGCATCTATTAATTTAAAACTTCTAAATTTCTGTACACACAAATGATTTTAAAAATAATAATAATAAATTGATTCAAACTATACAAGCCAAATTTTAAAGATCAAACAAACCAATTCAAACGACCAAACCATCTCAACTGGTTCGATTTGTTGTTTTTTTAAAGTAGTTTGTTATAAGTACACTTACTATTTTTTTCATTTTTTATTTTTTTCTATACATACATATAAATACATAGAGAGAGATAAAAATTTTTTGGGTGTACTTATAACATTTACGGGTGTTTGTATAACTCAAGCCTATATAATAATTGTTTGTTCGGCCTAAAAATCTTGTCAAAATCAATAGAACCTAAAGGCAATGGTCAAATTTCAAAAAAAAAATACATGTGCATTTCAAGTTTTCAACCACTTATATCCTCAGACCATGTGTAATGAGACGTTAAACATATACATAACGTCACATAATGCCCCCATCAACATTTACAGTGAGGCGTTATGTTTAAAGGAACATCATCAAATCCATAATAATAAAGCGGTGTTATATGGACATCAACCATTACTTATGTTTTTTAATAAAAATAATAATAATGATTTATCGCTAAAGTGACAGAAAATTACTCTTAATCGACATTAACACCGGTCCTCACGGTCTTATTCAAAGTTGTGGGGACGACGAGAAGAAAAAGAAAAGTTCAAAATATTACTATAAAGTGACGTGGTCATGAAGTAATCGGTCGTTATTTTGAAATATACAGAAACAGAAACAAAATCAATCATGATCACTAGAATAAAAAGATTCTATAATATACACATAAAACTATTTTCCCATTACGACTAACAAGAATTTCCTACCAACTTTAAGAGGAATTGAAATTAACAAAATATTTTTTTAAGAACAAAAACTTACACAACCAATTTTAACTTTACACCACAATTAAATCCATTCGTTATAGACGAGATTTAAAATCTTAACTTTAAAGAAAGATTCGCCGCTCTAACTCTATATGTTTTTGTTATTAGACTTAATCATCCACCTTAAACAAAAACATATATGAACAGCCTAATGTATGATAAAGGCTATGTTTCTTCGAAAAAACTACGCATCAAATTGGAAGAGAGTTTATACTTTTTATGATTGTAATGAGCTATTTGATGACAAACTTTAAGCAACTGTAAAGTTTTCGTATGTTCAACATGTAAAAACATCTGTTAAAAAGGTGTAAATTAGAATTCTATAGTGCTAATTAAACTGCTAATAAAACAATCTAGCTTTTAACCACGATAAGATCAAACAACAGATTCCTTTAATGATTTAACTTCATTAACACAGAAGCAAATCAAATTCGTTGTCATCTCTCTCAAAACGATTCATAATCTCGTGCAATCAATAGCAAATTGTTGACGATCAACAACCGATCATCAATCAAAACTCCTAAACCTAACTAACAACTCGTAAATTCAACACGGTGGTACCTTTACTCCCGCAAAAAGTAATGAAATCGAATTGATAACTTCAGATTAGATGACATACATACCTTTTGGATTATGGAATTTATGTCGATCGAAGGGATTGAAATATAGAATCATCGTTTCTTCTTCAATTCACCATTGTCTGTGTTAGCAACAGCTTATATATATATATATATACACACACACACAGACACACGATGTGTATGCGATTAACTCCTCGGGTTTCTTGATGGGCGGTTGAAGACTGGGGCGTCTTTACGGTCAATCTTTGCTACTAGAATACATACTTTTTCAAAGGATAGTGGTTCATTTCAACAATAAAATAAACAAAATCAATCTCAATAACCTAACTAGTAATGATACTAGTCTATTGTGGTAGTTTTCTAATAAAAAGAAAGTTTGTGGTTCTAATAATGGCCTTCTTTGATAAAATAGGGAGATATGAGTTTTTCTTCTTTTTTTTTTCGGAGAACAAATACACTTTTTTTGTTTTTCGAACATCAATCAAATAAGAATTTTTTTAAATTATCCTAACACTCTCACACATCATTCGTTTTTGTTTTCATGATGAGTCCATCAAATCTCAATCAAAACGAAAAAAAGGATGGAAAATGAATCGGTAGTTAACATGAGCTTTGAAATTTTTTTCAGATAATTATCAAAGCGAACGATGTGTTATGTACTTTTTTTTTGATGAAAAGCAAAAAATTATATCATATGGATGATGGTTAGAAAGTACATGTAATCAATAATCATTTTAATGATGAAAGACTGTATTTTGTGAGTTTTGATAAAATGTGTATAAAGCGAGCCAAGTGTGACGCTCTTACAAGTTCTTTTTGTTATTCGAATTAAGACAGAAAATTCAAAATTAATAATCAACAACATTCAGATTAATTTTATTTCAGTTGTGATTATTCAATTAAGATAAATGTCAAATTTCATATTCGTTTATTATTTCCTTTGGTTAAATCAACTTTTCAAATTTTAATTCGGATACAACTTTAAAATTTTCAAATACACAGTAGTGAAAATCAACTCAGAGAACAAACCTAAACAAGATCAAATTGGAGCCTTTCACGTGAAAAGTAAAGTGTGAAAATTATACACCGTAATCGTTTTAGGATATCAAAAATAATATTAGTGTACATTATGAATCTCAATAACAAGATGACTACCTTTTTGACAAATCTTGTACACAAATAATATGAACAAATGTAAACAAATCAAAACCTGAGATAAATTGAAACAAATAAAAATAAATAAAATGTGTATTTCCTTTTTCCATACACAAAATCTCATGGTTGACTTCCAGTCTTCCAACACTTTAGCTTCCTAACCACATATGGTTAAATTTAAACTAACCATGGTTTATTACCTAGGCAAGAAATGACTATGGTCAACTGTAGCAATTGAACAAGAATCATCACTATTAAAGTACTGATATAACTTGTGTGTGATAACATTGAGTTCCATGGCATTCTCATCCATAAAAGGGGGATTAGAAGGTGCAGGCAAGGGTTCATTCTCTTTTGCTAACATTTTTAGTACCGATGACATTGTCGGTCTTAAAGACGGATCTTCTTGAGTGCAAAGAAGTCCTACTTGTATCGCTTTTATCACCTCTTTTTGGTAATTGCTGTTAGGATATAGATGCATCATTAAGTTGGGGTCGAAGATTTCTTCCGCTTTATTTTGTTGAAAATGATTCCACGCCTATATAAGCAACAATAGCGTGAAACTATTAATAACAACAGGTGATTTTAATAACTCAACCTGGTCACTAAATAGTAAAAGTTAACCAAACCAAATATTTAAAAAGTTACACTAAGACCACCAAAGATCTACAAACCACCCAAATATGAAAACAGGATGATAAACCACTCAAGCATCATACTTGTGTCATTTATGTCAATTTCTAACAAAAGCTTACAGGAAATTTTTAAATGATAAAGAAGTCTTAACTTAAAGGTTTTCCAGCATTTAAATGCAATATATGCCCCTGAATGTTGTCAAATAGAGTTGATGCAAAGATATTTTTTGGTCAATTACAACTTTAGATGTGTCAACAGCATTTAAGTTGCGGGTATATTTGTCATTTTACAATTTTCAAGTGGGTTTTGACCTAAGTTGCATGAGTATACACTATCCTGAAAAAAAATTGATTATACTTACGATAGCAACTAAGCTGTCGGTATATTCTGTGTTTTTGCTTTTGTTGTTTTCTATTCCCGTGACCACCTCCAGAACTAAAACACCAAAGCTATACACATCTGCCTTTTCGGTTAACTGGCCATGGGCTAGGTACTCAGGAGCCATATATCCTCTGTAAAAGTTAAAAAAGATAAAAACAAATTAGCTGCTTATTTAAAATTTTAAAAAGAGGTAATTAAGGTACTTACAATGTTCCTGCAATTGCGGTGCTAATGTGGCTCTTATCATCTTGAAAAGATCGAGCCAGTCCAAAATCAGCTATTTTAGCGCGAAACCTCAAGTCTAATAAGACATTAGCAGCTTTAATATCCCTGTGAATAATCCTGCATTTGGTGTTTTCGTGGAGGTAAACAAGGCCTTCTGCTGTACCAATGATAATATTATATCTTTTTTCCCAATTTAGAGTCCTCCCTTTTGTTGCATCTACAGAAGTTCACACAGTCATTAAACATATTATAGATCATTGATAGAAGGTTAAGGAGGTTGCAAAACAATCAAAGTTCTAAACTTCTGATCTAAGATGACCAACTTGCAAAAGTTTTATGTTGCAGCGGTATGTCAGTTTCATACTTTCATTTGACCATCTTGACGTCTTTCAGACCTCTAGAACTGGTTTCCTAAATAATTAATTTAAAACAAACATTTTGAAACTTCAATGGTTTTTCTATTAAAAAACCATATGTACTTTAGAAAAAAAAAGTGTGGTTAAGCCTCTCAATTTTATTTTCAAACATTAAGTTCTTGTAGATTGTTTCACACTTTCTGTGTAGAGTTTTTCAGGTATCCCAAATAAGTTAGTTCCCAAAACATAAAGCAGACGGATGCAATTAACCCAATAATAAAGAAGTGCAATAATTGACCAATATTTAACTTACCAAAAATGAAGTGGTCAAGGCTCATGTTGGGTAAATATTCATATATAAGAATGCTTTCAGGCCCTGAACAGCTGCATCCTAACAACCGCACAAGATTTTTGTGTTGAACACTGCTAATCATGTTAACTTCATTATAGAAATCTGCTGCTCTAAATTTGTTGTTGAAGAAAAGTCTTTTCACAGCTATTTCCCGTCCATCTGAAAGAACCCCCTGAGAGAATTACAATGTTGTGCTTTAGTTATATAAAGGTGTCTACGACAATACTTAAGAGGTAGGCAAAATGTGTAAGTTGTCTTTTGTGGGTCAAAATGGTCAGGTGGAATTGGGTTGACCCACCGCAACATCATTATCCGAAGAGGTAAATTACTAGTTTGCCATATATGATAAATACAATTATCATCTTAACAATGTACTATTTGTTTAATAAAATGATTTAGAAGGTATTATCACTTCTATGCATCAGATAAAAAAGCAAAAAGTAGAAACGGAGGTTACACATTTCCTGACTTTAGCAACCAACTTTTAATAAAGAGCAAAACAAAATCTAACAAACATATATGTTTTACTTTTTTACAGAGTCATTTTCTGCATATATCATAACCAGCCATTGCCACATCAACAGTTCACATATAAAATCAATTAGGATGAGCTAATCAATTAGGATGAGATTATCAGAAACAAATTAAAAGCTGCTTCCTATTTTGCCCATACCTTTGAAGTTGGTTGATAAAATCAAGAAAAAGTGTAATTTTTGTTTCTATGTTATGCAATTAACTATTGTAAATACACTATAGGTGACTTTTGACCGATTTGACCTTTTTTTAAATCAATTTTGTCATATTGACCTATCTGATCTCTTAGAGAATAAGTGTAATCCTAATTGACCCAATCAAATGTAAATAGGTTGAAATTGTTAGTTTCAACTGTAAGGTATGAGTACAACCTTGTAGACTGTCCCAAATCCTCCTTGCCCCAGTTTATTACACTCATCCCAATTTCCTGTTGCTTTCTCAACGGTGGAGTATTTGAAGTTCAAGCTACCATCATTAAGCATCTTTGCCAGTTTTTTGGCATCATAAGAACCTTAAACATTAAGTAATCATTAGTATTTTCATGAATTCTGCAGATTATTAATCTTACCAAAGTTATAACAAGTCCAACAATGTATAATACATTTAAAAATGACTGAAAGTGTGTAGATATTTAGAGCGGCTTGTACCTTTTCTCTTCTTCTGTATATATCTGTGTCTCCAATATATACAACAATCATTGAAGCAACTGTGATAAGTGCCACAGAACTGACAACGGATACAACAATCGCAATTATCTTCCCTGCAAAACCCATAAACAAGAAAACATGAGAGAAGTATGGAAAACTTTTAATGATGTCATTTTGCAGATTTTACATGTAACTATTTAATTGTCTTCTTAACAATGTCATCATTAATTCAATGGCATGTGAAACTCCAATATGGCAAGTCAAATATACCCAATGCACTTGTGGTGAAATGTTCATGATTTTAAGTCAAAGACTTGATATTTTAATAACTTTTACTTGATTTTTAACCAGGCATTCATCATACTTGACCACTGCATTTAGGTATTCAGTAGATATTACAATTTCTTGTTAAAAAAAGTTGGACTGGAATTATATCCATAAGACGAAATAATAACATTGTTAGTAGCAGCTAATTATAGTGAGTTGGTAACCATGTTTTCAGAACAATCATAATATGTGATTACACACTATGATCGTAGTAACCCCAGTTACACAAAAAATGGCTTCCCTGTTTCTTATTGTTAACAATAGAAATGACAATTTCCACTAATTTTCTATTAATGAGTCATGAATTATAACTGAAACGTCGAATAGGTCAAATGAAAAAAATTTTAGCTGAAAGGAATTCGAGTCAAAAGGGTTCAAATACTTCTAATTTTGTTTTAATCCATTACCTCCTACAAAATCATTTTGTTTTTTTGTTTTTTAGAAAAACACTCTTATCTTTATTGTAATTAACCTGGCCTGACCCAGCCAACCCGTTTTGAAAACTAAAAACAGCCAGATAAACCCAATTCCAGAGAAATTATAAAAATGGAAAAGAAAACAATCACATAATGTGATTACTCTACACTTTGTGCACGTTGTTTTCACATATTAAACCTATAAGCTTAAAGTCACAAAGTAGCAATCTTAATTATTGCTCAAAGGTCTCGCTCTTAGAAACAAAAGAAGAAGTTATATAATTCGATTCAGAAGCATTATAGTTACCTCTATGGGTAGAGCTGCTTGTGGCTGGTACAAGATTAAGAAAATTGGTGTCTGAATACCTCATGAAACATCCCGTGTTCAACACACGACCCTCAGACCACGGTAAACATTTCGACATTGTTATCGATGCATTATCCAAACACGCGCGACAAGAACTCGGGCTCAAAGTCCTCCAACACTCCGCCAGCACGTACACCGACTCATTTCCACTAGCCACCGTCATCTGAACTCGACCAAAGTACTCACTATCTCTTGATGCATCAGTTACAGCATTCAACACTGCCTGTTTCACTGTATCTTGAAACAATACATTCTTTCTTGTTGTATTCTTGCAAACGAAAGTGTCATTAGGCCCTGTATACTCATCGAAAAAGCTGTAGTTTTGAACTCTCATAAAGCACCCATCGAGGTAAATTCGACCACCATTGTTGGGAAAGCAACTGGGGAGAACAGTACGGGCTTCTGCATAGCACAAGATGCAATCTTGTGACGAAAGATCACCGTAGCATTGTGCAAGCCCGTAGTTACCATCGGGTCCTGTACCCACATGGGCTGTTCCGTTGCTTGAAGTGCGCATTTGGGCACCGAGTATTTCCATCATGCCCACGAAGTTTGGGATGAATAGTGTTTGATTGTGTTCTCTTTGTTGATCACATGACATTTTGATGATTTGGGATCTTGATTCAGCGTTTGTTCTTGCTAGCATTTGAAGAATTATGATTAAAGTAGTGAGAATTAAAGCTTTGTGTGCTGATTTCTCCATCTTGTAGTAAGTCAGAATAAAAAGACCGGTTTGTTTGGCTTGTGAAGTTGTTCAAGATAAGAACTGCACAGAGAAATTTGAACCATTGACATAGGAGTATGAAGAATGATAAAAGAATGCTTCCAACATGTGCTAAAGATACATCAATATATGCTTAACATACCTCCGGGTGTAAACCTTAATATATGCGTACCGTACCGTACCTCCCGGTGATTAAAGAGAGATGATATGATTAATTTAGTAACATGAAGACCCAATAAGTGTGAGTATATTATTAAGGAGACGCGACTAATTTAGTACATACGGGATACGTTTAGCACAAATTTTATTAAATGTCACATACGTGAAGCATATACAGGTAACCCTCTGAAGACAAGGGATTTTTCATACTCGTGTGTGAAACCATGTCAATTTTCTAAAACACGTGTAAGATGCAGTGAGTTATTCGACTTTGATGAGATTGTTTCAGATCCAAGAATCTTTGACTGTGAGAAAAAGGTTGCAGTTTTTTTGTGACGAATTTAAGGAGTGAGAAGAAGAAAACAGGGCACGGAGTTCTTCTTCACCACTTATTGAACAAAAAAACACAACATAATAGAAATTCTGCAACTACTTGAATAAGTAATGCATAATAACACAAAAAAGAAACTAGCGCAGAAAGTAGTGTGAAAGTTGGAAGTCATGAGCATTTTAATAACCAAAATTTGTTTGTATTGGCTTCGTGATTGTTGGTGGCAAATAAAGTCAACAATAGGCACCGACCCTCGTGGTTGTTATTGTTATTATTTATTATTCTTATTTCCATTCTCATTAAATTCATGTATCTTGTAAATTGTAATAGCTTGTATCATAGTAACATATAAACTTTTTTAAAGCAGATAAGATTCAAACTTAGTAATAAGCTGTTGAAGGTAATATAGTTTAAAAGTAATGTATACTTGTTGTTAAAAAAATAATAACTAATAAACTCAGAAAAATTTGACCATCATGGTTTTTGTTTAGATATCAGGAGCAATTTTGCATTTGAAATTTTTATTGAATATGGAAAATGCCATTTTTTACTTCTTCACACCAACATTCAATTGGTAAAAGTATAAAAGCTATCATTTCACTATAAGTTATTTTCATCAACTACTCATATGAAAATATTTATCATAACATACATACATATAACTAAGATGACTATAACAACACATACATATATATACAAAAATCATCACACAATAAGTAGAGTGAGAAAAAGATACAGTTACATAAATTATCTTATTTATCATATTTAAAACAAAAGTTATAAATTAATTATGCATTTCTCTGGTTCTTAACATATTATTAGTTTTAAAGTGAATGTCCTTGTATACAACTAATTTGAGTATATATAACAATAACACTTATAATTAATAAATTATTTTATGATCATAGAAATAATGTAGATTATGTGCTTGCAATTTTTTTCAACCTCAATATTGTAGGTACAACTACATTATGTGTTATCAAGATCGATGTGCCTTTTACATATGTGGGCCTACATACGCGAATTAGGGCATTGTGTTATGTATAAAGCAGTTGCCGACGAATCTACGATTCAAATTGATATACATAACACCTTATATTCCAATTGATTATCATAAGGTTGTGGGTAGGCGTTTACATTTAACAACATGAATGCTCTGATCAAAGTCTTAAAAAATTTGAATAATAATAGATTCCCTTGTAAACCACTCCAACTGGAAATTCATTTCATATTAGTATATTACATGTTCACATGATCAACAAAAAATCATGCACTATCAATAGTTTTATCAGGTGACGTTTAAATCATTTATAAAGTCATTTGGAGTTAGAGTAATGTAACTCCTCTTAAGTCTAGCTAGAGTATATAATTATAAGTATGTTAGATAAGTGTGTGAGTTGTAGTTCAAAATATATATAATTTTTTAAAGTCAACAAAATGAAGAACTGAGCTTTGACGGTCAGTGTGGCCTTAGGCAAGGTTGCGGGAGGGTGAATAGGGAGAGTGTGGTGGTAGAGAGATGGTGGGATTGAATGTAATGTGTCACAACGATGGCGCGAACACCACACCCACCTTCACTACCGCCCAAATTCTTCAGGTCGAATAGCATATACCGCAACGACACCCACAACCCTTATCAAAACAATAAATTCTAATTTCTACCACAAAACTATTTAATTTCTAACAAATTCAACCTCAAACAAGCATATGATGAAGATCAAGTTTCTTAGTTTCTTATCAAAACCCTAGGATGAATAAGCGGTTCTATAACACTTCTGAAAACATTTTTTGATAAAATCAACTACAAGCAATTTACGATCATCATTCACAACACTAAATTCTAACAAACAACTCGTTGATTAACATCATAAACACATACTTCCACTAATTAACAATGCACAATTTCTCTAGACTTGTAACTTTGTGAAGATCGATCGATCAATCCAATCTAATAGGCTTATATACGTCTATTATCACCTAATCATTTCCCTCATGTAATGTAATATGTTGAAAAACTGATGATCAAAATAATCATTTCTGATCTAGTAAACAAAATCAAATCAAATACGTTGTCATCGCTGCACAAAACGACGTTAATAAATCGATAGCACACGGTTAGGGATCATCAATCAAACATTCAAATCGTAATAGCTTAAATTCTGCTTAAACAATTTAGATTGAAATAGTAATGATTGTAGATCGGAATTCGTACCTTTTTCAGTAGAATGAAGTCATGAATTGAAAGCTTGTAGACACGATAGAAACTCGTTTAATGATGGAATTGATGATCATCTGGATTGATATGAACGGTGTAGTGTGAATTATATACAGGTCTACAGGATGTGTAGGTGTAGACTTTTAACAATGGAAGATGATGATTCTATGAAGAAGATTGAGTTGCAGGTGGTACGTTATACGCAAATGGTAACGAGAAGCCGAGGTTTATGGGATTGTGTATCTGTGTGGGCCCTTTTCACAACTAATTTTTTTTTCTAATATTAAAAAGATACTCCTTTCATATACGTTTTGTTTTTTAAAAGAATGTCATGAGTTTAAATTCAGTTATTGTGTAACTTGGTGTAATTTAAAAGTAGGAGTAAGATACATTTGTTGTTTTAAAAAATGATAGTCCCTTTAATAACAATTTAACAAACAAATGAATAAATGAACTGATTGGGTGTTCGACGGTTCGGTTAACGATTTGTTTTGTTTATCTGGTTAGGTTTGTTCTATGATAATTTGTTGGCTCTAACCTTTAATCAAATTGAACCGAATTAAAAATAGGCGTAATCGAAACGAATTCAATTGATTAAGTTGATTTATTCGATTTGGTTGTACAATTAAAAGGAATTTGTAATCCACCAATGTGTAAGTCATATGTAAGTAATATTATATGTGTGTATGTAGCTAAACAAATAAATATTTTAAAAACACATGCAACCATTAGTTTGATGAGTTATTTTTTATTTTTTATGGTTGTACAAATCTATATATAAAATATATAAAATTTAAGAAAAATATAACCTATTGGGATTAGTTTTCGTGGTTGTTAATATATTTATTAGTTATTAAATGATTCTAACCCTTAAATTTTATAATAAATTATATTTCCCCTTCTTAAAGTCATTAATTACATGTTTACACAAGTTTAAAAATCAATTACATATTTCCCCTTTCTAAAATATATATATTACATATTTACCTGTTATATTAAAATTATTTATTTAATATTTATATTACTCGTATTTTTACTAAATTATTTTTATACATTTCACTTCCAAAAACTATCAATTACATAGTCATCTAAATTCGAGTATTCTATATAAATAAAAACAATAAAATTCCACATCGTTTTAAACTTTATTATAAAACAACAATAACCGATAGTCAAACTTATATCTTCAAATACAAAATACAATTGTCAAAGATTTCAAACTTTTATAATAATAAAACATTAATATGTAAAACTCACTTAGTAAAAACAAGGTAAAATAATTATTTAATAGGTTAAGTTAATGATATGGATAAATATGTAATATATATGTTTTAGAAAGCAGATATATGTAATTAACTTTTTAGCTCGGGGAAATATGTAATTTATAGTTCTAGGATGGGGAAATATGTAAAAATCCCGAATTTAAAGTAATATTTAAAATCATATTAGAATTGTAAATAGCTTATGTTCCAAAATTCGAGATTATTGTTACGATTTTTTTATGTTTTAATTATGTAATAACTATGTGGATCAATTCCAAATTCACTTGAGTTCGTTCAAGTCAAACTTTTATCATATTCAAAATCAAGTCTCGCAAGCTTAAAATATGTAACAAATCAAAACTCAACTCGACTCACAATCTTATCGAATCTTAGACAATTTCACATGGGATGAAATTAAAGTACGTTATGTTTATTGAGACAGCTTCGTAGAATTTAATTAAATTAAATGTCTAGTAAATAATACGTATTATCTGTTTATTTTAGTAATACATGGCATTTATCCTTACTAAATTAGTGTGAGTTTAAGTCTCAAAAGAAAACAATAGTTAGATTTAAAAGTATCTTTGAGAGGTTGTGTTTATCGTTATAATAAAATTAAAAAAAAACTAAGTCCACGTAGGGAAGATTAATTAGTGCATAATAGAGGTCACATGGGTTTGTGCTCCAATTAAGTTCATTAAGAAACAGCTACGTAACTTTTATTTATTTGCTGCATTCAAGAATCATGATTATAAATGTCACATTTATTCCCCCTAAAATCAGAATGGTATGTTTTTATAGGTGTTTATTTATGATTTTTAAAATCTATGTAATAATTAGTAGGTTGTCAATTGTGTTGGGTTAACGGCGAAAGGCGTCAAATTAATTTGTCTACCTTTTAAAAATCTCGTCAATTGTAGCTCCACATGAATCTTCCAATGACAATAAAAGAAAATATGACCGCTCTAAAGTAATTACCAAGGAGAAAATGATTAGTAAACTGCATTGAATTCCGACAAGCAATGTTGTTGTGTCCGGATCAGACCGGCCGGTCCGACCGGTTCTATCACGAATCGGTGGCTGGTCCAGTCCGGTCTGATATAAATCGTTTTGAAGTGGTTGAACTGGTCGGTTCGTCCCGAACCGCTGGTCGGACCGGGAAACCGGACTGGTTCGGACCGGTTTTCGTTATTTTTTTTTAATTTTAGTGGGTAAAAACGGGATGTTAAACCATAAATTAGTACGTCAGATATACAAATATAGTTAAAACTATAAGATATATATATAATCATATATAATTACTTATATTTAATTATATATATAAATATAATTAAAATATAGTTAAATCCGGTCCAATTGGTCCGACCGTTCCGATCACCAAACCAGTAAGGCGTCCGGTTCGACATCCGATCCGGTTTTGAAAACATTGCCTACAACACTACATGTTTTAACTGATGAATTAGACCAATTGTTTTCAAAGCTACATGTTTCAAACCGAATTTGTTTTTTGACTAATTAAAGCATTCACAGTGGAGTCCTTAAAATTATGTGAGTGTGTTTGGTATATTATATGGAATGCTTTTGAGTGATTGTGAGTGAATAAGAGAGAAAATATTATTGTGGATTGGTATATTTGAATAATCACTGTTCAATCCTTGTAATTTTTTTAATATTTTTAAAGTGGTTGTGAGTGGAGAAAAAAAATAATGATAAGAGTAAAAAAGTATTATTTAATTAAAAATAAAAAATATATAATAATTTTTAGTGTAACTATATGAATAAAGATAAGGAACATAGTAAGTGGTTGTTTGATTACACTGACTGGATAAGATCTGACTGAGTCAGAAACTGACCCAGTTAAAAATTCTGACTAGGTATGCATCTGTTGAAACTTGGTTGTTTGATTCAGTATCTGACTGGAACCAAAACGATTCATTATTTAAGTAACAAAACCCACCGGAGTCACACAACCGGTCGGAACCACCACCGCAAGGGGCGGCGGCCTGCGGGTCGCGAGCGGGCCGCGGCCTGCGGGTCAGCTGGTCAGCACTTTTTTTTTCAAGGTCTGAGTCAGCACTGGAGATCCGGTCAGCCGGTTCGAAGCCGAAATCAAACGGGCTGACCCGTAAACCCGCTGACCGAGTCAGCCGGGTCAGCCCGGTCAGCCCGGTCAGCCCGGTCAGCCGGGTCAGCCAGGTTAACCCAAAAACAAACATCCCCGGATGCTTTTACATTACCTGTAAATTTGACCTACCAATTTTTACAACGTTCTAGAATCTTCATAGTGGTTTGCTGGTTTTATAGTGAGATGACCGAAGTATATTCACAGTGGATAGTAAACAATTTGTACTTTTAAAAATTCTAAGATACTTGGATACACTAACGTAGTTTTCTCTTATATTTATCTATTGCATAAGTTAGCTGAAAAATATTGTAGCTAATCATTTTCATATGTATTATGGTCTTTTATATTTTATAAACATATTTAGCTTTAGTAAAATCGTGTATTACACGTACTAAATTTATTAATTATTAATTAACATTTTAAAATAAAATATGATTTAAATTACATAAAAATAAAGATTATAAATAACAAAACAATGATAACAGCTTCTAATACTTTGCTTTTAAATTTTTTTGTTTTTCAAAAAAAAAAGATTAAACATTTTGCTTCAAAACCAGTGTATTACACGTATTGAACAACTTGAACTCTTTTGAACTTGAATTTGTTTTCCAAAAAGTGTATATCGCGACTAAAACAACGATAATGTTATATTTATACTAGAAATAAGTTCAAAAATGAAGAAAATCATAAATGATCAAATAACTTATTCTTTCCTCATCTCTTTGTTTTTTTTATTCCTGATAAAAGGACACCCAGGGTAGGGTTATTGTTTGGTTATTGTAGAAAATAAGAAAAAACTAAAAATGTTGGGAAGTATTATTATTAATTAGATTTTAAATTCAAGTGCTAAGTAAATCTGATGGCATAATGGTAAATAACTAAAACTTTAATCAGTGTTGGAAAAATCGGTGTTAGGCCCTGATTAATCGGCGAGGAATCGGGAATCAGAGGGCAACTGTGGCGATTTCATGTAAAAGAAGCCAATAAACGGTAGTCGGTCTACGGTGGTCGTAATCGGACCTAGGTGGACCGTAGGCAGGCCTAGGTGGTTTTAATCGGCCAATAAACTATGATTTCGGCGAAATTCAGGTAGGGTTCTAGCGAAGTTCTGACAAGTTTCCGGCGACTTTCAAAAATTCCAGCCAAAACTTGGAAAATCCAACAAAAACTTGGAAATTCAAGCCAAATTGATGTATTTATACACAAAACTGAACTTTTATTTCAAGTTAAATTTACACATTAAAATGTGTCTCTATATATAAAACTATAAATTATATATGAAAATTATAATCCGATTAATTCCGATTAATCCTGACTAATCCCTAGTCCCTACCTCGCCGCCCGACTAACACCTAATGTTTTTACAACATTGTTTTAAATGGTAGGCCAAAGGTATTTTAGTGTTAATCATATTTTCAAGTTTCACCTTTTTTAAACGCTCATAAATTTTACGTACAACATTATTTTTTTTAAAAAATTACACCATAAAACACAAGCGTTGTTTTATCTTTAAAACTCCCATAATTTTGATCCATAAAAAATAAATTTTTTTTCACGACATTTAAGGTCATTGTGTAAAATTTGTCAGCTTATTAATACTATACGCATTTTAAAATATTAAAAAATGCTTGTTTTCGTGGAGTGCTTTTTCAAAAAAGTAATATCGTATGTAACCGTTATGAATGTTAAAACAAGGTAAAACTTGAGAAGGGGAAACATTATCAACTTTACCCCAATCTAATTTTGATCTAAAGAACACATGTTAATATCTTAGATTTTTTTAATATTTATTAGGTTTATAAGACTTTGTATTTGAATATTTTTTTATAGAATTAAACCATCCTAAGGCCCAAACAAAAGCCCATCCTAGTATCCTACTACAGTTAAAGTTGAAATTGAAACACAAAGGCACAAAAAGGCCCAATCTAAGATCCATATTAGTCCATATACAAGCCAATACAAATCCAAATACAAACTACTGAGAGCACATTACTGATTACTATGCATATTATCAATGCACTTTTAAATTTAATCATCCAATTGCAATCCAAACACAATAGTCTATCTAACTTGTCCACAAAAAACAATCATCTTTTTCATTTTCGTAATATGTGAATGTCGTTTGACAATCCGCAGATCATTTTAGTCTTCAGCCATCAAGATTTATGAGATTTTGTCACGTTTCATGATGGTTGTTCATCCACTTAAGATCTCACCATCTATAGGTTTGTGAGATGTGAAGATCTCGTGATATGCACTTTGCAAGGTTGATAATTGTTTTGCTAGAATCAAATATATATTAAAGATAGAATGATCAGTTTTGTAATTTATACACATATAATCGGTTTATACTAAAAATAATAAGAAATATTGTAGGCCATTGATCAATGATACGATGAATAAGTGCCGAATTGACTCAATTTCAACAAAATGTATCATTTACCTTTATCTAGTTCTACTAAAACATAATCAAGTTTGGTAAAGATAATTATTTTTTAACTATATGTAAAATCAAACATTTTTTAAACTTTAGTTTAGTTGCTATAAAAGAACATTTTTAAAACGCATATTTATAACTTTAGTTTAACTTAGTTAAATTGTCTAAAAAACTTAATATTCTTTTTTTTTTCATATGTCTATCAATGGTTATAATATCATCAAACTTCAAGTCTCTTCCAGTTAATTTATTTTCATGCGTTAAAATGATATTATTCGAGATAAATAAATCAATAATTAAAGAAGTTTTGGGTGGGAAGAATCTTGGATCTATCAATAACGTCAAACGGATTCAAAAAGATGACAACATTACTTTGGGCCCACGATTTTCAACACACAACTGAACATCTCACTAAAATGAATGCTTCAATAACATCAAACGGATTCCTAAAAATACAAAATTCCATTTTGTGCCCATAATTTTTAACATCCAAATTGAATACTTGTCACGTGTTTTACGACTTAATAATCATCTTAAAAGTATTTAATATTTTTGTTTTAATTTGTTTCGAAAAAACAAATAGTTTTAAAAGATAAAACGTATTTTAATAATTCAAAGTATTACTTATTGACCTACAATAATTCATACTGATAATACAACTAATAACACTCTTACATTTCATTTTTGTTTTTAAGGAAAATCTCACAAGAATAATCATTATAGATTTAATATTTACTTGATTTTACTCGTAGTGATTATTATTTATCTATATATTTGAGAGTCTTAGCCACGTGGACTCTTATTTGGCCACTAAAGTTTTGTGATTTTCATATTTGGATCTTTTTAATTAGTCAAGTTATATTAGTAATTAAAAATGTTCTAAATATCTATTTATTTATTTGCATCATAAAATATGCGAATACTTGTGTTAATTCGATAGACCCGTTATTTCTTTCTTTCTGTTTACTTGACGTCTTCACGTTCGAAGTCGAAATGATAACCGTTACTTAATTTTTGTATTTTAGTTTTCATATTTAAGTCCATAATGCAATTACATGCGTAACGCGCGCAAAAGTAATTCTAGTTATAAGTGAAATGAATAACATGTCTTTTTTGTAAGAAAGCTAGAGGATGGGAGATCGACAGGTCAGACACGTTGACAGATGAAGAGTGAAACTCACCTAGAAAACCATCTTCAAACCGGCGTTTGTGATATGACCAAAAAATAAATATAAAAAGAGAGAAAAAAACTACATGTAAAAAACTAACTAAATCAACAGATACATTGAAACAAAAAACACATCCTTAAGGAAGCAAAATAAATAAGATAGCATCCACAATAACACATCCACTCAAATTATGATAATGAATACGTAACACGAATAAATTGTGTAATATCCAGAAACTTTATTTAGGAAAGATATTTTAGAAACCCAAAATATATATTATATAAATAAATAATTAAAAAAAATCCAACATTCACATACTCTCTTCAGGGGGTTAACTAAAAGTTTTATAAAAAATAAAGGGGTTTTTCTTTACCAATAATATACGTCAAATAAATATCAATGCAAATCAGGGTCCACCATCACAGCGTCAATTTTGGGAAGTTTCTCTTTATTTAGAATCCCACACGTGATAAAGCTTTAATTCCGTGCCTTACAAACGTGCATGCGTGACATTGCGCCACGTGTCCCCTTTTACTTAATCATGTAAATGTTATACTCTATACCCTTGATTTTGGTTTGCTACATATAATTCTTCTCTAGTCTTGATATTTAGAATATAAAAACCCGTACATCGTACTTAGAAAGTTTTCAAGTTCGATTAAATTGTTTCTTATTTGGCTTTTCAAATATTTGAACCAGGTTCTTATTCGAATCGAGTTCGAACCTTTGAACTCGGAACTAAATAAATTTGAGATGGAGAAACTAGATTTTAGATTGTGTAGGCTATTATTTATTTTACATAATCTAGTTTATTTTCAATCCTAATCTAGTTATAAAATTCTCTAATTTAAATATCCACAATAGACATAATAAATACCCTGGTAAGTAAATATTACAACAATTTGAGATGTAGAAAAAAGATTTTAGACTATACATTGTGCCAATAAAGATGGATGGATTGTATTTGAATGAGTTGCAATAAATATAGAGAAAATTTTATGTTATATCACAAACTCAAAGCTATTCACAAGCAACTTTAGATTATATGAACATTTATTGCATCACAAGCTTATCCATCAACATACTAGCAACAAAATGTAGCCAAGTTACGTTTATGAATTAATGCTTATGGTTATGAGTATATAAAGCAAAATACAAGCGGTTCAATAATAAATAACTTTACCATGCTCTATCACTAATAATACTTTATTTTAAAATTGCGTGATTTATCTTCTTATCGGCAAAAGACATTGCATTTTATACTTGGGACACAAACACAATGAAATCGACCTAATCCTTCTAGCAAATGTGTCATATATGCACATTGAGGAACATAATATTCAACTTGACGGACCATTTTGAAACCATCTGAAACAAGAAGGGGCTAATATGTCAATCAACAAAACTAGAAGGACTTCCATTGTTCATAATAATAAACAATATTAATATCTGAAGCTCCCCTTAACCACCAGTTAACAGCATTCGACGTTAAGTAACCCCTTTGCTCTTTTCAACCTCTATCACTCATATCTCATTTCGAGATATACACTTTGCAGATCCCTATAACTTTGATAAAAGGTACAATTTCATCATAATATAGATCTAATTCGTTTCGTAAGTCGATAATTCGCCACTCATTCGATCAGATTGAGTGAAATTCTCGTGTTTTTGTGTTGATTTGGTGTTATTCTTGATTAATCAATGTATATACGTCGATTGAACTGATACAGTCTGTGTTACTATGTTTTTTTTGCCTTAATTGCTTCTGATTTGTGTTACGGATGTGATTATGTGAAACTGTGACAGTATTTATGGTGATGGTACTGATGCTTGCTCTCTGACGAGGTTTTGTTTGACAGTGACGTTGAATTGATTAAAGGAAGGGGAGAATATGAGCAATTCAGTAGGGCACATTTTGCTTCAATCGACGGTTTTAAAGCATCAAGGTGAAAGGAATTCTTATACTTGCATTGCCGGAAATACTTTGTTTCATGCTCAAGCGACTTCGCAGATACGGAAATCATCGTCGTTAGCTTTGGCCTCTATATTATCCAGCGATTTCCGTGGTCGTCGATTAACTGTGAGCAAATCGGGATCGCAAACAAAGCGTTTGGTTTCCAGTATTGTTCAAGCGGTTTTAGCTACCGATCCGACTTCCGAGGTATTTTTTTTATATCACTGAATTGTTACATGTTCTGGAGTGGATTATAGCTGTGGATTATGAAAATCGTGTGTTCTTAGGGCTGTTATCTCTTCTTATTGAGCTTAGAATAATAATTTATTGTTTCACTTTTTGTTCTGTGTGTCTTACATAATGAATATGCTGCTCTAGATGAAAACTGAAAGGGATCTAAAAGTATTATGATAAGTCATTTTATTATCCAAAAATTGGCTATTCTGGCTTGAAAATATATTTTATAGTCATAAAAGGGTATACAATGGGCACATGTAACGAGTAAAGTGATTTGCTAGAAGCGTGTCCTCAGTGCTTGCTGAACACACTATTGATATTCTGATGTCTTTCTTTGTGATCTAATTAAATAATGATAAATTTAGCATTGTTTATATAAAGGTTAGATGCATAAAGCAGCTTACATTTTCTTTATGGTAATTTTTAGAAGACTCACTTGTTTCCCTTGGACATAGCATGTTCTTGTTAAGGAACCAAACATCAGTATTAAATACTCAAGTACTCAACGACCATATATGGCAATTTTGCATACCAAAGCCATCGTGAAATGTGACATGTGGAAGTCATGAGTCATGACTTCTCAGAAAAGATATTAACATTTAAATCAACCTTTGTTATGGATCAGAAAACATACATCTCTGATTTTGTTAGGAAACAACTGCTTATGGTTGTAGTTACCTCACTTTAGGATATTAAACATTTTGGATTGTTAACTTGGCAGAATGGATTCGGGTCAGTAATCCATACATGAGAATAAACTGCCTTAATGTTTGCATATAGTGTACAGCTAGCTAATTTCTAATTGCATGCATTACATTTGGTGACATCTCATGGTCTTGAAATATAACATTGCATGAAATTCGAAAATGGTGTCTACTTTTCATACTTCCACTGCTTTCTGTACTGTTGGTAGAGCTGAAGAAAATACAGCAGTAGTAATCTTTCGAACCAGCTGTAAAATAGGCCTGATAATGATTTGTCGTACTGAAGCCTGACCAATTTTTTTTTTAAAATTAGCCTGTGAGATTCCTGATATGTATCTCAGTTTCCAAACAGTCCTCCATTGAGCAAAATATTTGAGTTAAATATTTTTTAGCACAACTACTATTACCAGACACATATTGTCTCATGGCTTATAGACACTGATTCAGGTACATGGTTTAATGATGGTTTAATGACTCTTTTCCTTCCTTTGTAGCAGTTAGGAGAAAAGTTCATCCTGGGAGGAGGTATCGAGATGCAGGTATCTATTGATTAAGATATGGGAGTTGGGACGACAATTTAGTTCCTTAATTATAATACATTAGTAGAAATTTATGTCCTAAAAAGCTATACATAATTTTGCTTCAGGTGGATGTTAAGATCACTTCTATTCCAGTGGTAGAGATTCAGCTCACTAACAGTACAGGAAATCTATATCTACATTGGGGTGCTCTAAAAAATAAACATGAGTAAGAAGTGACTCATGAAAATATCAGTGATTCTAATTCTACTAGGTATAGATTTTATTCATACCCTTTCAAGGTTTTAATTTTATCTGTCATATTTCCAGGAAATGGGTACTTCCCAGTCGTCGTCCAGAAGGAACAAAAATATACAAGGACAGGGCTCTTAGAACTCCCTTTGTAAAAGTAAGCTACAATTAACATTAAATTCTCGAGGTGCCATATGAGTGGGAAAACGGGTCAATATGGGCTTGTTGCGAAACGGGTAACTTTTATGTGCAGGTGAAAATGGGTTGGTCAGGTTGGGCCAACCTACCACCACTTTTTTTTGTCCATCTTTTGTATTTCACAAGGATATAATGGATTAAAAATGGCATTACTAGTAATAAGTTTTCTTTACATAAAACAATGTAGGATAATATGCGTATATGAATACACTTTAGGTGACTTTTGACCTGTTTAATCCGTTTGACCTGCTTCAGCTTTAGTTAGTTTTCTGCATTTGACTTATTACTATTTAAATACATCCTGAATTGACCCATTTTCAAGTGGTTTGAAATTGACACCTTTATTAAATCCAAATTGGAACCTTGTCATTATACCAGATGACGCTTGAGTAATATTTCTTGTTTTTGGGTTATTAACACCATTTAATTTGTGCCTATTCATTTTTTCCTACTAGTCTGGTTCCAGTGCATCCCTGAAAGTAGAAATCGATGATCCTTCAATCCAAGCTCTCGAGTTCCTCATAGTAGATGAAGGAAAGAATAAATGGTAAGGCTATATTTTTTAGCTTGTTGGTATTGAATTCATTTTCAAGACAATGCTCTCACCCACTTTCATTTAGGTACAAAAATAATGGTCAAAACTTCCATGTTAAGCTGCACTCAAGGGAAAAACCAGTTTCGAATGTTGTAATTCCTGAAGATCTTGTACAAATCCAAGCTTTTTTGAGATGGGAGAAGAAGGGAAAACAAATGTATACCCCGGAACAAGAAAAGGCAAGTAAACTTTCGAATGTCTTTTATTTGCTGTCACTATTAAGCTTGTTTGTGTTTGAACATGTTAAAATCCCAGTGCCTGTTAAGAAATGATGTAATTTATGATGAATATGTGAAGCATAGAATTATTATATGCACTAAATAAATATTTTTTCTATTTTTAAAGTGTACGTTTAAATAGTATTTGCTGCTCAAGAGTAGCAAAACAATGTAACATGACACACCAATAGAAAATTTTTATTTTAAATCCTACAACATTAAAGCCTATTTTTTCTTTTAAGCCAACCTGACATTTTCAAATTTTCTTAACATGCTACTAGTTATTCACTCATTTTAAATCCAAAGAACTAGTATATTGTGTACCTGTACTATGTAGATTACTTGCATGCCTGGTTTTGCATTTGGTTATTCACATACTAAAATAATTAAAGAACTCACAGATGGAATATGAAGCAGCTCGTGCAGAGCTATATGAAGAAATTGCTAGGGGAAGTTCCTTAGACAACATACGCACACGATTAACCAAAAAAGATGGTACAAATTCCAACAAGAGACAGATGTTTCCAAAGGAAATATACAAACTAAGGTTCAAAAGTCAGTGAAGAAGAAAACTTACTCCATTCAAAGGATTCAGAGGAAGAAACGGGACCTCATGCAACTTCTCAACAAGCATATTCAAGTTTCTATGAAGTCTGTAGAGGAAAAACCATCCATGAAACCAAAAACTCTGTCTGCAGTAGAACTTTACTCCAAAACCATAGAAGAACAAATTGATATAAATATTCTGAACAAAAAGTCATACAAACTTGCTGACGAGGAGCTTTTGGTAGGATATCCTTTTTAGTGTTTGTAAAGGTAGCAAAATGGGGAGTAACCGGTCAAAATGGGCTAGTAACTGATCAAAATGGGTATTTTGCGTTATGGATTCGGATAATTTGTTAAACATATATACCTAATGTTTCAAATATGATTACAAAAGATATATGATATCAATGATAACTAAGTTTTTGAATAAAATGATTTACGCGGTTTTATACTTGAAGTACACTCTCAGAAACTTTCTACTCTTTTGACCTGCTTCTTTTTATAGTCTATTTTCTCTTATTTGGAATAATTTATGTGGACCACAGTACCAACTTTTTCTTATTAAGGCCATCTAATATGTATGTGGAAACTTTCTACTCTTTTGACCTTTAGTTTTATAGTCGATTTTCTCTTATTTGGTTTTGTCACACCAATTTTTGGCAAAAACTTGTTGGTTGATAAAAAGCCCTTAGAAGTTTTGCAAATAATTCTGATGAGGTGTCAACAGTTTATAGGCTAAATTTGTTTTTTTCAGAACAAGACTAAAGGCATGTCATCATTCAATATGTTGTGGGCTGGAATTGAATAAATGAATCTAGATGCATACTTGGGTAGCCTATAGAGTAAAATATGATGCGGGTGGCCTAAACACAAAAAATGTTGAATACTAGGGTGGACTCCATTTACATTATTCTTTTTTTATTTGATCTGTTAGAGATAATACACTACACAAATTGACTCATTCATAAGGTTGTGGGTTGAGATTTCCAACTTCACATAGCAGTTGCATTCCATCTAAAAGCCTCTGTATGTTGTAGGTGCTTGTAACAAAGACCTCTAGTAAGATCAGAGTTCATCTGGCTACAGGCTTAATGGAGCCACTCACCCTTCACTGGGCATTGTCAAAGAAAGCTGGGGAGTGGATGGCAAGTTTCTTACTTCAAGCTTGTCGCATTAGACAATTGATGATAAAGTTCCTTTTTTTAGTACTAAAATTGATGGTCATATTGTAGGCACCACCTGAAAATTTATTACCACAAGGGTCTACTCTTTTAGTTACAGCTGCTGACACACAGTTTTCTACTATCTCTATTGACGGAGCTGCTAACAAGGTCTGGCAAGAGAAATATTTTCTAACATATAATTTTTATGACTTCATAGGAAATGATGGGTTTATTGTTATTAAAAATTGATGTTACAATTATGGTTGCTTTGTTGAGTAACAGATACAGTTGTTAGAAATAGAAATTGGAGAAGGTTTTGTTGGGATGCCGTTCGTTCTTTTTTCTGGTAATAAATGGTTCAAGAATAATGGTTCTGACTTTTATGTTGAATTCACTAGACCCAAGAAGGCAATAAAGGTTCCTCTCTATATAAACTAATTGATTGATATCCCTTGCATGCATTTTTGTTTCCATTTTATAATTATGTAATTATTTTCTTTTATGTTTGTCTTCTTTTTTTTCTAATGAAGGATGCTGGTGATGGGAAAGGTACTGCTAAAGCCTTGTTAGATAAAATAGCAGGGCTGGAAAGTGAAGCACAAAAGTCTTTTATGCATAGGTCAGGAGTCAGTACTCAGTTGATTTCACTGGACAATATTTTCATTTTAACTGTTTGCTATAAATTATCTTATGTTTATATATACATTCAAGGATTTGTTCGTAAACTATCATCCTGTTTTATTCCACACATTTTAATATTGTCACTTGTCAACTGAGAAACTTTTAAAGATGTTAACTGTGTTTTACCATGTTACCACTCACAATAATATTCCCTAGTACATTCTATTAGACAAAAGATGCATGTAGTTAGGCCTGACCCTAATGTCTACTTTGGCCCTTTTAGGGTTTCTTATGTGCATTGTATTCTATGTATACACCATCAGGTTTCCCTAAAGGGACAAAGCTCATCTATATAATAGGGACAAATCCAATAAAGTAACCCTATCTAACTACGGATAATTTTTTCTAATGCATTCCATATCTGCAATTTATCACTGCAAAATTGATAGCTTCTATTGAATGTTTTCAGACTTTTTTACATATAAGGTTTGTATCTTGAGCAATTTACTAGGTTTCAGTGGACATATTTCTAAATTGACTGAAGAACTTAAAGGTTTCATAATGAGCCACGTTTCTATTCATGGTTTAGGGGACCTTTTATTGTGAAGCCTCCTTTCTCGGATGACACTAGTTATGTTAGTTGATTGCTTATAGTAATCACATTTAATAAATTCATCCTGCCATTTCCAGATTTAATATTGCAGCCGATTTAATGGAAGAAGCCAAGGATGCTGGTGAATTGGGTGTGGCAGCAATTCTTGTATGGATGCGTTTTATGGCTACAAGACAGCTTATATGGAACAAAAATTATAATGTAAAGCCACGGTAAGGCGTCTGGCTGAACTTTTTTACAAGTTTATTTAGAGCCATTTCTCTTTTGAGCTACATTAGAGGTGGCCAAATGGGCAGGATGGGTGTCTTGGTCATAACATGCAGGGCCAAGTTGACCTGAAACACTTTTTTTAGAACTTTTAAAAATTTGTTAATATTAGTGATAAGAAAAATCATAAGAACTTTGTTATTACACTAATAATAGAACTATTTCTAGTAGAATAATTCAGAATTAGAGGGTTCCGTGCATTAAAAAAACAGACAATCGGATGACTTTTGATCTATTAAAGATATACATAACGCAATAGAGATATTAATATATAAATGGGTCAAAATGTCCACATTTAAGCTACATGTTCAATGGGTTGATGTATCTTGTGCAGATAACAAAGTAGGTTCTCCCACAAAGAGAACCTTTTCCCAAACACCCTAATTTATGTATGTTCTTCATTTCAATGTTGGTGCAGTGAGATAAGCAGAGCTCAGGATAGGCTCACAGACTTGCTTCAGGATGTATACGTGAAGTATCCACAGTATAGTGAACTTCTGAGAATGATCATGTCAACTGTTGGGCGTGGAGGTGAAGGAGATGTCGGCCAGCGCATCCGTGATGAAATCCTTGTCATCCAGGTGGCACAATATTTTAATCATTTTTGTGTCATGAAATTTGCGTAAATATCTCTTCAGTCAAAACTGATATTAGTTCTCCTATTTGCCAAATGTAGAGAAATAATAATTGTGCAGGAGGAATGATGGAAGAATGGCATCAGAAACTGCATAATAACACAAGCCCTGATGACGTTGTGATCTGTCAGGTATATTGCATCTGAAGCTAATTTATCTTATTTGAAACTTATAATATGCCAGAAATGCTCACACATTGTTACTCATCTTGCTGCAGGCTCTAATTGATTATATTAAAAGTGATTTTGACATCAGTGTTTACTGGAACACACTGAATACAAATGGAATAACAAAAGAAAGGCTTCTAAGTTATGATCGGGCCATTCGCAATGAGCCAAAATTCTCAAGTGACCAAAAGGAAGGCCTTCTGCGTGATCTGGGAAACTACATGAGAACGTTGAAGGTTTGGATTCATTGCTAGTATTATTTTGCTGGATTGTTTTGCATAAAATACCAATGTAATTTTAAATGTCTTGTTTTAGTCATCAATACCTTTTTTTGTAGATCTATTTCATTAAAATATATGGGGTATTTTAACATTTACCCAAAAGAACAAAACCAAAAACTGTTACAGCAAGTCCATGTAATGACCCAAATTGTACAAAAAAGTTCATAATGATCCAAACAGGACAAAGTCCATCTTTCAATGACTCAAATGTAAACAAAAAGTACAGTGACATAAGTTACACTGTTAGAATAACAGCCCCCCCCCCCCCCCCCCCCCCCCTTTCAGCTCAATTTTCTGCAGGCTCTCAAATCTTTGTCATGTTCTCATTGGTGCAGGCAGTTCATTCAGGAGCTGATCTTGAATCTGCAATATCAACTGCATGGGCTATAAATCGGAGGTAATGCCAGGATTTTGGTCTTTTTAGCATGATATATATTTGGAAAATTGCATAGAAAGATAACTTAATCTGGGAGAATTTCTATTTTATGTAATAATCTTTGTTTCTAACCATAATACCATTAAACTTTGCAAAAAATGATAGGTAACCAACTTTAATAAAGTTTGATTTAAGGTAGTCTGATTCAGTTACCTAGTCAAAAGTGATGATGGCATCTGATGTGTTTTTAACTCTGACCATGTTGACTCTTTTCTGATGTGGCTTCCGGAAACTGGTTAGCCTAGAAGATTATATTCATTCGAAAATTTTGAAACCTCAATCATTTATATAGGTGGAAACAAAGTTGGTTACATAAAATGGAAATTTGAGTAAAGCAAGTTGAGGTTTCTTGCTAACCTTTTTTCTTTGTTAAATTTTAAAATTTCAGGGACAAGGATTCATGGTTGGGGTGAATATAAATCCAATTTCTGGTCTGCCATCTGGATTTCCGGTAATTATCTTTGTGTTTGTATATTTAATAATGTCAATTTTCAAGGGAGGAATTTCTTGAACTCCATGATTTCGGCGTAACTTACAAACTTTCATGCAGGAACTACTTCAATTTGTTCTAGAGCATGTTGAAGATAAGAATGTGGAAATTCTTCTTGAGGTTCAGTGTCTACCTTCTTGCACATAAAAATCAGTTATTGTTTCGCTTGCCATAATAAATAAATATATATATATTTCTCTTTTCATTCAGGGACTATTAGAGGCACGTGAGGAACTTAGGCCCTTACTTTCCAAACCAAATGATCGGCTCAAGGATCTTCTCTTTTTGGACATTGCCCTGGATTCTACTGTAAGGACAGCCATTGAAAGGAGTTATGAGGAGTTGAACAGTGCTAAGCCGGAGGTAAATCATATATACTGCTTGTGTGATATTCAGTTATCTCCCATGTATCATTTGCCCTGTTGGTACATCAATACTTGTCAAAAGAACCCTATTATTCATATTAAAGATGTATAATTGTTTGTTAAGTTTGGTATAAATATCTCATGCTTACACCTCAATGTTTTGGCAGAAAGTTATATATTTAATCACTCTTCTTCTCGAGAACCTCATACTCTCATCAGATAACAATGAGGATTTGATCTATTGCTTAAAGGTAATTTCAGTATCCTGTGTAGTCATGTTCTACCATTCGTTGAGGGTAAATTGCATAAAAAGATAACATATTATAAATAAATTTGTTAAAGTAGCTGATTTTAGAAAGTGTTAACTTAGGGTAAGCTGAACTGATTACCACATCAAAATGATGACGTGATAACTGATGTTTTGGATACTTTGACCATGTTGACCTTTTTCTTGATGTGGGTTAACATGGCACCCTGATATGGCATATTAAAAGTGGTCCCTAAATAAAAACTTTTGAAATTTTGTTTATGGAAATAGAAATCAAGCTGAAGTATGCTAACCTTTTTATGCATTTCCTAGCAGAATTATGAAATAACTTAATTTATTTACCAGCATATTGTTTTGTGTCTTCAGATGTCAAAACGTAATAGGAAGATATTATTTTGAAACTATTTTTTCATATAATTTAGTTTTTCATCTCAGAAGGATGAAACTCGAATAGGACTGGGCAAGTCTGATTCTACTGGTTATTGCTTTAAAAATACTAACTGGAAGTTTTTTTGTTTTGTTTCTGTTTGCTTTGAAGGGATGGAATCAAGCACTTAGCATGTTGGAGACTGGTGATGGTAGTTGGGCATTATTTGCAAAATCAGTCCTTGATCGAACCCGACTTGCACTAGCAAGCAAAGGAGAATTGTATCATCAACTATTGCAACCTTCTGCCGAGTACCTTGGGGCCAAGCTTAATTTGGACCAATGGGCGGTAATGATGTTTTCTTTTTTAAATCTGGTGCTGTGCTATAATATAAGGATTTACAATGTTACTTCCTATTAACCTGTGTAACACTTGCAGCCTAAGATAATTAATCATGTAATAACTAAAACAATTGTTGATATAGTTGTAGATAAAAACTATAATATTTGAGTAGGTGTAAATAATGTAAATAGCTGATAATACAGGGTTGTACATTAATTCATTAACCATAACCATAACAAAACATAGTAATTCCCATCTATAGCACTTACTATTGTTGGGGTCTAGGAAGGATGGGTTGTAGGCAAACCTTACCTCTATCTTTTAAGATAGAGAGGTTGCTTCCAATGAGACCCCCGGCTCCGACACACATAATAGGACCAAAGCACCCGATAAGCAGAGAATGCAAAGCTCAGTAGACAATCAATATGTAGTAGACACACGAAGCACTTCATGAGCAGCAATTCACAATATGAACTAGGAGCACACAATAATCACTCAAACAACACATAGTAAGCAATTCATATACAGTGGAAAACACATACAATGAGCCACAATATAGTAGGATCAGTGGAAAACACATAGTAAGCAATCTATATATAGTGGAAAACACATACAATGAGCCGCAATATAGTAGAATCAGTGGATAACACATAGTAAGCAATCTATATACATTGGAAAACACATAAAATGAGCCATAATATAGTAGGATCAGTGGAAAACACAATTACTCAAACAACGCATGGTAAGCAATCCGTATACATTAAATAGGATTATAGAACTTTCTTCTTTTTTTAAGAATATGTGGTATTCCTTTTATGATGAGATTATAAATAAAATAAATAAATTAAGACACCAATAAGATGTCATCGGGTTTATTTTTAATACTTTGAAGAGAATTTTTAAATGGTATAACTTGTTAAAGGAATACTTCATTTTTTGTTACATATTCATAATACTTTAATATTTTTATTTTTTTAAAGAAAGTAGCTAACATTAACTAACAATATTGGTAAGTTGTTAGTAATTAATTAAAATGAGGCTGTATAGTTATAAATTTTACGTAATTATTTAATAATCAGAAGGGAATTTATGTCATGAATAAAAAAATGACATCATCATATATAATATATTTCCGCTTGAGGGCCAATTCATGCCTAATTGGTAGTCATTTATCTTTATTTTGCTTTACGTATCTTTTTTTAATCTACCCCGCTCTTTAATCCTTGCAGGTGAGCATATTCACGGAAGAAATGATTCGTGCAGGATCAGCTGCTTCTTTATCATCATTGGTTAATCGACTTGACCCTATTCTTCGCAATGTGGCTCATTTGGGAAGGTTGGTTTTACATCCTTGTGGTTAAGCAGTTTTGCAGATTTATGATGTCATTCAACTTTAAAAACTTCTAAATGCAACTTCCCTTCCTGTTGACAGTTGGCAGGTTATCAGCCCTATTGAAGCTATTGGATATGTTGTGGTTGTTGATGAATTACTGTCTGTTCAAAATAAAACTTATGAATTGCCAACTATTTTAGTGGCAAAGTCGGTGAGGGGAGAAGAGGAAATTCCTGATGGTACAGTTGCTGTAGTGACACCTGACATGCCAGATGTTTTATCTCATGTTTCTGTTCGAGCAAGAAATAGCAAGGTATTTTGGTCTAACACGAAACATCATTACCCTGGAATTATGGACAGGTCAGGTCGCAAGTTAAAGTGGGATTGGGTAAAAATGGTTAACTCTGTCGTTTAGCATGTGTTGAACAAGGTTGGGTTGACCTGAAGCACTTTACCAGTCTAAAGTTCTTTCATACAAACAATCAGTGGGTTATTTACTGTTGCAAAACTATATATTGTGATAATAATATTTTCGTAATATCACGATTTAGGAGGTTGTATGTAATGAAATACATTCTGGGCTGCTTTCGACATGTTTGACCAAATGGCCGTTCACTAACTTTTTATTATACCGTATGACCTGTTAGCAAATTTTTCAAAACCGGATCGGATGGCTAACCGGACGCCTTACCAGTCTGCTAGTCGGACCAGATTTAAGAACAGGATGACGTCATGTGTGTGTGTGTGTGTATATATATATATGTTTTTTGTAGTATATATAACACTCAACCATAATCTTATGTCCAACGCTCTAATATATCGTTCAACCCACCCGTTAAACCCATTAAATCCAAAAAATATAAAAAAATACCCAAAATCCGGTCCGACAACAAAAGCGGGACGAACTAGCCAGTTGAACCAATCCAAAATGATCTGCGGCTGCTCGGTTTGGTCCCCCCTCTGGATCCCGGTTGGACCGGCTGAACCGATCCGATCTTCAAAACATTACCTATTAGAGCTAAAGCATAACTCAATTCAACCTTTTCATAAGTACATGGGTCGAAATTGTCCCCTCTACTGTGAGGCATGCCTTTTGAAGATGATTTGCATTTTCCTTTGTAGGTTTGCTTTGCAACATGTTTTGATCCCAATATTCTGGATGATCTTCGATCAAAAGAAGGGAAATTGTTGAAATTAAAACCTACATCAGCGGACGTAACTTATAGGTAATGTCCTTGCGCATAATAAATTAAAGATTTTATCTTATATTAGTCTTGACTGTCCTTATACAACTTATGTTATCCGCCTTGTGTGTATGTTGTTAGTGAGGTGCAAGAGGGAGATCTTAAACGATCAACTAATGAGGAAGAAGTTGGTCAACCACCAAACATAAAATTGGTCAAAAAACAGTTTGCTGGTAAATATGCTATATCGTCTGAGGAGTTCACAAGTGAAATGGTTAGGCTTACATTGCCATTCTTATATACATTATAAACTCATGTTAACCAATATATATATTTATTTTGTAATTAATTTTCTTTGAACCTTTTAAGGTTGGAGCTAAATCACGTAATATTGCATATCTTAAAGGAAAAGTCCCATCTTGGGTTGGCATTCCTACCTCAGTCGCATTACCTTTTGGAACTTTTGAGAAAGTTCTTTCTGATGAACTGAATCAGGTACTCCATATCTTTATGCTTTGATAAAACTTTAACATTTGTGAATGAAGATTAATCTTCCTTTGCAACTCACTAAACAAATAATGTGTATGAAGGTTTTCTTAGTGTTGTTTTACTTTTCAGTTGTAGTGATTTAGCATATAATTTGTGAGTGCCAAAATCTCATATAAAGAGTATATTAAATTTTCAGGGGGTGTCTAAAAAGTTACAAGTATTAAAGGAAAAATTAGCAGCGGGAGACTTTGACGTCCTTGAGGAGATCCGCAAAACGGTTTTGGAGCTGGTTGCACCACCCCAACTGGTAACTTCTATATCTATTTTAAATTGTTGGTTTTGAAATGGTCAAAGTTTTGAAAATGATAACGGCTACTGTTATTTCAGGTACAAGAGTTGAAAAACAAACTGCAAAGCTCTGGTATGCCATGGCCTGGGGATGAAGGTCAGCAGAGATGGGAACAGGCATGGATTGCTATTAAGAAGGTTAGAGGAGCATGTTTCTTAATTATAGGAATGACAATTTGACCATTTTCTTTTAAAAAGGCTGATTAGGTTAAATCGTATCTCTAATGGATCAAACGAGTATAATCATAAAATATAGCTTACAAGTTAGGAACCATATCTAATAATTGAACCTCTCCAAAGTGTATTTTTTTATTGCATAAAGCCTCCTATATCATTTAATAAAAAATAATTTAAGTTAATTTGATGTTATATAGCTTTGGCAGTTATATTTTACACACTAATTGCTTATAAAACATTTTAATTTTGGACAAAGACTCTTTTGGGCTAACCTGACCTGCTATGCACAAAAGGTTACTCGTTATGACCATTACTAAAGCCCCCTCATTTGCCACCTCTACGTATTTATGATGTCTTCCTATGCCATTTTTCATTTTCTCAGGTATACGAATGGTATACCATGATAAGCGGAAACTGCACAAAGTGTGCTCACTTATATTTTACTTTCAATCACGAAAAAAAATTCCCACTTTGCTTATCATGATAATTAAACTATCCTTTCTCCAGCAATAGAGTTAAAAAAATTTAAGGTTTTCTAAATCACTTTGCTTACACATGTTAATATACACGAGGTACGGATTTGGTTGTCATTTTCCAGGTTTGGGCTTCAAAATGGAACGAGAGAGCATACTTCAGTACAAGAAAAGTGAAACTAGATCATGACCTCTTATGCATGGCTGTCTTAGTTCAGGAAATAATAAATGCTGACTATGCATTTGTTATTCATACCACAAATCCATCTTCAGGAGATCCATCAGAGATATATGCTGAGGTTAGTTAATCTCTCTTGTTTTCTTTAAGTATTCAAGTTAGTCTTCCGGATACCCACCAGAGATATAAGCTGAGGTCATAAATAAATATTAACTAGTATTAAGCCCCTTGCGTTGTAGTGGGCGGCGTAAAACCATGTCAAACAGTTAGCAGCATCAATAACACACCAACGTTAGTGACCACCAAATCACCAATACAAAGCTCATATTAAAAAAATGAAAAAATAAAACCGAACAAAAAGTAGATGTAAAAACGTTGAACCACGCAAGCGAAACATAAAAGATCTAGAACAATAGGTAAGTTGATTTAGGACCAACACATGCGACGGGGAAATTAAATGGGAAAAAATGATCATAAAAACGTTGAACCACACATGCACGTTTCAGCGTGTTAACTAGCAAAATTTCAACCGAAAGACGAAAATGTATAAAATATGAAATGCAGGGGACCAAAGTTGAAAGTAAAAAAAATATTAGAGCGAGATTATAAAAGATATAAAAGTATTAGATTAAAAAAAAGTTAAAGAATAAAAATAGAAGTACAACTCACAATGCACATGATACAATCCATGATGCATAACCAACTTGATAATTAGTATAATATAAATATTATTATTTGGGTTAGAACATCCCCTGTAATATTTTAACTAATAGTCCAACAGTTATAACAAAACTGTATCTTTAACACATGATTTTCTTTAACTACGTCAACTGTTACATTTATGTTGCTAAAGTGGAGTGATAATATTCAGCTGATCAGATATGGAATCATAACATGGTTATTTAATTAATATTATTAATTTGGGTTAGAACATCCCCTGTAGTATTTTAACTAATAGTCCAACAGTTACAATAAAAGTGTATCTTTAACACATAATTTTCTTTAACTACGTCAAATGTTATATTTATGTTGCTAAAGTAGAGTGATAATATTCAGCTGATCAGTTATGGAATTATAACACGGGTATTTAACTGTCTTTTATGCTAACAGGTTGTAAAGGGACTTGGGGAGACTTTGGTCGGAGCTTATCCTGGCCGGGCTTTAAGTTTCATTGCCAAGAAAGACAAACTTGATTCCCCTAAGGTACATAGTCTACTCATTCTAGTCTTTTCTGTATTTCACTTGGGAATAAATATTTTGTTAAGAGGGTTGGACTAATGTGTTCAAGTCGAATTAAAAAGATAATAAATTCATATACAACATGATAGAGGTGACGACATAAGAAAGTGGGATAAGGGGTAAAAACGATTATATTTCTATTTTGGTTTGGATGACCTGTGAACGCTTTTGTCCTTTTTCCTAGTTTTGATAAAAACATGACTACTACAAAAACAATACTATCAAAGGAATATTCTTATAACATAGAGCGATTTAGGAGGTTGTAAGCATTTAAAAACACTTCAAGAGTTTCAATCTGCTCGACTTCCATTCCTTTTTTTAGTTGATAAATATTACCTGCCCCATGGGATATATTTATTACCCAAATCAGCCCATTTTAAACAAATGTGTCCAAAATTGGGGACCTAATTTGAATTGAAGGCTGGTTATCTTTGCAACTGTGCAATTAAGTTCCTCAACCCATGTAAATATCATGTTCAAATTCGTGTCTCATGTTAATCACATGATTCATTATAAATCCTACGAGAAATTAACCATGTTGAATTCTGCAGGTTTTGGGTTACCCGAGCAAACCCATTGGCCTTTTCATAAAAAGATCCATCATTTTCCGATCTGATTCCAATGGTGAAGATCTAGAAGGCTACGCCGGTGCAGGACTTTATGATAGGTAAACTATTGCTTCATTCCTCCCATGAAAATTTTTAATAAAAGTATTTCCATTTTAATGTTGCATTTTAGTTCCAACCTTTTACCTTTCGGTAACCAACTTTAAAATACATTCAGTATTTTGTTTATATACTGGATATAGCCTATAAACCACAATTGAAACGACAATTTTTAGGCCAATGACAAAAGTAGAAAATAAGTGAGAGTTGTTACCTTAAACTACAAAACAATAGAAGTTGGTCACCTGAAATGGAAAAAATATCAAGGGTTTGTCCTTTTTGCTTTAACAAAAAACATGGTTGCCCAAAAAGTTTTTTAATGAGAATTGACTACCTTTTCATGTAATTAGCCCCAAACTTTAAGCGAAGTTTACCTATATGCCTTGATGTTAGCATCACAAAGAGTGCATTTTGAGCTTGGTCCAAATTGCATTCCCATTTTCTGTTTTGACAATTTTAAGGGTCAAATGGTATAATTAAGTAACGTACTAGGTCAAAATTCTGGCAATACAAATACTGAAATAGATAAGTATGCACAAGGCTCCACATGTGTGGGGTCTGCGGTGTCGCTGCATCTCTACAAAAGGACGTTTACAAGACTTGAACCTATGGACTTCAAGTCACATGACATTAAACCTTACTATTCCACCCCACAAATAGATGAATATAAAGGAACAAATCATATACCTTCTAATTATCCCAACTATGGGAATATATCATATCCAATGGAAAGAAATATAAATACTAATAAATGTTCTCCACATGTGTAGTGTACCTATGGACGAAGAAGAAAAGGTCGTACTTGATTACTCATCCGACCCGTTAATGATAGATGGAAGCTTCCAGAAATCGATTCTCTCGAGCATAGCACGCGCAGGAGATGCCATCGAGAAGTTGTATGGATCTCCACAAGACATTGAAGGTGTGGTACGAGATGGGAAGATCTATGTTGTCCAAACTAGACCACAAATGTGATCAAATTCGTATCGACTTCATTAGTTAGTCTATACAGAACCCATAGAAATATAAATAATTATAAGAATAAATTAGCTAAGGTCAAATTGTTGTCATGAACATAGATTGTTTCTTCCTAATTAAATGTCTCTTTGTAACTTTGTTGATTCATAATGTCACATTTCTAAGGTTTTAACATATCTAGTAGAGGTGGGTGAGTTGGATAACAAGTTTTAACGTTCAGCTTGAAACCGAGAGGCTTGAACCCACATGTTGGTTAATGGGGTATCTTCTAGGTTGAAGATAAAGATGTTATAGATCGAGTCTAATGAGCCCAACCTGCCATCTTAGGTTGGGACTCGTATGATGGTGGACTAGCGGTGTAGGACCGTCTTATTTGTGAGGCGCAAACCCATCACATCTACAAAACAAATCACCACATTTTCTTACCATTAGTAGACGTCTAGAAAGACTCTATAGCACAAGAAAGAATGCATTAATTTATTTCAAAATAATTTATCAAATAAAATAAAGTAGATGTCAACAAAGTGTACGTCCCACTTTTCACTATCTAGTGTCACATCAGCGTCAACAAAGTGTACGTCTCACTTTTCACTATCTAGTGTCACATCAACGTCATATTATTCTCTACTCTCCCATAAAATGGTTTTTACTCCATAATTCACGTTACTCTTCACTTCACATTTTTTTTTTATTTTTAAATACAAGTAATATAATATGTTTAAACAACATGAATATAAATATTATTATTATAATATTAATGTTGTATAAAAAATATTAATATTAAACTTTAATAAAAAAATACATGACATCAAACTGAAAAAATCGCATTTGTAAACCAGATAAATAAAATTTCAACTCATGATCGTAATTAGATGATCGAAGTGCATAGATATGTTTCATTAAAGTTACCAATACAAAGTAATTGCCAAATTTGCTTAAGAGAGCAAAAAATAATATATTTTCAAACCAACACGGTTTTCAACGAAATTAATATCATAATGTTCATTAAAAAATTAAATAACATGTGTATTTAGATTTATTGTAAAAGTTAACGAGCACAACTGCACAAGTTATTAATGAAAAACCAATTATATACCAAGTGAAAACATTAATAAAAAATATACCAAAAACAATCATTAATGTTTTAAAAGCATAAAGCTGCTCATGCCAAAGCTCCACAAGCGTGGTTCATGGCTTAGGGGGTGTTTTGCATATGGTCACATCAGCCTCACTCTTGAGCCATGAAGGATGCGCAGAATCCTAAAGGTCCGAGCCCGTAGCTTGGTCAACATGACCTTCAATTTATACGAATGTTTGATTTAGCAGTGTAAACGAGCCAAACTTGAGCTCGACCAGGCTTGAGCCCAGATCTTCTAAGTTATGAGAGCTAGAGCACGACTAGACTCAAGCTCAACTCGTTTGAGTCACATTATATCAGTTTTAATCATAGCTCAACTCGTTTGAGTCACATTATATCAGTTTTAATCATGTAACTATAAATAAATCATTCGTTGATCTTTTCACAAAGTGTATCGATCCCAGCTTAAACTTTTGACTTGGCGAATATAAGAGTCTTGCTTCAATATTGGTTTTTACAGGACCCCAAAAGATCTGGGGCTAGGGGTAGAGTTTGGGTAGCAACCATAAGATACTGGGCTACTTGCCATCGTTCTCGAGCCTTCGGATCACGTAATGATGATCCAATTTAGAGAGGATGTGTTCAGTAGCCAAGCATCGGGTCGACATACGTCAACTCAAATGGGAAGCGGTCACTTCCTGACAGAAGGCTTTGGGAAAGCTTCGTTTATCAAGAACATAAAATTTGTTGATGTGCAAACTACCAGCATCACCCAATCGTCGTCTGATATATAATTGTAGTTGCAGAAAAACTGAGTTGTTATGATGTTACAAAAGGGTATAATAGCATATGGGGTAATTATATATTTTTGGAGGACGAGGAAATAATTCAAAATGTCCCTAAGAAATTATGATATATCAATTTGTGATGCATAATAATAAAAAGAACTTTGTTATTTTCTACTGTTAATTGGTTTCTTTGTTTTGCTTTTGTGGTGAAAGTAAGACCATCTCTAACACAGGTTAAAGTCGGTAGCCGAGTTGGCTCCGAGCTAGCAGAGGAAAGTTGACAGACGACAACGTTTTCCAGACATATTTGTGGGGATGAACATCCACAATTCATGAACGGAGCCAAACCAAACCATGCTTACCCCTAACTTCACTTAAGGGCTAGCAAAACAGGTTTTATCGTATTTAACAGGTTAAAGATAACACACGTAGTTCATGTATTAAAAATGCAAAAAACTTGTTTGACTACCTATATAGTATGTCTATAATATTTTTTATATGTTTTCAAGAACCAAAAATGTAAAATAATGTCTGGCCTCTTGATTTTAATTATTTTAAAAAATGTAAAAAATTAATAAAATATATTTTTATTAAACATGTTTAGGCGTCTCATAAACAGGTCAGGCCCTTAAGTGAGTAACTTGTACTACCATAATTTTTTACTTTCGACTGATTTTTTAAATATTTTTGATGTGTGAATACACCAGTTACTGTTTAAAAAACATTTACACAACATAAATTGTTAGAATCTAACTCAAGTACTCAACACCCATGAGATTTTGCATTATGGAATCTAAAAAGAATCAACAAAAATCACATAAGTATATCCCTTATTGCTACCTCAGATCCAAATGCAAACAGTCAACATATGAATCTTGTAACAATCTTTCATTCCAAACAAAATTTCATCTAATTGCAGGGAACAATAAAGCTTAACAGACTGATATCTTTTCAAGCAGAATTTTACCTTCATCACTCAGCTCGATATTCTCCATTTTAACCCTGCGGTGCATAATCGGGCTTGTTTTTCCAGCAGCTGCATAAATCCTAATTAAAGATTCCAATACTTCACCACCAATATTGTCATCAGCTTTCTTCAGAATCTCCACAAACCCTTCCGCAGCATCAACATCCTTACTGCCCTCATAATACGCCATGAATTTCTGAACAACCGTTGTCGGCGGGACCCAGTTTTCACCGGTTGATCCACCAGCTGTAACTGCATTATCAAGGCAGGAAATGGCAGATGCAATCTCACCTTTTTCCAGATAATAATTCAAGAAAATCTCCCAGGTTTTAGCATTGGGCTTTCCACCTCGCCTTCTTGATAACTCTCTAAGCTCTTCAGCTTTGTTCAGCAAGTCAGATTTGATATAAGCTCCCATAAGAACATTTGCAATCCGAATATCATAAGTTGGACACCCAGATACCCATTCTCTGAAACATTTTTCGGCTCCCGGTAGATCATTTAATCTGACCAAAACATGTATCATATTTAAATAACTAATATTTGCAGTTCTGGGAAAAGCTAGCTTTAAAGAACGCCATACACGATAAACTTCAATTAGATTTCCAGTCTTCGCATATAATGTAATTAAATGCTGAAAAGCAGAAAGATTTTTGTGAGAATTTTTCTTTTCTAGTTCCTTCAGAGCATCTTCTGCCTTGTTGTAAAAACCAAAGTCAATGTAAATTGATGCCAGATTGGAATAAGTTGTCCAATCTTCAGAAACCTGGTCATCCCTCTTTAGTTCATTAAATACTCGCTCAACCCCGGAGATATCACTCAATGCAGAAAAACCCCTCATCCAAATATTGTAGGTCAATATATCAGGTTTGATCTCTGTTGCCTTCATTTCCATGATGATTTCTGGAATTCTTTCTGGTTGACCCTTTTTTTCATATAGACTCATGATGCAATTATAATGAACTGAAGTTAAAGTTAAGTTTAATTCATTCATTTTTCTTAACATAGCCTCGGCTTTATCTATCATCAATTCTTTGCAGTAGTGGTTTAGAAGTGAACCGTATGTCAAATGGTTTTTTGATTGTTCTGGGAGACTAATGAAATAAGCCTCTGCAGCATCTATTCCTTTTGTTTTGGCAATTAGATCAATGTGCACAGCTTGATCACCGACTGTTTTGTTCATTCCCCTTTCTGCCATAGTTTCTGATAGCTGTAAAATCAATATAGAGATTATGCAAAACTTAGAATGACAGAAATGTGACTAATACATTGAAATATGATTAACAAGCTTCAAATACATTATTCCGGATGTTCATAAGGCTTGCTAGTTGCCATAGGCCCAAAACTTCATACTTATCTTCAACCATAAATTACTTTCAAATGGCTACTTTTTAAGAGGGACTAAAAAGACAAGACTTCTTTAAATCCATCACAAAAACAGAAGAGACAAAACGCAGGACCACAAGCTTATGTGGAAGTGTTCTTTCAGGTTTTACTTTGTGTATTATTAACATCCTTTCCATAAAAACAGATAGTTTCACACATGCATTCTGTCACTTCACAAAAAATTTACAACAAGAAAACATAAGCCTTTGTAAAAAAATGGAAATGGAAATGACGAGAATCATGACCTTTAACATATTCTATCAAGTTACTCCTTATAAAACCTAAGAATTCAAAAATCAAGATAAACCAAGCCATCAATTTTATTAGTTTCTGCTCCTAACCCCAAAAATACTCAAATTAGGCAGCCTAAAAAAAGACTTTCTACACCACGACATCCTGTGTTTCTGGAAATAACTTAGATCCTGAACCTAAAAACTAAGAGAGTATGCACTAATCACCACAGTGAAGTTTTAACGATATTCATTTCTAATGACAATCAACATACACAAAACCAAAGAATGATCATGATAGCTAGACAAATTCAGTAACAAAAGTGGAATATGAATGGAACATGATCTATGAACTGTTTTGATATTTCAATAAGCACACTAGTGAAATAGCACGGCTGACCCCTGCAACCTCTTGTACATTTCATATTACCTTAGTTACAAACTAAAGTTAGTTCATCAAAACCATTTTCGAATTAATATCACTGATCATTAACTATAATTTCACCAATTCCTAATCTCTTGCTCCTCTATCTCCCTATTTTGTCCAAAAATCAAGAAACTCACATCGAAATGTTTCGCTCAGAACAGATAAGCTAGTAACGAAACAATTCGATAACATTTTTCAAGTAGCTGATAGCTCATCTTACACTGCAAAACTTAACTTAAAGAAATTTCACACAACAGTCCACCAAAATTCAAGTCTTTGCATCTAGTGGTGATCACTACAGCTCGTAACTGAATTCATCATACTAGATCAAAACATCACACATCATATAGAGATCAAATCAACACCTTTAAAGCAGAAGCATATCGCTTGCGATTGCGAAGGATTTTGAGCGTGTGATCCACCTCCCATTTGTAAGCTTTCTTTTTCGATTTCAGAAAATGATTCAAATTCTGTCTAACACTAAGATCTGATCCACCGTCTTTGAGTAGTCTCCTGTAAAGAGCTTCTTCCAAGTACTTCTTCGTAGATCTCTTCGTTATACTCTTTGTTCTCCCAAATCGTTGAATATACAATGAAGACGACATCTTCAAATGTAGAATAAGATCAAATCATAAAAAGATTGATTTTGAATCGAACGGATGATGATTTTTGAAACCCTAATTGTCCATCACGAGGGTTTTGCTACAGGGTTTACGAAGGGGGTTTCGTGTGGTTGTTGGTGCAATGGGTTCTAGGGTGCACCTTCAGTCATCTGGGCTTGGGCCCATTCGGTCATGGGCTAAGGCCCAATTTTGAATTGGCCCAAATTTGACTTTTGCACACATAATCTCACATTCACACACAGGCAAGATGTCCGAAAGAAACCGTTTTGAAACCGAACCGATTTTTGAAAACCTCTTAAAAGTTTGATCAAAAACCAGTTATGACTTTTGTTGACCAAACCTGGATTGGTTTGGGCCAAATACTATATTTGTGCATTTAGACATGTAGCATCATCATACATAAAATACGCATGAAGTACGGTGGTATAAAATTCTTAAAAATTAGATTAAAATTTAAAACCTGAAATTGATTGAGATTTTGGATAATGATCTTTTGACCATTGTTCACTGTTGATTGTGTTTGCTTTGTTCTTGTTATTATCAACACACTCATCCTATTTTCAAGTGATCATATTATGGATAAGGGTGTTCAAGGTTTGGTTTTTAGAGTCTTAAGTCAAATAATGAGCCAATCGATTAGGAATAGGCTTTTGTTATTGTTAAACGAAACCAAACCGTTGGAAAAATTAAACCCAAATAATTTGTCTTGTTATCATGAGCTTTGCTTTTTGATAATTATATTCGCTTTTGATTTTCGACAAGAAAACAAGTTTAAAGTACCGAGGACTTTTATGTATTTTGGCCAAACTTCAACATTTGTAAAGACCGAAAAATGTCATGTTTATAAATTATAAACAATGTAGTGACATCGACTTTTAGCAATGAAAAGACAACTATTGACGAGAAAAACTACTTAGTAGTTTATACGGTTGGAAGTTAAGCATATGTGTATATGCATCATGGGTAATTGTTTATAAAGACATGAAAAGAGTTAGAAAAGAATAAAGACCCAAGGCTGCACCCCAAAAAAATTCATGGTTTTAGTCATAGTATTTGTGTACTTATTTTCTTAATATTATACTTTTTTTTCTTTTCAAACTATCCTGTCTTATATGTCCAGAAGAATACTAAACTTTAAAAATAGAGTAAATTATAAATTTTGTCCTTTAAGTATACTTAAAATTATGGATCTTGTTCTTAAATTTTTATAATTACAATGAGCGTCCTTTATTTAAAATTTAACACGCTTTATGTCCTTTCTACTAATTGAAGTTAGCTTTTTCAGTTAGTTTTTTTGTAAAAAACCATTTTACCCATACCCCTTAAAAGATGAAATCTGTAATTTTTAATAATATTTTATTTTTTTTCTTTTTTTTATTTTATTTACTATATTTCTCTCTAAAAGTTTTTTCTCTTTTCTAACCACGTTTATTTTAATAAACTTATTTTCTTAATAGTCATTTTATCCTTAACCCTTAAAATGATGAAATGTGTTATTATTTTAAATTTATTTTGTTTTCTTTACTTTTATTTATTTTTCAGACCCTTTTGTTTAAAAAAATAATCATAATTATTAGTAATAATTTAGTTTTATTTTTTTATAAAATGTAATTTTTATTTATACATTTTTATTTTCTTATAAATTTTTTTACTTGTTCAATTTGTTCATTACCTTTGTAATAAAACTGATAGAAATTAGACAACTAGATTTTTAACTTTTTTGGTACAAGATTTTTTAATCGTTTCAAGTTATTTGGTTTAGAGTTTATATTTGAAATCGGTTGGAGAAAGTAAGATTTTGGTTTATGATATGAATTTTAAATTTTTTCGTATTCAATCAACTGGTTTGTTTTTAAATATAAATATAGTGTGATAGCGCATTACTTTAATTGAAAATAAAATATACAAAAAGGTTACTAAAGAACTACTTAAAGTTTTTAAATAAACAATCATTCAATTTTTTTTATTAAATGTAATTTTACTCATGGTTTTATTTAAATTGTTAATAATAACTTTTTTATCAACGAAAATCAAAACCAAACCACTTAAAATTAAAATGAAACCGAACCAAACAATTACTAAGGGTTCACTTTGGTTTGGTTTTACGATTAAGTTTATTTAACCTTTTTTTTCAGTAAAAACACTTATATACTTCATATATTTATCAATGTTTAATTTTACATATAGCTCAACTTAGAATAACTATAACCAAATAAAATATAAAAAGCCATATACTAAAATCATATGATCTCTAATATGTTTCTAATATAAACCGTAAGTCAAACTATTTAAAATAGGTGAAAATTCTTATAACAAAAAATAATAGAAAAACGATGATAAAACAAAATCAATTACTAGTTTAATTTTATATCATAAAAAAATATTTTAAACTTTCCATCTTGTTCTCGTATGATTAGAAAGGTAGATAACTAATTTTTAAAAACAAAAAAATATAATAAATTAAAAAAAAACTATAGATAATATTATATTTTATAGAAAAATATTTAAGTAATCATATTTCAGATAAGTTTATAAAATAAAAATTAATTAAAATAGATAAAGTAAATAAAATAAAAACAAAATTAAAATAGTAAAAGATGAAGGAAAATTGTAGATTTCGTCCTTTAAAGGATAAAGACAAAATGATATATTCACACAAAACTAACTGAAAAAGTTAACCTCAATTAATAGAAAGAACATAAAACTTGATAAATTTTTAAATAAAGAACGTTCAATGTAATTATCAAAGTTTAAGGACAAGATTTATAATTTTAAACATACTTAAAGCATAAAATTTGTAATTTACTCTTAAAAATATGTATAAAAGTTTTAGAAAATAAAAGGTTTCTGTATCCAGTAACAGAAAAAAGAAATACTATACTTCAAAGGAAATTCAAAAGGGAACACAAAGATTATTTAAGTCTTTATACAGATCTTTATTTATAGAAAATGAAATTTATGTTCTAAATTAAAGTTAAAAAAATGGAAATCATAAACTAGTATTATAGTAACCCAGTTTTTAAAATGTTTCGTTTAGGTCACTTAGAACTTTCTTATTTTAATGCTACTCAAATTTTAATGCTACTCAAATTTTAATGCTTGCTTAAAGATAGAAAATCCAGAAAACAACAAATAAAAGTGAACAAAACTTTGCTGCAGCTGAACCCGTTTTGACATGTTATCCATTGAAGTGTAAAAACAAATAAAGAAAACATAAAATACTCCAACAATTTTGTCATGGATACAAGGACTACCTAATCAATACAAAATTGTACACTCGATAAATTACCTAAAATTTATTAAGAACAAAAAGAAAAAAAAAACTCGAAACAATTAGGTTTTATCATGAACTAATTCCGCTCGCGTCCTATAACTCGGGTTACCACACCAACTGCAACAGTTGTTCCTGATGATCTTAGAAATACCCTCCCAAGTGCTCTGCTACTTGAAAACTCATCCACACAAACCTCTCCTTGAAGCACCACCTGAGGATATTATTATTGTAAGAGAATATCATGAGCCTGTCATGCTAAACAATTGTGCGTATAAAGAAAGAGAAAGTAAAACCACAGGTCAGTTTTATACATTCCAAATTATTTCTGATGTTAGTGTATATACATAAAAATGGCAAAAACTTGTCCATCTCTTATACATATACATGAAAATGGCAAAAACTTGTCCATCTCTTATACATATACATGAAAATGGCCTTGGTCATTTCTCTTAAAAGTGTATACAAATACAAATGTAGTTAATATGTAAACTCGATTCCAAAACAAATGCAAGATTTTAATTATTTAGCAATATCCTAATCTAATTTACCTATTTTCCTGTTAGCAATCATTAATGAACCGATGGCAATGATTTTGGTCTAAAATATTTTTCGATAAGTCTATTTTCAGATAAAATAAAAGCTAAAAAAAGTCGAACAAACTCACCTCCACTATAGCACTTTGCTTGGCTAACAAGCATCGTGGTGACTTCTTTGTTACTTTACCCGTCTTGGAATCAAGCAATGACACGATCTTTGCAACTTTTGCTACTTCCTTTGCATGGTGTATATGAAACTCCAACTGCACATTTGTAGACCCCAACAACAAAAGATAAATATGCATTATTAGTAAAAACTAGATGCGGCAAATGGGTGGTTGACTGGGGTGGGTTGGGTAACAAGATAAAATGGGTACAAGCCAAGTCATTTTTGTATGGGTCGATTTAGGTTGACCTGCAAACACTTTTGTCCAAATGTTTTTTTTTTCGGAGCTACAAATGTATAATCTCGGAAATCATATAATAATAATGGTATGATGGGGGTTACGAGGTGTATGCATGATGCATTAAAATACACTCTTTTGGAATAACTTTGCTACATTCCCTTGTTCGCTTTGTATATCTTTACCTATTTATTTAATACATATCTTTCTAAATAGCAGAATATCAAATTTAGCCTTCTGAAACACTAAAAATATCACAATTATCCAGTCCTTTTTTTAAGTAAACTCAGGTATTTGTAATAGTTTTCAAAGAAATTGTTCTACAGGACCATCTGAGTGTATAATGTTTCTTTCATTATTCACCTTAGTTATCAAAAATTGAAATATTTTATTAATACGAGTTCGTAAATGTGATATTATTAGTGTTTTGAATAATGGATATGATATTATGAAATTTAGAAAATTTATACAAAATTTCAACTTAGTCAACTTTGATGAAAACGAGGATTTTTTTGACTTCTTCGGTATGTAACTACAATTTTCCTAACCTGAAACCTAAAATTAATAAATATTAAAGTCGGATCCCCTAATGAAATTAGAAATCAGACATAAGTCTAGTACCCTTTTGTACAACACTCACTCAAAATTGATGACAACTGTATGGCAGCTGATGTGGCATGCCATGTGGATGCAAACTGCTGGCTAGGCAGTGGTTACCTAGAAACCAACTAAAGCGTTTGCCACCCAAATGAAAATGGGACATAAGTTGGGTACCTCTTATGCAGTTTGCAATATATAAATTTGCCCCTTGATAAAACATAACCCAAATCAGGCCATTCAACAGTAATGAGTTAAAATTTCCATTTTTAGCAAGAACATTACCTGTGAGCCCATCAAGATTGGTGTTTGAACATCCAAAACAAGGATTTTTAACTCCAAGTGCTTGCTGACTACCACTGGGAAATCTGGGTGACACAACACACCACCAGACATCACACGACTAGCATCAATGCCTTGTAGACTAACAGCTACATTGTCTCCTGCTCTTCCAATGCTACATGGCAGAGAATCTCGTTCCAGTGATCGCACAGTTCCAATGTCTCCTGAAGGCAGAACTAGAACCTATGCACACGGAATAGCATCAAAGTTTACAAACAAGCAAACCAGAATTCAGCAAGTGTAAAAATTGAACATTTGTATCTTTATAAGATTCGGAAATAAATTACTTTACCCATAACAAAATTTTAAGAAAATTAGGTTACCTTTTCATGCAATTAGCCCTTCTTATTTTCCTAATTTTCTAATGATGAAATTATCAATTAAATAGTTGATGAATGAACCTTGCTTCCATTGCGAAGAGCGCCAGCCTCTATTTTCCCACATGCAGATACCTGACCTTGAGATGGAAGTTTGATGACATCACATATTGGCATTAATAGAGGCTTAGAGTATTCTCTAGCAGGAGGCTGAAGAGCATCTATCGCTTCCAACAAACTAGGCCCCTTGTACCTGTAACACAACCACCAAATAACTGATCATTTATTTTGTAGTTAATTAATCTCCATTACGTCCAAATTCGACATTCAATATTGCTTAAAAGAGCATTTATGGCAAACTATTTAAGGTGATCAAAATAAAAAAAAATAAGAATGCCAAAATAGATAGATTGGGTGATGGGTCAAAACTCAAAACAAGTACTTTTGTACAGAACCATATTGGGTAACCCAAGGTACTTTTTGTACAAATGATTTAAGTTTTCAATAAAATACGTGTTAAAGATATTTTCAAAAATTTTCAATAATAATTTAAGAACAAAAGAAATTTATGGGTTTTATGCATTAAGAAAAAAATTAGAGCTACTTTAAACCTATTTTCTATTAGCTATTTTTAAAAATAACTATTATACCTGTATGAACTCTTAAAAGTTAAACACATAACCCAAGGTCTAGAACCAACGCATTTAAAAAGCATTTTTGTCCCACAAATTCCTTGTTTGTTATAAACAACTAGCATACAAAATATGATTGGAAAAGTAACACTACTTCAGCAATACCAAACTTTTGAAAAATAAATGATTTAAGAGGTTTAGTTCATTTAATAAATGCTTTTAAGTAATTTTTGACTCATTTAGCCACTTTCCTTTCTAAGTAATTTTTTAGTGTACCAGTTTTGAACTTTAAGACATAACCCAAACCAATCCAGTTATTGATAAATGGGCAATACTACCACATCTATAAGCCTATGACAAACCAATAAACCATATTATCTAAACAAATTAGAAAACTAAACAAGCAAATAGAAAAAAGGAACTAACCAGGAAAACCGTGCATCAGAAGCGGATCCCACCAAATTTTGGTTTTCCATGGCACTCAACGGGACCCAAGACACAGAAGAGTCTCTAAAATTGCAAGACCGGAGAAATGTTCCAAGTTGCAATTTAATAGTATCAAAACGATCCTTCGAGTATTGAACAGTGTCCATTTTATTCACACACACAATTATTTGGTCAACCCCAAAACTTCTAATCAGCTGTGCATGCTCCCGTGTTTGACCACCTGCACTATCGACACCCGCTTCAAATGCACCAGGTGTTGCATCAATAACAAGAATTGCTGCATCTGCTTGTGTTGCACCAGAAATCATGTTTGGAACAAAATCTTTGTGGCCAGGGGAATCAAGTATCACAACATGGTATTTATTGGAATTAAAATAGGCAACTGCTACCGTCATAGTTATTCCTCTCTCTCTTTCTTCAGCACTCTCATCTAATGCCCATGCATAAGCAAAAGAACCTTTCCCCTTGATTTAAATAAAAATTAAGTCATAAATAAATCCAGTAAACGAAGTTCAGCAGAAAAAAACTAAAGTTAAAAATTTTAACCAGTTTTGGGTTGTATTTTATCTCAAATGGGTAAATAAAAAATAGCTAAATGGGGACCAGTAAAATGGGCCAAACAGGTCAAAAGAGTAGAATTCAAGATTTTGGTTACTGTTGTCATAATAATATGTCATTTATTCATATGAACAAACTATATTATATGCAAAAAAGTGTTTGTGGGTCAATCCAATCCACCCCAACCTGTTTTAACTTGTATGAAAAATGACCTGTTTCAACCGAACTTGTTTTGACCGAAAAGCCTAACCTCACAAAATACACCACCAAAAAATACCTGTATCTTAGCCTCCTTTTCATATTTGTGCATTTGTTTCTGAGATATTTGACCCAGAAGGTGTAGCAGTCTTCCTGAGAGTGTTGACTTTCCAGAATCCACATGGCCAACCTGCAATATCAAGTATGATATTGTCGCCAACTTAGAATTCCACTTAACAAGTCACTGTAAAAATTATAACATAGCAAACTTACAATAGCCAGATTCAGCTGAGTCAAACTATCATTGGTTTGGTCAAGTAACATCCACTTCTCAGGCTTATATTCTGCATGAGGTACTATCTTTTCCTTGTTATGACTTTTTGAATTTCCAGACTTGCCAGTCATGGTCATACTGTCCAATTCACTGGAAAGCTTAACTGCTTGTGTCTCAATGATGGAAGCATGACTGTTCTCCACGTAATCGAATTTATCCTTTAAATTCAATGGTGCTGACATGGTGGAAGGCTTAGCACTTGAACCAGAGTTGGCATTGCTCATCGCTTTGCTGGAAGGAGCAATAGAAGTTGATGGTTTGTTCAAGTTGGGTGCAACTATTAATTAGAAAAGAATAGAATGTGTCAGGTTTCAACAAGAAAATTTCAGATCTACTTTAAGCATAAACATTAATAGAAAAAACAGTGCAACAACTTTACAGATAGAATGGTTTGTTTATCTGATCATGAACATATTATGATGATTCATGAAACATATGTAAGTGCTTACTACTTAGACAGGAATCACAGGATACAACTACTTTTACGTAAATGCCTTAGTTGGATAGAGAATTTTCCTCTAAACTTCGATCAAATAAACCTCGATCTTAAACAAGCAATATTTCATCCTTAGGTTAGATCACAGCTTCTACTATCTTTTTCTTCCACTAAAAAAACAGTAAAGGAAACTAGACCACAAACTAAAAGACTTTAAGTGGTTAGAGGCTTTTTAAGGTATACAATGTGTTACAATAACTGATGGTAGCAAAATAGGTGGATTGGAGGGGTTGGGCACTTGGGCTCACTGAAAATACTAGTCCAAAATAAAAGTATTTATCTCCAATATATATTTTGTGTTAAATTGATTACAGATGGTACCTTTGGAACCTATTTTGTGAGATCTCATTCCCAGAGAGACCACATCATCCGGAGATGGAATGTCAAACTTGAAAGGGGCTGAGGTAGTCAAAACAGGAGAGTCCAAGGACAACTAAAGTAAGTTAGTCATTACAAAAGAAGAGTCTAGTAATATGTCTTATACACGGCCATCTATGTCAAGAGCTTGTGCAAACCTATGTTAGCTTTGTAATTTTTTTCAGAAATAAAGGTGTTGTGTAAATCATGAAATTGCCCTCGAATATTTCCGCGTAAGTGAGAAAATTTGTTGTCTTTTGTTGAAGAAGCATCTTTCTGTGGTTGAAAGTTTGCCAATGATGCAAAAAGAGACTTTGCCATCACCGATGCTCCAGAATTCATGCACATGCCACCAACTGCATTAAAAAAAATCTAATCTATGAAGCGGATACCTAAAATTTAAAAGGTCCTAAATCCAAAGGTATGTAAGCTCCCTCTATTTCAAATTACTCTTCAGCACATAATGGCTCATATATTAGACGAAAATGTCAACACTCAACAATAAGATATTCAATTTGTCAGATATTAACTACTTGACAACCCATAGTGAGTTAAAAAACCAAATCAGTAGAGTTTGTTGGATATATGTCAAGTCAAAGTTTCTACTATAGCAGTTAACCACAATAACCATTTTATCTTATAGCAATTACCCACTCTTGTTGATTTTTACTACTACATGTATTTTGTTGACTTCTATTGATCTATTAATATCAGGCCAAGTGTTGTACTTGAGTTTTACTCGTTACATAGTATACATTTCTTTCTACTTTCTCTTTCTAACTTTATGTTTACTTTGTAAGATGATTCAACTATGAAAGCATGAAAAACATTACACATGCATATGCATACCTGTACTTGATTGGCCATTGTTATTACTTCTGATCAAAGGGTTGCGAAGAACACCACATATATCACATGAGGACATGTAATCCTCATTATCAAATGTACATATGGGACAGCGCCAAACATTTCGCCGAACAGTTTCTTGTTTGATTTCATGTTTTACTTCAGGAGAGTCCCAAGCTATAAAAAACATATTGTGGTCAAACAACATAAAAACGTTTTTTCAAAACCAGATAAAAATGAATATACATGAGATAAAGAGTCGGCTACACTTGATTTACAAATGCTAAGTGTTTGATCAAGAAATAAGAACTGGAAACAACATTCAAAACTCAGTCACTGTAAGATTACAAATACATCGACAGCATTGCACATGTGATTAAACAAAGGTCACTTAATTAGTAAGTGAATCAAGTTTCTCTTGTACGCCTCATATAAAAGGGGATAAAAAGGTAAAGTGGAATCACATCACCATAAAAAGGTTCAAGAAAATATTGCAGCTAAAAAATCAATTACCAGAGTCATGATCATCTACGCCTTTGCCATAATTATAATCATAATTGTCCTCACAGTAATCATCATAAATATCATAGTCGTCATCGAAATCGACTCCGTATGTTACTTTGCGAGGCATTTCCTCCTTCAAAATAGAAACAATAACCACTAGTCTCAAAAGATACAAACACCAATCATGCATCATAGGCAGACTAAAAAATAAATCTAAACCAACAAGAACTTTTTAAGGGGATACCTAGAATTTGCTGTACACTGAATCAATATAATAATATCATCCAAATCCCTCTTGTATAAAGCAACAAGTCTAATATGCCATTATGCCAAAAGAATTTGATGAGATAACCTGCTGACGGAGTGGTTTCCTACTTCATGTCCGTTTTGTCTTCTGATATAAAGGGGAAGAAACAAAAACTATATCAAAATGGCATCAGTATTTAGAATTAGAGGGTTAGTTGTTCAATTCACTGCTAATGTGTTTTTATCCCCTTAACCATTAGCATTTAGACAGGCAATTGAATAATACAAAGAATTACCACATATTCATAGCAAACTAAACAACTAAACAAACTTATCCAAGAACAAGTCACAGAGCATAGGATTCAGGTATCTTCTTTTTCTGTCTCTACTATCATAGTGATATACTGATATTAAGATAACACTTTGCTAAGCATTGACCACAAAATAAACTTACAGAAGGCATTCAATGCTCGTGTTTCGAAGCACATTCTTCACATTAATACTTTTAATCATGTAGGATTCAAGTTACTACGCTAGCTCGCTAACTGAAATCTGTTATATTACACACTCTTAGTAAATGCTAAAAAGATAGCAATATAATACCAGTTATGCTTTCCATAGTCCAGTGTCATTACAGTCATTCAGTCAAACATCACATCAAGTAAAACCAAGAAAATTACCACTTCACACAAATTAGGGTTTCAGTACACTTATGATTCCCCTTAAATTCAACTTCATGTTCCATCAAAAACTGAATCTGTAGGCCTACGAAGTCATCAATTTGAACAAAAGAAGTCCAATCTTTGCAAGTGAATGAATTAAGATAATAATATCTACCAAAAGACATCAATCTATGAACACAAATTCAACAAATTTAAACAGAAATCAAAGCGATTATAATAAAAACTGATGGAATATCGAACCAGTATGCAGAGTATATTAAGAAGTAGTGTCGAAGAATCGATCAGGAGGCAGAAATTTGTATTTGAAGATAGTCGGCGATCGGTCGATTGATTATCGAATGATCGACGAGGAGTGGAAACAACGTATTCCTTTTGGAGTAAATAATATTGAATTAATGTAATGTTATAACATAAAGAGCCCCTCGCTTGTTATCGCATGGGTAGATATATATTAGCGTGCGTTACTTTATCACCAAGTATTCTTTTAATTATAGTTTTTATACGAGTCGTATTTACTTATTTTTAATTTTTTTAATGGTTAAAAAATCATTGATGTCTGTTGATCCATCAATCAACATTTTATTTTTATTGCTCGAGTACGAAATCAAGTTCATGCTCATGAGAAAGCTCACATTAGATGAGTAAATTATTTGGCCCAACATATAATATTTTTTTATCATATATAAAACTTGAACTCAGAATTTTTTATTTTAATAAAGCTTGTGTACATCACATTGTTTTATTTTAATGAAGTCATATATTTGTTGGTGGTATCAAATCCAAGAAGATTTGTCCCATGCGATTTGTATACGACTAAATTAAACAAGTTGTGTAGGTCTCCACGAGTTGTATGTAACTTTGTATTCACCTTTGAATTATTTTTTTATTTATTTGATTTGTCGTAACATTTCTAGATATACATATATATTATTTGACATGACATATTATTTTGTTTAAACTTATGGTATAAATGATTATATGTTTATTCGAATTATTCCTTAATTCTTTTTCGTTAATTATATTATTGTTTCAATTCACTTTTGATATAAAAATAAGTGTTATCGATTAAAACAGACAAGAGGATACAAGAATAATGCACCTTCTATTCATTCCCGAACCAGTAGGCAACATTGTTTGGTATTTTCAAGACAAGGAGTTCAAATCTCCAAATGTTCTCTAATTTTGCTAGGATGGTGATTAGTGTTTTGGAGACCGGATCGGACAAGTCGGTCCGACCGGGGATCGGTCCGGTCTGATACGGATCGTTTTTTAGTGGTCGAACCGGCTGGTTCGTCCAGATTCGTTGGTCGGAACCGCTGGTCAGACCGGGAAGCCGGACCGCTTCGGACCGGTTTTGATTTTTTTTAATGGGTAAAAACGGAGTGTTAAACCATAAATTTGTACGTTGAATATACAAATATAGTTAAATTTTATATATAACTATAAAATACATATATAAAGCATATATAAATTACTTATATTTAATTACATATATAAATATAATTAATCCAGTTCAACCGGTCCAACCATCAAACCAGTAAAACGTTTGGCTCGATATCCAATCCGGTTCTAAAAACATTAATGGTGATTCTTCAGCTTGTTATTCTTGGAATACGGCCTTGCGCCACTTAGACAAAAAAAATCTCAATGTGCTTGGAGGGTACTATGACAACGGTTATGTAAATGGTACATTTAAATAATACATATGTCTCGTATTTACATGGACCAAGTGCCGGGTATCAAGAAGGACAGTTAAAATCATCTAAGCAAGACTCATCATAATCTACACTATAGGTGTTGAATAGTAGGGGAAAAATATAAAGCAAACGTCAACAACACAACCCAAAGAAAAAACAAAAGAAATTATAGTCTAAATCGTCTGACTAACGGAATTTTAAAGATAACACTATCAGAATCAATGAGTCCTAAAAGCAAAAGTAGAAAGGAAGCGACGATTAGAGTCGATCAAAATCAATGTTACCTGAATATACAAACAGAAGCAACGACTATCAAACGAAACGGTGGTGAGCAACAACGATGGTGGCGATAGTCGCCATTACTTCCTCTTCAAAGCGCACTCTCTCTCCGCCACGAACTTGACCACATTTATTTCTCTCTCTTTCTACGTATCTTAGATGCTAAAATCTCATATACCACACTATTCATTTACCTTGTCTAATAATATAGAGTAGTAGTGCCTATTTCATCATAAAAATCAATTAAACAATAAAAACAAATGGGATAAATCAAAAGGGTAGTTTTATACATTATAACATGAAATTTGTATGTCACAAATATAAATAAAACACATGTACGAAAATTAACTATCGGGATAGAGCCTGATTCGAATCCGGTAGATTAGGCAAATCAGGTACGAGCACCCTCCCTCTAAAAAGCAAGCTTAATTGTTCATGAACTCCATCGTCTACCGTAACATAATGTATGACTGTTGTAACTTAACGTCAGCTATTCTAACCAGATCAATCGTCTCGTGTGTCCTGATGTTCATATGATGAAGCAAGTCGTATGTTTGGACAAACGGTAAAATAAAAATAGAGGCTAAGGTTGTTGTGGTTGTGGCTATGGTGCTGTGACAGCAGTGGTGATGGGACAAGTGTCAGGAATTTTAGATTTTTTTTTTGACATACAATCAATCAAACCAATTAACTGGGCGATAGTCATTAAGAGTTGTAGGGTCCTATGCTTTGGGTATCAAAGATACAACCTGTTGCATCCCATATTGTTAGAATAAACGATCTCAAAGAACTTAACAAAGCAATGAAATATTATCTATTCATGTTTTCCTTCGAAATTAAAATTAATTACTATCAGAGGTTAAACTAAAAATAATAAGCACCAAATAGTATCTAAGTTCATATATCCTTCCCTTGGGCCGCTTATATTGTTATTATTTTTTAAAATAACACTTGTAATTTTCTTTAGATTACTAGAATACTTAAGTGATTTTATATATTAAAAGCAATTGTGATTAAATTTAATAAAACCCTAAATAAACTTAAATACTAGAATGTTAGTAACCAAGAGATATATGAATCAGGGGTGCATACGAAACCAAGTGAAACCCGAAAGAATCTATAACCCAGAAATCCAAAAAAACCAAAATCGAACGATTTTGAAATAACAAAAAAACAAAATATTGGTTTTTTTTGTTTTGATTAAACCGAACCAACCATTCAAACCCTTATTATTCTACGAGCTACTAAAACACTGTCTTCCCTTAAACCACTATGCTTGCCCATTAAATCTTTTAGCTTTTTGGCTTAATATAATTACAATTTACAATCGTTATATATTACATATATATATATAGGGAAGAGATCAAATGAGAACTAGTTTTTTTGTGAAAACTCTAGAAATCAATCTCAACCACTAGTTTTCACTAGCAAAATTATAATTAACAAAAACATATTTAAAAATTTTATAAATCAAAAAATAACATAAAAATAAAAATAAAAACACAAAAATTTTCCCCAACTTTCCCTCTTTAATAAAAAAAATATTAAAAAATTATAAAAAAAATCCCGTTTTTTTAACGAAATTCGTTTTACACATGTATAATATCGGATTTACACATGTGTAAATCCAGTACTACACATGTGTATAACTAGATTTACACATATGTAAACAACGAATGTATGATTTTTTAGAAAAGTATATAAATATGGTAGGCGTTGGAAAGATAAAAAATACTAAATTTTATAGTGAATTTTTTTTTAAAAAATGATGTCGTGAAAAAAAGTTACGAACGTTTGGGGGGAAATGACATGTGATTTTCATATGATAAAAAATGAGTGATTGAAATTGGTTCCTAGAGTTCTCACAAAAAATTTGGTTCTCATTTGAACCCCCTCTATATATATATATATATATATATATATTATATATTATATATATATATATACACACATATATATATATATAAGAATAAGAATCCTTTAGCGTTTTAGTTTTTTCCTTTTTTGGTCATTTTCAATGTTAATGTCAATCAATGGTTAAAGATCCGCTTTGCAATTATTTTATCTCATTGCAAATTCTTATACTAGTTTTCATTTATTATTTTTAATCCAATAAACTATTGTTATATATATAATGTTTGTTTTAAAGGCCATTTTCTTCTTCTTTAATCATTTAACATTCAAAATTTAAACAAAATCTTATTATCATAACAGTTAAGAATTTAAGGGTCCATTAATTTATATATAACACGCACGTATGTTCATGAAAAGATTGCTCTAAACTTTATTATCTTTAATATGCAAACCAATAATTAAAGATGCAACATAAGTGTGCCACAACTAAAATTATAACAAAATATATTCGCTAGATACAAAATAGATATGCACATACATTATTTATACCTATTTATACGAAAAATATATACACTAACAAATTAATTTTCCATTTGTTTAGGATTTTTTTAAATATTTCTATCTTGGATGAGTTATGATTGCATGGGTGAAGGTGCATGTGGCTTTGCATGCACGCTGATCAAGAATTTCAGTATTAAAATCTCATTCACTCCTCACCTTTGACACACATTCTTTCATTTTCTCTTTGGATCTCTCAAGAGGGAAGAAAAATATGGGGTTGACAAACTTTATTCTTCTCATTCTTGCTCTTCTTGCCCCTATTTCCACTTTGTCTTCACATGTACAAGATCCTATGCTTGTAGTACAACATGTTCATAGGTACACTTGGATAACCTAGCTACTTATATCATACTTGTATTTATGAGTTTAGTTTTCATACAAGAATGCTCATTCGTCGAATCAAGGGAGGGTCAAGAGAGTCATTTACGTTTTACTCATCCAAAGTTGTTAAATTTGCTGTGTAAAAATATTGGGTTCTTTTTGAAACAAAACATAAGTTGAACCCTTTAAATTGTCGGAAGAAAAACATGATATATTTTCATGAACTTGTGGTATTAAAATAAACCATGATTCTTTTCAAACAAACATGACTTTTTGTCATATAAACCTTTTTTTCATAAAATCTTGAGTTTTACAGGAAAAATATGTACTTTTTAAGAAAAACTTGTTTTTTAAAAAAAGCATAACAAGAGAATTTTCAGAAGGAAAAAAAAGTACAACTTTTTAGATAAAAACATGCACTTTTACATAATATTTTAAAAAAAATTAATTACCGACATCTACTAGGAGGGAATATATGTTTATTTAATATGCAAAAAAATTATATGACCATGCATTGAGATTTATATGACAATGCATTGAGATGGATTTGTTTGTGATAATGCAGGAGTATAAATGAATCTAGGAAGAACATGGGATATTTATCATGTGGGACAGGAAATCCAATAGATGATTGTTGGCGATGTGACAAGGATTGGGTAAAACACCGTCAACGGTTAGCCGACTGTGCAATCGGGTTTGGAAAAGAAGCTATAGGAGGACGTGATGGTAAAATATACGTAGTGACTGACCCTAAAAACGATGACCCGATGAACCCTAAACGAGGAACTTTAAGATACGGTGTGATCCAAAATGAACCCTTATGGATCATATTTGCACATGACATGACTATCAAACTTAAAGAAGAACTCTTGATGAATTCATTCAAGACCATAGATGGTCGTGGTGCCAATGTTCATATAGCGGGTGGACCATGCATCACCATCCAATACGCGACAAACATCATCATACATGGCATCAATATTCACGACTGTAAGCAAGGTGGCAATGCTAATGTTCGTGACTCACCAGACCATTATGGGTGGCGAACGATGTCAGATGGCGATGGGATCTCTATATTTGGTGGAAGTCATGTATGGGTGGATCATTGTTCTTTGGCTAATTGTCATGATGGTTTAATTGATGCCATACATGGATCTACTGCCATCACAATATCCAATAATTACATGACACGTCATGATAAGGTCATGCTATTGGGGCATAGTGATAGTTTAATTCAAGACAAGAATATGCAAGTCACAATTGCATTTAACCATTTTGGTGAAGGCCTTGTACAAAGGATGCCAAGGTAAGTCTTTTGAAAAAATTAAAAATTTATATTGTACATATTGATATAATAATGCACCCTCACACACATGTGTGTATAAACACAAATATAACAAGTTTGGATCGTAAATGGGTAAACCTATCACACCCATTAATAAACGAGTCTTGCTCCCATTGGTTACAAAATAATATGTTAACCGCTTAATCTATAAAAAATTCTAGTTTAAAAATGCGTAATTTATAAAGTCAAATTGACAATCTTATTTCTTACCCGTTTATACATTGATTACACTATTTACAATCTGACATTTTCAATTGATCCATTTAGATAAAAGCGTTACATGTATGAATTAGAATTTTTTTTACTGATCATTTTAGAAAAAAATGTTACATCACTATTTTTCTATGTTTGTTTTTTTTATTTGTGTAGATGTAGACATGGATATTTTCATGTGGTGAACAATGACTACACTCATTGGGAGATGTATGCAATTGGAGGGAGTGCTTCACCAACAATCAATAGCCAAGGGAATAGATTTCTAGCACCAGATTCTCATGATAGCAAAGAAGTGAGAGTTAGAAAAATGTTTAATAAAACAATATTTTAATCATTTAGTCAATTTTAGATTTTATATGTTACTTTATAGGTGACAAAACGAGAGGAGGCATCTGAGGACGAGTGGAAAAAATGGAACTGGCGCTCAGAAGGTGACCTCATGTTAAACGGTGCATATTTTACGCCATCGGGTGCAAGAGCGTCCAATAGTTATGCAAGGGCGTCAAGCTTGAGTGCAAGATCATCTTCCATTGTGGGCTCGATCACAGCTAATGCAGGTGTGCTCCGATGCAGGAAGGGGTCTCGATGTTAGTCTTAAGCACCATTTCGCGTTTTGATTTTTTCAAAGTTATTAGAAAATGATACAAATTTTGCATTTTTAGTTCATCTGTTATTTATGTCTACTAAACAAACTAGTATTATGGAGTTCATTTATGAACCATAATAGAAACATTTGAATCAAGAGATTCAATTTGTATGGTTTGGTAGATATATATATTTTTAATCGTAATATTTTTATTTTCTTATACAGTATAACTATTCAATTCTCACGTCGTACGCAGTGTCGTGTATACCATTATTTGTGACTGTATTCCAAAGTTATTTATATGTTTATCTCATATTAATACATAATAAGTTATTTTGAGTGTGGTCGAATTATTCTATCTAAACTGTTTATCTTATCCTAAAACACTTCGTAAAAGTTAACTTTCTACAAAACATAATTTTATGCATAATTAGAGCTATTTTAATTTCTTTAATTTGTTTTACGTGAAAAATCTCGCTAACTTATGTCTTCGAGTTATACCGAGAGTATACGTAATTTAGGTCGACATGAAAAGTCAGAATAATACAATAATTTGACTATAAAAAATCATGTGGGCCCTCATAATATAAAGTACAATTAAAAAATATTCCTTAATCCTCACATTAAATTGGATAATAAGGCACAAGAGGTAACTGATAATGTTAAGAAAATCAACCTCATGATCCAAACAACATAAAAAAGAATGGACTATAATTATGTCTGAACCTTACTCATAAGTGCATCTGTAAAGCTAAAATATATATTTTTTTATTTTAAGTATTTTTAGATGAAAGAACGATAGACTAAGTGACTCACATATAATAATAAAAGTAAAAAAGAAGTTGTTGTTCATGGGAGAATAAACCGAGTACGTGACATAGAGGAGAAAGAAAAGTGTTGTGCAGTGGTCCATGATTTTATCGAGATGATAGGGCAATTCGTGAGGGACATGTTGACGTGGAGGCATCTACTAGCCTTCCTATCGTGAACACACTAAGCGTAATACATCATTCAAAAAACAAAAATAAAAATCACACAACGCAATAAAGAAGCCATTGTGCTTTTCATAGATGAAAAAAATTACTTAAGGTAATACAATATTAATTAGAAGCACTAAGGTTCTACCATTTAACACACCAAGACATGCATATTTTGTCTATCATATATTTTTCACTTATGTTGAAATGGTACTAAATTAGCGGATTGAATCTAGTTTATAATCCTAACCACCAATATCGTTCAGAAAAAAGGCTTTTATATTATACTAACATATGAATTGTATTATGTTCATATAAAATGTCCGCACTTTTAATAAATATTTATTGTAAAACTAAAGGATGTTACCAGTATTGAGAAGAAGAAGAATATAAAGCGTTTTATAATAACAATTTTATAATAAATAATATATCTTACACGTATTAAGTTTTATAATTTAATATGTTTCGGATATTAGTATTTGTTGTATTAAAATAAAACCAAAACATAATTTATTAATAATACTGAGTCAGAGTTAGGTGCTGTTTGTTTTTCTTCAAAAGTTCTTCCTCACCTCTTCATCTGCGAGCACGCAGACGCGGGAAGAGCTTTTGAGTACGCAGACTGTTTGTTTTTTAAAAGACGTTTCATTAAAAAACGTCTTCCTAACGCCTGCACGGAGAAGACATTGCACCACCTCTTCTAATATCTTCTAACCTCTTCTCACCTAAAATTTTCTCCCTTTCCCCCAAAAACCAATTGCTCTCCCATCTCCATCAAAAGACATGACCTCTTCCCCATCTCCTTTCCCTCACCATCGTCGCCCCCCTCCCTCCAGCCACCGGTCGCAGCCAGCCACCGTCAGTCCGCCTCCCCCACCGGTCGCAGCCAGCCACCGTCGACCCGCCTCCCCCACCGGTCGCAGCCAGCCACCGTCGACCCGCCTCCCCCACCGGTAGCAGCCAGCCACCGTCGGCCCGCCTCCCCCACCGGTCGAAAACAGCCACCGTCGGCCCTCCTCCCCCACCGGTCGAAACCAGCCACCGTCGGCCCGCCTCCCCCACCGGTAGAAACCAGCCACCGTCGGTCCGCCTCTTTCTCTTGGAATGTTGTTTTATCTACCTTAACGAATGCGGGTCTTTTAGATGAAGTGAACATGCTTTTTGGATCTATGCCCATGACTAACCAGTGCTCTTGGAACTCTATGGTGTCAGGTTTTGCTCAACATGATCGGTTCTCCGAGTCCCTTGAGTTTTTTGTACGTATGCACGCTCAAGATTTTGTGCTTAACCAATATTCTTATGGTAGTGCTCTTAGTTCATGTGCGGGTTTGAGGAATATGAAAATGGGTACTCAGATTCATGCTTTTGTCTTCAAGTCTTCTTATGAGCGAGATGTTTATATGGGCAGTGCTTTTATAGACATGTATTCAAAATGTGGAAATGTGGGTTGTGCTCAAAAGGTTTTCAATGATATGAATCAACGAAACACAGTTTCTTGGAATAGCATGATCTCATGTTATGAGCAAAGACCTGATTGATAATACGCCAATGCAACCCGTTGCTGTCGTATGGGCGTCTTTGCTTGGTGGTTGTAAAGTTCATGATAACATTGAGTTAGGAAAATATGTGGCAGAAAAGTTAATATTGATCTAGTATTCAAGTTTGTTTCTTTTTGTTCATGGTTTGTCAGCATTGATCTAGCTTGATGATATTGTAGTTGTTTGAGTTTATTTCAATGAGAGCTTTGATTGATTTTGGTATAATTGTTGTTCTAGATCATGCAATTAGAGTTTGCAGATGTTAAAAAACAAACAGTCTTCTTCTCGCAGGCTGCAGACGTTTAGTCCACCTCTTCTGCTACAGATGTTTGCAGATGTGATTCGCAGGCTGCAGACGTTTTCCTGCAGAAAAAACAAATAGCACCTTACTGACTGAGAAGCTCTTTTGGGGCTTATGCGTACATTACTCTTTGTACCCCACAAGATGAGAAGAGTAGCATGGCTTAATTAAGAAAATAAGGTCATATGTGACATAATAATAAACACAACACCATCTTAACTTTATCTTCTATATTTTAATTTTGTCACTTTATTTTTCCAACTTAAAATAATAGTCTAAATGAATTTATAAAGTTAGACGATAACGAAAAACATAGTCTTCAAGATTCTATATATTCCATTTTACTTGTTTAATTTTAAAAACTCATATTACATAAAGAAACAGTCAGCTAAAGTTTATTGAATTTAGATGGATAAAAAAAACTTTAAGTGACTTTAGTAAAACATTTCGAACATTCTTTGTTAATGGGTTTCAAGTTGACGGTTTAAATTTTTCGCATTAAGACATAAAATATTATTTATACTATTTATAAAACATATAAGAAAGCTAGGTATTATAAAATATTATAAAATTAAAGACATTTACTTAATTCTATGTATAAAATACAACCACTTTTGAAGTTTTGGGGGTAAAATATTATTTATAACATTATTTACATATTACTCCTTACAACTATTTACATAATAACCTTACATTTACTAACACTTACATAAAATTTTATATTATCTATCCATAAACAAAAAAAAAAAACTTAATTTGTCTAAGATTTTAGCTATATATCTTTTAATATATCACGTTTAAATACTACAATTGTAACATGTGTTTTTTAATATTTTAGTGTAAACATTTTTGCTAAACCGATCTGTAACTTGTGATATACAAAAGTTAATGCGTAAATTTATAAGTAGTCACACAAAACCCATTTATTTGGTTTTTTAATTTTAGCTTAGAAAAACATAATAGATATTATAAAAATACTATAAGAATAACAAATATTAAAAACACGTGACGAATGTAAAATGTTATCTCGTCGTATTGTGCGGATAATTTTCTTATATGCTTAAAGCAAATGAGGAGTAGTAAAATCTAGGGGTGTTTTAACCTTGCCATATAACTATAGTTTTTTAAAATTTTTAACACAAAAGGTCCGATAGTTTTTTAGTTATTTTCTTTTTCTTTTATTTCCATTTTCATCCCTTTGTCATATGTAAGTTGCTCTTTTAACCTATTTTGATTTTTTTGACAATTTTAGTTTTTTCTAGTAACTTTTGAATGTTAACTTATTTTATTAAGAATGCATGGCTGATTTTATTAGTTTTGTTACACCGTTTCGATATATTTTCTTAAGAAATAGAATTTTAATTAAAATCAAGTAGTGCCTTAGTTGGTATCATAAACTATAGCGATTGTAGTTATCTTTGCGGTATCATAATGAAAGGAACTGATTACCAGCAAAAAACATTATTGTTTGTATTGGCATCATTATAACTGGTTTCGTTATTTGCTTTTGTAGTTTTCAACGAGCTAATGCAATAACGAACAAACTCACGTCACATAGTGCGAGAAAAAATGACTAAACCTGCCGTGCAAAGAGGGAGAAAAAGTCATTCTGTATTCATGCAAAACATATCAACCATAACATGAAGATATTGATAAACTTGCACCTTAGACACGACCTTTTCAATCTATTCATCTTTACATATCAAACATGTTGACAGGTAGTAATCAACGTATGAACATATTAGTCAGGTTTATGGGTTTTAATAAATCGTTAACATGTCGTGAAAGGCTAGTAGACCATTCCATATAATCAAACTGTTTTAACAAGTAAATTTTAATACCATATGTTTTTTTAACATGCTAAAATAACAATTCAAAATTTGGATATTTTTACGTTCCATTTGTGTTAGAAACACCACCCTTATTGTGAAATATATTTTCTTTCGTTTGTTACTTGCCGGGTTTTGTTTGTTTTTAACTAAAACCTAAAATCACAAGATGACATGTTAAAAATTTATATAAAAGAATTTTGTACTTTAAACTTTCAAAAACTCAATAAACGAAAAAGAAATAAATGGTGTTTTTAACGGCAAATGTACGATGTTATTTCGAAAGATATGTGTTATTTTAATAATAAGGATCTATCTATTCTCCAGTCAAGACCATTTCTTCAACTTCTTCAAAAGAAAACATATAATTGAAAAAAACACATGAATCAACCTTGAATACTTTTATTTAGACTAACACTGGAACACAAAATCTTTATATATTTAAATATCACGAGTAAAAACTTGCATGATAAGAGTAAATAAAGATACAAATAACGCAATTATGATTGATGAATGAAGGGGATAAGATAGCTACAAGTTTTACCATCCCAATGAGAGTTACAATTCTCACCAGTGCACACATGCTCTTCGATCACACATTAAAGAAGTAATTTAATGAAATCCGTTTACACGTGAATTTTCTTTCGTTTCAGCAAGTTATTACCATTATTACTTTTATCAGTAAGTAATTACTACTGTTGTTTTCTTAATGTAATACTAATAATATGTAGAAATCTAAACTTAAAGTAATCATATCTGGCATCTTGAACGAAAATTACACTATTTACCAGTTATCACCAGGAGCTTTATCAATGTCTTGGTAATAATTAATAGAAACACTGCAAATAAATCGTCCAATTTTATATAAGATGAAATAAAATCAATGAAAGTTATAACTAACAATTTGTTAAAATGGTTGCATGGTTACGTTATTTAGATTGTTCATACAGTAGTTTAAAAATATAATAAATTATTAAATTATTAAATGTTATAATGTTAGATTAAAGTTATAACTACTAAATATTAAAAACTGCTTTAATCACTAGTAAATATTAAAGTTTTAGTATGAATCCAGTTATTTAAAGGATAACTAAAAACCATATGCCCTAAGGAGATAAATTGATGGTAAATAATGTGCTAGTCAGCCGAATCTTGAAATGTATAAGTTTGGAGAATAATTTTTTAATAATATAAGTATCATTTATCATTTAAAGTAAAATGTTTATTTCACCCCTGACGTTTTATTGAATTTATCATGTCAATCCAAAAAACTCTTTTTTGTTCATTTCAATCACTGTGTTTTACAAAATTTTGTCATTTTCATCCACTACATTAACTTTGTTAAATTATCCATTAAATATGAGTGTATTTTTAGTATTTTTAACACCCTAATTGTCCAATTAAAACAAAGTCAATCAATAAAATATTTAATTAAAACTAAAAAGAAAAATATGAAGCAACTAGTGAGACCAGACGCTTCAATTTATAAGTTCTGATTTACGCTAACTAGTTTAGAAACCCGTCTACTACACATGTTGTATGAAAAAATTAAATAATAATTATTTAGTAATATTAAAACTTTAAAAATAAATTTTTAAGATAAAATATGCTTAAAGTTACATATAATTAACCATTAAGTAATTAAACAATAACACTAATTTTTCAAAATTTTATCTTTAAAGAAGTTTTGCTTTTAAAAAATATTGATTTTTAAATCTCCAATAAATTATTAAACAATAACACTAATTTTTCAAAATTTGGTTTTAAAATGTTTTGTTAATAATTTTTTATTAGGTTTGTGTCGTATCATAAAAGACTAAATTAAGTTTTTTAATACAAACATTTTAATAATTTTTTTGAAGAGTTAAAAAATCAATATTTTTTACAAACAAAACTTTCTAAAAGCGAAAGTTTAAAAAATTATTGTTATTTTTTAATTACTTAATGGTTAATTATATGTAACTTTAAGTATATTTTATCTCAAATTTTTTTAATAGTACTAAATAATTATTATTTAATTTTTTCATACAACACATGTAGTAGACGTCTAGACGAGTTTCTAAACTAGTTAGCGTTAATCAAAACTTTTAAACTGAAGTGTCCGGTCTCACTAATTGATTTATATTTTTCTTTTAGTTTTAATTAAATATTTTATTGATTAACTTTGTTTTAATTGGACAGTTAGGATGTTAAAAAAACTAAAATACGCTCATATTTAACAGAGAATTTAACATAGTTAGTGGAGTGGATGAAAATGACAACATTTGATAAATCACAGTGATTAAAATGACAAAAAGTAAGTTTTTGGATTGAAATGACAAATTCAACAAAACGTGAAATGAAAATAACTTTTTACTCTATCATTTATTTGATCACTAAACATGTATTAACTAGTAAACAGAATAATTTTCAAAGTATTTAACCGTCACATTTATACCATTAATATATATTTAACATTTTATAATATTTACCATGATTTTAATCAATTAAAAATCCTTATGAGTAATTTTGGGTTAAAAAAGGTTTTAAGTGGAGTATCATTGTGAGGCACAAGAGCCCACCGGCACAAGCCCATGTGAAAACACACACCATATAGACGAAAATCTAGAGCATAACATGTTGCCTTCTGATCATTGTTTTGATACCGGATCGAACCGGTAACCGGACTGGCCGAGGTTTGAACTGGGGGTCGGACCAGTCAAACCGGTTTTTAATATATATATTTTACTTTTTTAGTATTTTTACATATATATTTATAAAATAATTATAATTTTATCCTGTTTTTATATCCAGTCCGACCGGTTGAACCCGTCAGACAAGTGAACCAATAAGAAGTCTGGTTCACTATTCGATCCGATTCTAAAACATTGTGTTTCAACTTCACAATGAATTTAATCTCAGGTTTAAGACAACCCACATACAAACTAACTGCATACAATTATGGTTTTACGACTTATCAAATGAATCATCATAATATTTAGTGAATCAATACAATACAACATCTTTAGATCCTCCACAACATCTTCAATGGATGAAGTAGAAAACATTACCACTACAAATCACATAAAATCCTTCCAATGCAATTCATCTAGCATGCACTCTCTCACTTTCATGTAGCATAGGAGCTTCCATCATTTCAATGGACAAAATCTACATAACATAGGTCATACATCAAGACGACGACAAATTATAAATTTAACGATTGATTCGCAGATCATCAATACAATATATTTGTGAATGCAAGTAATGATTAAAAGTAAGCAGTAATGTACACAAATCAATTACAAAGTGAAAGTAAAAAAAACAGAATAAATTCACACAACATATGAACATAATGAATATAATCAATTAACCTACTATGTTCATATTTATCATTATTTTAGAATAAGATTTAAAATCAAAACTTTTACAATTAATCAAAACGAGTAAAAAGAATGCTTTGTTGTTTTTTACTTTCCCAGAAATCGAGTGTATTTATTAACTTTTAATGTTTTTTATTTTTGAAAACAAGTGTTTTATTTGTTGTAAAATAAAAAAAAAAGATAAGATAAGATGTCGTAGAAGTCAATCACCCAAACACAAAGGGCCTAACGGTTCATACTGCAAAAGTATAAGGATACATTCTATTTATGTATATAACAGCCACATGACTTCAATCATCTTCAACCTCTGGTAATTTACTCGTTTCTAGGGCAAGTGAAGAAGATTGAAGCACCAAATGAAGTTTATATTTCAAAGAAACCTTCCACTTTCATCTATCAAACATGAATTTCACTCAGGATGCACTTCAATTACTCCTCAAGTTCGTACGCAATTACTTTCATGTTTGTCAATTTCACAGTGATATTATCTCGATTATTATTACGCGAATATGCATGAAATTTCTATGTAAAACAGCAATGTTTGATCTAGAATCATGCTGTTTTGTTTTCTCAAACTGATTTATGTTTTGTTTGAACAATTTTTATAAATTATAATGAGAGTATGTTAGTGTTCAGGTTATCTGTAGTTCCGATTTGAGTAGTGAAGAGTTTATGGTGAAAATGTTGAATAGGAGATGGACATTGATGAATCCAGATACTAAAATTCACCAAATAAAGGTTTCTAGTTTACAAACTCAACAGCATATCGGATCGATTGGGAATATTACATATTCTAACAATCCACATCCTTCTCTGGGTAAGAATGTAAGAAAATGGCATGATGATCAGTCGTCGTTTTATATTGTTCGTGATGATTTGTTGCATCCACTGGTGAATGGTAACAAGGCGAGGAAGCTTGATGCACTGCTTCCGCTTGTTGAAGATCATTTAGGAACCGATGTGGTGAGATAACATTCTTTATATGAATCTAAACTTTAATGATATGTCAAGATTAAAGGTGGGATTGGGTGAGTGGTGATCAACTGCTTACATAACTGCTGCATACATTGATTATGTCTAATGTGTGTAATATGAAAATCTTGTATTAGGAATGATGTCTTGAGGTTCGAATTACACCATTTTTATAGGTTACATGTGGAGGTTGCCAGAGTGCACACACTGCAGCTGTTGGTATGTTGCATACCTCACTTGAAGCTATTAGGGTGTGTGATTGAATCTGCGTTTTGAAAGTGGTTATGTGATACTGAGTTATCAGAATCAGATAACCAGCTGCACTAAATCGGGTTCTGGAAAATACTGCTGGATGTGCTTTTGTTTTTTGAAATTTAAGAATCAGATAATCAAATTTTCAAGTGTCTTACACATTTGATGAAGAAAAATGACTGAAAATGTAGTTTGTGACATGGAAACAATTGTAACTTGAAGTAGGTTACACAACTGATTACTTGATCCAAATAATCAAATTATCCGAAGCAGGTTTTGTGTTCAACACCAAAATGTCGCTAGATCAGTTCTAAACCGCAAATCTACACACCCCCTAAACATGTTCATCAACTATGATTTTGGATTAAACTTCTATTTGATTACAAATATCCACTTGAAAGCCGTTTTTAGATTTTCAGTTGTGTGTTTGTTTAGCTGTTTCTTGTGCAGAAAGGGGACTTAAGGCACATTTGCTTTTACGTGGAGAACAACCTCAAATTCTAACAGGATACAATTTAATTTCCATGTTATATGGAAACATCAGTTATGTTCCAAGATCAATATATGCTAACAGGGAAGAAATGCTATTATCACATGCCAATTCAATAGGTGGGAGTGTAGTATGCCTTGATGACTTACTTAAGGCTTCCTTAAATCACAATGCCGTGAAGTCAGATTTTCTAGATACAGAAAACAGACGGTCTTCAAACTCAAAAAAGACAGTAATTATTAATGAAGGTGCAGGAGATGCCATTGCATTGCCAGGTAAGCTTCAAGTGCATTTGAGTGTGCCAATCTAGAAGCTAAGATTCACTCATGAATATGGGTTTGTTTGGATCGATTTTTAATCTCAAAGAGTCAAATAAAATATTCAGCTAAAAAGGGAAGGTGTTGAGCAGGTTCAAAACAGCCAACAATCAAGTTTTAGTGCATACAACCTTCTAAATCATATTATTCACAAATTTATATTCTTAAAATAATAGGTTTTTTCCTTGCATAAAGTACTATTGTACTTTTAATATTGTCCCGCTTTAGTTGTTTTACAGCAAGTCCTTATAATGACCCAGTTCCAAACTCGACAAAAAGTCACATCTTAATGACTCAAATGTACAAAAAGAGTACAACGACGAAAACAAGACAGGAGTGAAAATATGTTTATATTTCTGTAAAGGAACCTGATTTAGTAACATTTTTATGTAAACATATTCGGGTCACTAATTATTCATAAAAAATGTTAGTTATGGCTTGATTTGTCTTTACAAGTTTTGATCGATTATATTCTTCTTTATAGGCTTGATTCGCCTTGTACAGTACTTGTCACAAGATCATATACTTGGAAAAGATCAGCCTCTGAAAATCATTGTAGATGCTGGTACTGGCACAACGGCGGTTGGTTTAGGAATTGGAGCCTTATGTTTAGGGTATGTTCTCATCATTTAAGTTTATAGTTTATTGTAAGCTCGTGCTCCCTTTAGGTTAATTACCAATTAGGATGAATATAATCAACATATCACTTCCTGAACTAAACTCAGCCAATTGGTATTATTCCCTATTATTTATAAAGTATCAATTAGAACATCAACAAATGTTTCTGTTTTCTGCTAGACTCCCCTGGGAAGTAACTGCGGTTATGCTGGCTGACACTGTTGAAGGGTACAAAAAGAAGCAACAAAGTTTAATATCTGAATTATGTCGATGTTTTGACTTTTCTATGATGCATAATGGACTTGTAAACTGGGTGGAGCGTCAGCATCCAAGAAAGTATGTCTCGTTAGAATTTGTTTCGGAAAAATAAGCTACTTAAAGTAGCTTTTAAAAACAAATTCAGAGCTTTTTACCGCAAAATTACCCAAATCGAGATAAAACCTTTCTACCTTTCTTTATTTATTTTCAATATGTTTATTTTCTGTTGCTCAAAATCCAGATTTGGTAATGTGTTGAAAGGGGAAATAGAAGCATGCCAACAAATTGCTCAAGAAACAGGTGTTTTAGTGGATCCAATATATACTTTGGCTGGATGGGAGTTAGCAACTCAACTTTGTCAACATGAAAGAAAAGGGGGTGCAAAAATGGTGATGCTTCACACTGGTGGTACACTTGGCATGTTCGGCTTAGCTCAGCGATACAAGTCATACTTCTAAAATTGTGTTCTCGAAACAGGTATGTCGCATTAACGACAATTATTCTCTTTTTAATGGACACGTATAGCAACACATTGTCTCTATTTATATATAAAAACTTTCCATAGACTTAGGTTGAACATTTGCAGGCCTTAAAAAACGTTGCATAGTTTGTTGACAATATGTAGATTACATTCCCTTTCTAACTGCTGATGACAATCCTAACTATAGGTGGCAAGTAGGGTCGAGTTGGGTAGTAGGTTAAAACGTAATTTTTTTAGCAGGGGTCGAACTTGCCTGGAAGATTGGGTTGACACCGTGTATACTCTTTCCGTAATACTAGAATGTTTTTATAAATAATTAATGTGTTAAATGTGATAAAAAAAACTATACTATTGTAATGATAATCCAGAATTTTCAGTAAGGTGATTTAGGAGGCTTAAGAATATATGTTGTACGACTTACAACCTAAAGTTTGACCCGTTTGAGATAAAATATAATTCGTATTGACCTCTTGATTAGTAAACAGGTTGAAAATAAAAAATTGCTCCTCTAATATACTAACAAAACTATAATGAACTAAAAGCGTGGCATATGTGTTTGATGCTCTCTTTCATATTGGCCTTAATGTATTATTGAAATGGGTCATAAACTGTATTATGATGCATAAGTGAAGCTAAAAATCTGATGCCACAATCACAAAACAAGCAGGGTAATTCAGGCTTCAGCGATCCAACATGGTCTTTAACCATTTATCTTTTGAACATAAATTCCTAGGAATAACCTAAGAGGTCATCGCTCTTTTTCACTCTTTTCATATTCAATCATCCGCTTTTTGTTTTTTATTTTTAATTCTTGATAGTTTTTTTCTTCATATGACATAGGATCAAGCTTCATGGCTTTCGTTGAAGGCTGACTGCACTGTTCACAAGGCCGACTCACATGGAAAAAAAGTCTAAAATATGAACCACACATGGTCAAAACTGATATTATGAGGCGGTGAAACAAATGGGTAAGTGTTAAACATAGGTTGTTGATGACGGGTGAAAACAGTTGCAGTTCTTGAGCTTGGATCAAATGTGGAGGATTACAGGATTAGTTTCATAGTTTGTTTTGACCTATCTAACACTTTCTTTATTCATTACTTGAAACTTTATAAATGAATCAAATTATTAATGTCTGGATGATACATCTAACATGCTATTTGAAAAATAATTAATGTGTTAATGTAAAACATTTATAAATTTTATAGTATCCACGTGCTCTTTTAATGCCAAAAACTTTCATGAAAGAACTAGCAAATTGCTAGAGAAGTATACAAAATGAGATGAAACATAAGCACCAAGTTTTGACCGCTTTTAAGTAGTTTTGTTTGTTTTTTAGGTTGGTCAAGTTCGGTTAAACTGGTTTTTCGAAATGGTTTCAACAAAAAGAATGTAAGAGCATTCACAGTCCGTTTCTTATTTTTATATGGGTGGGTGCTTTTTATTGTAGGAGATGGTTGTGAGTGAAAGCATTTATAATCAATCCTTTATCTGCATCCTTATAATTACATTAAAATTTACTACTTTTAAAAAAATTAAATAGTATTTTTTCATATTTTATTATATTTTTCTCTTTTATCTACACTATATAATCATTATAAATTTTTAATAATTTTAAAAGTGGTTGCAAGTGGATGAAAGAAAAAATATGATGCTAAATGTATGAAATATTATTATTTAACTGAAAAAAAAAAATAATTTTTAATATAATTATAAGGATGAAACGAGACATATTATGATTATGAATGCTATTGTTGGTTATATTGGTTCCAAAGGGTTTTGGTTTGGGCTTTCTGTTTCGTTTTCTAAGCAGTTTGAATGTACCGCACTACAACCCTTCCTCAAGCCCAAAAGAATGATTCTGAAAACAAGGGCCTAGGACCCATACCATAAATCAGACCGTTAGGTTGGTATTTTCGTAATTAACTCAAAAAATATTAGGGTTTAGGTCTTTAGGATGCCGTTACAAGCCCCTGTGCGCCTATAAAAACCACATCTTCCCTAAACCCTCACCATCACCCTTCAAACGGTGGCATCACCACCTCATCACCGACGCAGCTGCTACCGCTGCCACCGGTCGGTGACGTTCATCACCACCGTACCTTCAACCCGTACGTCGTCTTTGTCCCGGCGTTCATCACTGGATTTTATCTATTTTTTCTTCCTTTAACATCTTCGATTTTTACGGTTATTCGTTTGTGATTTTGAATCTTCTTCTGTGTTTTTGACGTTTAAGTTTTTTGATTGCATTTTATTTACTCTATTTCAATCGTTGGATCCGTTTTGTTGCTTCATAATGGTGAAATCTCTCACAATCGAATGAGAGAACTTCAAGTTTCCGGAGCATAGATTGAATGTTTTCATCGCCAGTATTAAACAGCTCGATGTGTGTTCAATCGCATCGACGTTACCTGTCTCCTGGTACATCTGTTCATCCTTGATTCAACGAATCTGTACGTCTTTTATCTTTAACATTTGAAAATAATTAGGGTTTATCCTACAGATTACTGAAAATGTTCTTAAATTTTTGATGTTATGCATCGAAATACTGATTACCATCACTCTGATTGTTAATAGGTGCTGTGTATGAGCCGATGCTATATTTATATTACTCCGTGTTCTGAGTTTACAGTTTCTGTAGTTTTAGCTTCTGTTATTGAGCTATATTCGTTTCAGATACGGAGAAAATATTCATCAAAATCTGAATCAACTGATGTTTTAAGATTATTGGTGCAATTAGACAGTGTTTTACTGTTAAACTAGTGAAGTGGATCTGATAAACTGTCTGTTGTTAGGTAACTTTCTACGTTTATAGGGTAATGCGTGTCGAGTGATCAATATCATTGGAACTGATTATGTGGTATTATCTTGTTGTTATAAGCAAAGTGCATAGTTTTCTAGGGTTTAAGGCTTGTTATTGTCCTTTCTGATAACTTGTTTATATTTATATGTTTTGCAATTTGTATCTTTGAATAAACACCCTAGCACATAAGTTCTTCCTGTTGATTTGTTTGAATACGTCTTCAGGATTTTATTTGTGCTCACATCAATATTCTTTGTGATCATCCCTTCTGCTTAAGTCTTCTCCTTCTCAATGGAGCTGTGCTTCAATGTTATTGGATGACATTCATTTTGTTTGTGTGGTTCTAATATTTTCTTGTTTTGGGGCATAGTTGTTTGATTCATTATTCTGTGATTTCATGTTGGATTTTGTTTGACTTGGGTTATCATAGCTAGAATTAAACAGCTTGATGTGTATTAAATCACATCAATGTTATCTGTTTTCTTGCACATCTGTTCATAGTTGATTTACCAAATCTGTCACCTATTCATATTCTAAAGCTCCTTATTTTTACAGTTTGTGTTTTACTTATTGCATTAACTGTAATAACTTTTGCTGATGACTATATCTGTTTTAGATCGAATCAATTAAATGTCATTAGTTATATAATCTCTCTGTGTTTTACTTGTATCCAAATGCTTGATTGTTTGATGCCTAATTTGATCAAAATGTGTGTTACTTTTAAGATATGAAGAAAAATTTGTTTGACTTTTATGTTAGTTTAGATGGAACATATATTGGAAGTGATGACTATTTCCCCAAATGATCGAAGTTGATTATACTGTGCGCAATAATGTAATTCTCTTTGTCAAAGAGAATCCAAGCCAGAAGTCTGATCCATTCTCTGTTCCATCTTGAATCAGGTATATGTGTTAACATGATTTATCAGGTTTTCATGGTTGAGGTTGAAATCTACTTGATAATTTCATTGAACTCTGTAGATTTTTGTGATCAACTATGCAGATTTGTTTATTTATATATATATGCTTCATTTAATTGTATTTTAATAATTATTAATAATATTTTAGTTGTAATAGTTTACTTTCACTATTCATATATTTGTTTCTATGTTTGTTTAAAAGTATTAACGTTAGCTTTTATATTATGTCTTTTTATACTTTTTTTAATAATGTTTTCTTTACTTGTACGATTCTTTTTTTTCTTCTCTCCCGAGTAAGTAATTCTTACCCACCAAAATAAACTAACATATAAGGAATGCAAAACATATACTTTAAAATAGTGATAGTTAACGTTTAAATTTATAACTAACACTATCTTTTAATAATACAAAAAACTATGTTGTATATTTTAAAGAACCGAGAACGTAGAGAATTGAATCTCTTGCATAAGAGTGGTGAAAGTAAGTTGTTGCATGAGTGAAGGTACAATAGAGTGAGTTGTAAAACTGAAAAACAACGGTGATAGAAGTTTGAATTGATTTCTACCTCACATGAAATGGCTTGAGTATGTTTGAACATGGAAACAGTCTCTATAGTCTTACGTATAAAAGTTTGGTTTTCAGATTTTAAAATATACAAATTTAGTCTGAACATTTAGAAGTTTGTTGTAAATTTAGTATTCACTGTTAGTTTTTGTTAGTTTTTAACGATCTGAAGACTAAATTTGCATTATAGTCAAACCATAGGGATCATTTTTGTAAATTTCTCAAAAAAGTTAAAAAAATTCAAATAGAAATTAAGAAAATTCAATAAACGTTTATGAAATATAATAATTGTTAAAACAGAATAAATGTTAAAAAAAGTAAATCAAATTTAAAGCGCAAAACAAAGTAAATTAAAATGTTTGATCATATTTGATTTTAATTTTTTTTTGAGAAATTAAAATGTTTAAACCCCAATATATCTTAATTTAGTGCAAGTCATAGCAACTGATTTGACGTCTTCCCAAGTAAAATTGTAACACAAGAACAACACAAGTCATTCTAGTGTTTGATGGCTAGGAAAAGCGCGTAGACCTTTAGCAGTTATGGCTTCACAACCCGTCAAGTAAATGTTATTTAGTTTTAAACACTTGCTACCTAATGCGATCAATGAGGCTGTTACATTTATCAACCAAGATAAATCTAACATCTCAGTGTCTGGAAGTTCAGATATTGCAGCCACAATCACAGAGTCAGTGACATGAACACCACACTTTGATAATTTCAGCTCAGTTAGACCAACCATTTGTTTCAAGTAGATTACACCATTATCACTAATCCTATCACATTCACTCAGATCAAGGTGTTCCAAACAGTTCTTCAAATCCCCATTTGCCAAATACTCCAAACCCAAATCAGTAATCAGATAACAACCCTTCAAACTCAAGGAACATTTACCTGATTCTCCGATTGTTTTGAGTGGTTCATCCGTGACACGAATGCATCCTTCCAGATACAGTTGTGTCAAATTCTTACATGATGTTACAAGGGTCACAAGTCCTGCATCCCAACATGTAACCTCCAGTTTAAATGCACTACATTTAAATTGCTGCAAGCATTCGCAACTGCACACAAACCATCATCATCAAAATCTAACTCAGTAGAATGATCAAAGTCTTGCAGTAGTACAAGGTGTAGGCCCTCCAACTTGGGGCATGATTGTGCTAAGAGTTTTAGGTGGGTGTTTGATAGTAGTTTGTGACAATAAAAGGACCTCATATTTGGGGATGACGGCAGGATAATATATAGTAGATTAGGAAAATGGCTGTAAAATGAAATGAAGCCAATGTATGCAACTTTCATGAATTGCTTAGAAACTTGAGCAAATGATCTGATATTTGAGACGGGAGAGGGAATTTTGTTGAAAATGTAGAGAAGCTCGTCATCTCCAAGTCGCTCCATCATGATCTATGTTATTGATCCGTATCGGTATGCAGACTGTCTCTTATAAAACACACACTATTGCAGAGACTAAGTTCAAAGATTAAAAAAAAAGTTGTAAACTAATGAATATCATCAATATGATGAACAAACAGTAATACAAGATCTTGAAAGCCTATGTCAATGAAGGAGATGATAGCAGAGATCAATTTATTATGTGAGAATGGTTTTTAATTGTGAAAATAATCTGTCAAATGGCATACATATGTGTCCTCAAATTTAAAATGTTACATCATAAAAGTCAATGATGTTTGTGTATTTATAAAAATATCATATTGTTGCCTTGTTGGGGAAGCAACTGTATAGAAAAATTATTTTGTTGGGAGGTCAACTATTCATTGTTTAAAAATATATCTTGTTGGGGAAGTCAACTCCTCAAAAAACCTATGACATCAGTAATGAACTAATGATGTCTATGTTTCATTGAAGAGAATGTTTTTTTTCCTCGTAATAACTACTCACACGCTCATCTACTTCTCCCCTAAAACTACACCAACTCCTAATCTACTCAATGCTAGAATTTAAAGTTTTGAAGTCCAAAAAATCTTAACTCTTACCATTAGATTATCATCAACCCAAGTGACAGAAGAAATGATCATATGTTATCAAGAATTATCTTCTATACAATTTTTTCTATCGTAAAGCAGTTGTGAATCCGTCACAAAAACTGAGGAAAAAAGAAAATTGTAAAAGGCTTAGACCATCTCCAGGGGTATCTATTGTCAACGTTTTCGAATCGTTTGAGTAGAGTAGTGGAAGTGAATGTAAAAAGTTCTAGTGGTCTGCCTACTAATTATAGCCATATGTAACAGTGAGTTAATACAAGAAGTAACAGCCTGGTTGCCTTGATATACAACCTTTAAGTGCTTTTAAAATATGATGATAACAACAAGCCAACTAAGGCTAACTTGAAGTGTTTGCGGTGGCATGTATTTGAAAGGTTTTAAATAACCACCCCAATATTTTAAATCAACACCTCAAATTTTCTATACGGGGCGTATAATCCCTCTGACAGTCTCCTGAATTTTTCCACATAATCAGTGTCAAAATTAGTTATATGCGTCGTATAGCCCTATATGTGTCGTATAGGGGTCGTATAAGGCTATATGGGGTGTATAGTTTTCTGACAGTCCCTGAATTTTCCTCGTTTTCAGTGTATGGACCCATCCCCGGCGTATATGGGGGGTGTCGATTTACAAAGACCCTTAAAATAACATATATCAGCCTGACATTTAATTTGTACATTTTAAATGCACAAACTTTTATATATAGTTAGTATATGAACTAATGATGCATCATGCATAATTAACATACATACCTTTTCCATTACTTATGCTGGATGAATCTTTTGAATTGATGGCAAAATAAAATATCAAAAGCCTGTGAAATATTTCTACAAGAGTAACTTCGTATTCATCATATGCTCCCACACCATACAAGCCAATGCAAGCTTATTTTCATGTAAAAGTCCTCCAATATCTATTTAAACTTCACTTCATCAGATACAAACCTTCAACTTTCATCTGCTTAAAAAGATTCATGCCTTGCAAAACCCACTAGTTACAGCATTATAAGAAACAACATTTTGGTGATTCTATGACGTATCATATCACAAAAAATCATGTGGCCCCCCCGATTTTACACATATGATCAACAATCGTTGAGTACGACACAGATCAGGTAACAAAACTATTTCTGTCATGTTATCAAGAAGCATTTTTTGGAACAGGTTGTAAGTAAAAATAGGTTCACATTGAATGGGTCGTTTTAAGTATGAGTTGAAATATGATCCTCGGGTAGTCGGGTTAGTTTGTTTGGAATTGGGTGGTTGGTCAAAACGGGTTCATAATTGTAAAATATTGAACGCGTTGCTTTCAACACGGGCTTAAATAAGATAGTTGGATTTGGTTGACTCACTTACATTTCTTTGTCCATTTTTCAGTTTTTCTTTAACTATAATGGATGTGGAAGCTTTCCATTTATGTAACATGTTTCATTATGTTGGGTTGGGTTCACTGGGTCAAAAAACATGTGAGCACAATGTGCAATCTCATGTATCTGCCTTTTAAAATCGTAAATATCATGCCCATTTTCATGAATTTGCTAAGCATTGAAGGGTAAAGAAGATATATATGTAAACTGCTTAAATCATCATGTTAAAACTATACAAAAGATTCCATACATTGAGACTTCATAGGCTGACAAGTAATAAGTCAAATACAATATTGTAACAGGATTCAGATAGGTAGATGTTAATTAAAAAAAGAGTAAAACAGAAGACATGTTTCATTATTAATATTCGGTAAGAAATAGTAACTAATAACATTTATGACAACACTACTAGATGTCAAGTGCAAACACATAAAGGAAAGCATAAACATATTGAAGCACAAAAAGTTACTGTTCTTGTTGTAGTTCTTACCAAAACAAAGTGTCACTATCTTCATCCCAGTCTATTCCACAGAAATAGTGCCCAATTTGTAAGTAATCGGTACTTGACTCTGGCATTGGCGTCTTTATTTTCTTCATGAGCCCAAGATATTCTAACTTCATGCAAGTCAGAGCAACTGACTCAACGTCTTCCCAAGAAAAATTGTAACACGAGAACAACACGAGTCTTTTTAGTGTCTGATGACCAGAAAAAGCTCGTAAACCTTCAGCAGTTATGGCCTCACAACCAGACAAATAAATCTCTTTTAGTTTTAAACACTTGCTACCAATAGCAAGCAATGAGACATCAGTTACATTTATCAACCAAGATAAATCTAATATCTCAATGTTTGCGAGTTGGGATAATATTGCCACAATCGTAGAGTCAGTGACTCGAACTCCACACTTTGACAATTTCAGCTTAGTTAGACCAACCATTTGTTTCAAGTGGATAATACCATGATCACTGATCCCATCACATTCAGTCAATGTAAGATGCTGCAAAAAGTTCTTCAAGTCCCCATTTGCCAAATACTCCAAACCCAAATCTGTAATCAAAGAACATCCAACCAATTTCAAATTACGAATACGCGATTCTCCAATTGCTTTGAGGGATTCATCTGTAACACGAATGCCTCCTTCCAGAATCAGTTCAGTCAAATTCTTACATGATGTTACAAGGGTCACAATCCCTGCATCCCCAACATGTAATCTCCTGCTTAAAGACACTGTACGCAAATGACTACAAGCATTCGCCACTGCACAAAGACCATCATCATCAAAATCAAACTCACCTGCATCAGAAGAAGGATCAACATCTTGCACTAATCTAAGACTTAGGAGCTTGAAGCAAGACTGTGCTAAGAGTCTTAGGTGGGTGTTTGAAAGTGGTTTAGAACAAATAAAGTATCTCAAATTCGGGGATGACGGTAAGATATCAAATAGCAGTTCAGGGAAACAACTATTTAACAAATATAAGCGTACACATGCAACTTTCATGAATTGCTTGGAAACTTGAGCAAATGATGTTTTGTGGTGCATGTAGTAAATTGAAAGTTTGTCGAAGATGTAGAGAAGCTCGTCGTCTCCAAGTGGCTCCATCGCAATGCGGGTTAACGATACGTATTTGTATGCAGGGATGGTATTCAGAGATCAGAATATGATGGAAGTGAATAGATGATAGTAGAGATAGAGTTTTGTATGAAAATGGTTTTTCATATTGAAAATAAGCTGTCAAATGGTATTTATAGCTTTTCCCAAGTCTACTAAATAAATTTTGAATTCAAATTTTGTTTTATATTTTAATTGAAGTTGCTAATAAGAATTTAGATCATAAAAGTCAACACTGTTTTGTTTATTTATACACCTAGATCGCATGAGATGCATCAATATAAAAATACCATTTTGTTGGAGAAGTCAATTGTTTTAAGAAAAATTACTTGTTGGAGAAGTCAATTTTTTAAAAACATATACTTGTTGGGGAAGTCGATTGTTTTAAAAAAGTATTACTTGTTGTGAAAGTCAATTGTTTTAACATTTTTACTTGTTGGAGAAGTCAATTGTTAAAAATAACAGAATAAATAATAAAATAAACTTGTTGGAGGAAGTGGTTTGATTTAAAAACTTTTAAACTACTTGGGGGCTATTTGATATGAGCTGACCCGGTCCAGTCAGAGCTGACTGCTAAACGGGTAAGTGGTCAGGCTGTTTGATTTTTTTCCTCACCTTCTGACTGAGTTTTTTGCTTCTGACCCACCATTTCCTTTGCTTCTGACCCAATGCAAGCTTAATAATCTGTGTTGACTGCTTATATTCTTCTGTTTTGAATCTGCTCTTTGTCCTAATTGTCTAACAATTGGTATCAGAGCCGTCAATTAAAACCTGTCCAAGAGGACAGTTTATTGTCTATCAAAGAGTCCACTGTTGTAGCACTTTTTCCAAGTCAAACAACAACATTCTCGGTTGTTTTCTGCTCAGTCTTGTTATTCATTTCTATTTAAAGACTCAGTTCTGTTTAATGGTTGCTGTCACACCCAATAATCAGGCCATTGTTCCAGTTAGAGAAGGGAATTCAATATCATACCAGTGTCCGTTACTTACTGCAACGAATTACACATCTTGGGCAATCAAGATGGAATCAATCATGGATGCCCATGGAATTTGGGATGCCATCGAACCATCTGATGAAGCTGCTATGGATGCCAAGATTGGAAAGAAAGCAAGGGCTTTTATCTTCCAGGCGCTGCCTGAAGATATTCTATTGCAAGTAGCGGGACACAAGACTGCTAAGGAGGTATGGGTTGCTCTCAAGACGCGGTATCTTGGAGCTGACCAGGTGCAACAAGCTAGAATTTCAACTCTAAATCGAGAGTTTGAATTGTTGAGCATGAAGGAGACGGACAACATTGATGACTTTGCAGGAAAGATTGGGGAGATTGTGTCCAAATTCCGAACACTTGGCTCTACATTGGATAAGAAAGCTAAGGTAAAGAAGATGTTGAACTCTGCACCAACTAGGTTCCTACCTATCATTGCTACTATTGAACAATATTCGGACTTAAACAAGATGCCTTTTGAAGAGTTGTTGGGCGTCTCAAGGCATACGAAGAAAGGCTCAAGACAGCTGAACCAATCAAAGACTTGGCAAGTCAATTATTGTTAACAAAATCAGAATGGCAAGTTCAACAAAAACAGACAAGCCGGCAGGGGTAGAGGGAACAACCGTGTCCGAGGGAGAAGACACTTCTCGAACAATGATCATAAGGCTGAATAGGCAGATCAAAGAAGCAGAGAAACTAATCAAGAAGATCAAACGGAGAGACGAGACAGAAGGTATTTAAGGTGTTACAATTGTGACAAAATTGGCCATTTTTCAGCCGAGTGCCAGGCCCCTAGCAAAAGCAATAATGAAGCTAATTTTATCATAGAAGATGATGAACCCACATTGCTTATGGCGAAAGCGGAAGCTGTGATGCTGAATGAAACAAAAGTGCTTCCTAAGGTGTATGCGAAATATGAGTGTGATGATGGAATGTGGTTTTTAGACAACGGCGCAAGCAATCACATGACTGGTCATAGAAACTATTTTTCTGAACTAGATGGAAAAGTAACAGGTCATGTAAAATTTGGAGATGGTTCTACCGTCGAAATCAAAGGTAAAGGATGTGTAACTGTGAAATGCAAGAACGGTGAGAAAAGAGTATTTTCTGATGTGTTCTATATACCTGAATTGCATGATAATATTCTGAGTTTAGGGCAATTGGATGAGCAAGGGTGCAAGGTAACTTTGGGAGATGGCTTCCTGAAGTTATATGATCAAACTGACAACCTACTGATAAAGATTCGAAAAAGTAAAAACAGATCGTATACTATCAAACTTCAAGTATGTTTACTATCTGAAGCAAACAACTCAGAACTTGAGATTGAACCAGTGAACTTCATTAATCAGCAACAAAACACACCAGAACCAAATATGATGTTAAACTCAGCTTCTGAATTTACAAAATCAGGCTTGAATATTAGGCCAGTTGTGAAGAACAACAATTCAGTACCTGTTGAGGTGAACACGGAAACATATGACTGCGTTGTTCAGGTTGAGAAAGCCCAAACAATCCTGTTTGGGAGCCCAGAAATCAAAAAGAAAAGCCCAAGAAGTCCGGTGGTAGGAAGTGTTCAAGAAAAGAAAATAGAAACAATTGAAGCACCAAAGCAAGACATGGATTTATTAAATAATCAGTTTCGAGAACCTATCAAACACGTATGTTTTAAACAATTGATACAGAAGAAGAAAAAGAAGAGAGGAATACGAAAGAAATGAAATTAAGGGGGTGATTGTTAAGTTAATTCCATGATTTTTGCAGTCAAATTCATCGGTCAAGAAAACATTTAAAGCAATCAAGTAGTCAAGGTCAAGGGTCCAAGGCATAAATCAAGCATTGCTGATTTAAGCCATAAATTATGTTTTCTATTATGATTAGGAGTTGTGTTTTTTATTATAAATAGTTGGTAGAATGAGTAGCAAATGTGTGCAAGTTTCTTTCCTGTTTTTCTCAGTAAAATAATCTGTGTTGACTGCTTATATTCTTCTGTTTTGAATATGCTCTTTGTCCCAATTGTCTAACAACTTTCATGTAAAAGTCCTCCGGTATCAATTTAAATGTCACTCCATCTAGATGCAAGCCTTCAATTTTCACCAGCTCAAAAAGATTCATGGCTTCACAAACCCTATATGCCTTGCAGAACCCACAAATTATAGCATTATAAGAACAACATCTGGGTGAATATATGTTCAATCGTATCACAAAAGATCATGCGGGCCATCGATGTTCTCCTGGTTTGACACGTATGATCAACAATCGTTGTGTACAACACATGATTGGTTAGTAAATCTTGGTCATTTTAACAAGAAGCTTTGCTAGATTGGAATTCCCCAATAATTCATTTTTCTCAAATAACTCATAGGCAATAGGCCCACTTAACCCAAGAACCCTTGCAGAGTGCTCTAGTGATGGTGTTATAGTGTTATACGCTCCAATATCAAGTCATCAACCACACCTTCGACTTCCATTTTCTCACTATTAGCATGTAACTAACAAGTTTCATCCCGCTTTGTTGAACTAATTTGTCAGGATTTCAGCATCATTGTACATTAATTTGTCACAACAACGACTTAATGAAACACTGTACTAACCAAATCAGGAGGACACCTGTTTTTTTTCTCATGAAGCTCATAATCGCTTGTGTTTCATCAAGTTTGTCAGCTTTACACAAACCATGAGCTAGAACATTACACACCGGAGCACTGAAATCAAGTTTCATGAAACCAACTGTTGATCACTTATTTCATAAGCTAAATCAACTTTTTCAAAACCACACAAACCTACAACAAGTGCCCTACAAGCATTAGCATCTGGTCTTAAACCTATCTTGATCATCATTTGCCACATTTCAACAGCTTTATCAATTCTTTTAGCCCTCGTTAGATTGGTAATAACTACAGTGTAACTCACTTCATCAGAATTTCACTCTCTTCAGCCATATAAACTAAACTTCAAACACAAAGCATTTAAATACATATTGTATGCCCACATATCAGTCAAAACTCCTATCTTATTCATGTCTTGCAAAAGTCTATCAATAAATCTAAAGACTTCAACTTTACATAAACCAAGTATAAACCTACAGGATGCAAACGCGTTTAAAGAATACCCTTTTGGGATCATGGCATCATAATACAATTCCACTAATTCAAAACATGAGTAGCATACCAAAACACCAATAATACGTTATAGTCAATGATGAAAACTCTCGAGTCTAATAGACGCATTTCGTCAAACACTTGAAGGGCATTACCAATGAGACCAGTTTTACAGCACTTTGATTCGAGATACGGTGTATGAGCCAATGTTTAACAAGAGCTCTATACATATCCAACTGGGTATCTCAAGATATACATATCATCAGATCGGTGAACAATTATGCTCTAGTAGTAAACAGTATATAAAAAATGGATCGGAAAAGGGACTTTGATCTTGAACGTTTTCATGTTCGATTGATTGTTTTGGTTACGAGCCAATGGATGATTAAACGGTTAATTTGAAAAAAACAGTTGATACTTTTCTTTGAAAAATAAACTTCACTTGAAAAAAACAGAACATATTTCTTTTTCTTAAATTTATGAATTGTGTATTTTCTCAAATTAACATATTTTTCCTTCGTAAAACTTATCTATTTCACTAAAATTAATTTATTAAATGACTTTTTATCTTTATTTTATTAAGATATTTTAACACATTTTGTTTTGTAACCCGTAAGACCACCAATTACATATTGCTTGCCCTAGGTATTGATAAAAACAAAAAAACTACATCTTCAAATTTAAAAATTTTAAAAACTTCATCTCAAAACAACAATCACCGCTAATCCAAACATTTAAAAGTTTACCGTTAGTGTCTTTTAGCTTTTAATAATCTAGGGACTAAGCTTTCAATAAGCTAAACTTTCAGATTTTCTTTGCAATTTTCTCTTGAAAGTTACAACAAATAATATGCTAAAGTTTCACGACGGATGAACGTAGAGATGCACAAAATAACCGGGTACGGACCCGACCCGGTGAACCCGAACCGGACCCGGGTTCGGGTACAACCCGATGGGAGGCATACCCGATTGGACCCAACCCAGTTTCAAGTCCGGCCCAAAACCCGAATGTGCATCTCTAGAGGCACGACCCGGGATTATATTAGATAAAATTATAAATGAGTATGCACATAGGCCCAATGTACATTCCACAACGGATAAAAGACCATGTTTTATAATAGGATATGTGATTGAGAGACCAAATGTTTTCATACCCGTGCAATGGTCAAATCTATTTAGAACCCTTTGAGATTCTAAGAGAGGATCACACACATCCCACAAAGCTTCTCCAAAATATGTACATACCAAGTTAGCTTCAAGGCCGTGATCTCCCAACAGGAAAAGTAATTCCCTTTGAGCTTAGATATTGAACTAGACACAACAACCTGTCTTTCCACCAGTCCTGTGGTTATTACCGGCTTTTGACTGGAGCGAAAACCCAAGATCCTTCAAACGATAAACCACAAACCGGCTCATATACTACATTCTCAGGCCACTTTGGCCGGTATAGACCAGTCAACGTCAGCCATGTTTATAGCCGCTAAACCATAAGACAAGAAAGCTCATGAAAACGTTTTGATCAGAACGTGCCAAAAAAACCGATATACAAATGGAACCAATTATACTAGAAGCAGGCAAACTGAACCGATTTCAACTTGGGTCGAGTTTTATCCAATTCAAAATTCAAGGTCAGAAGTTACTTTCTAAAAAATACAGTAGAACCGAAGGTCTCAAAATTCAGATCTTCTGTGGACCTTAGTTTACACCGGTTATAAATCAATACATAGATATAAACCACAATGCAGTTATTTTAAATGTCGTTTTTTGATCGTAATAGTGACATTGTTGGACCGAGTGCGCTACCTCTTAATGCTCTGTATGACCATTTGTTCCAACCAGAGTCTCTTTTCATCTCTTCATTGTTTTCCAGCAATTCTGATTTCTTTGCACTTAAAAGCTGCTCGAGTTCATTCCACGTATTTCCTTCTTTGTTTCCTACCACTGGTCGAGAAAATAATTACAAATCAATCGATTGTTAAATTTTTGCCAAGTACATTGCATTACCCTAACATGATAACATTAGTATACATGCATCCATCTTTGGGCCTTTAATACTTGATCTACATTTTGCAACTTTGACACAATTACTTGTTAACGGATTGATTCACATTGTGTTAATCTCTAGTGAATCAGAGTGGCAAAAAAAAGTCTGTCAAAAGGTCCCAAAGTATATTTTTAATAGCGATATTGATAGGAATAACAAACCAGAAATTAAGTATGTCTATTCTAGAAGGGGGAAACCTGGTACTATGTAATAGTTGGGGGGTGTAGAGTGTTCTTAGGAAGAGAGAATATATGGAGAGAGAGGGGAATGCGTTGTGTGTGTGTTAGTATGTCCTTTTTTGGCTCTTGCATGATGCAATGAGAGAGGGTGTGATCCCTGGTACTCTGTGATTTCATTCTGTTATCATCATCAATTTCTTCAATACAATCTGGTTTCTATTTGAGCATTCTATAATCATTCTCCATTGTTCTGTTATTTTTACCCTTTGATTCCAATACCCATCATTGATCCGACCTGCTCTGACCTGCCGCTAACGAAGCTTCACCATGGAAACTCGAACTACCTCTCGTTTGGATGCCCAAGAGATTCAGATTAAGCAGCTTCAAAGTGATATGGCGGAGATAAAATCCGCTTTCAAAGTGCTTGAAGAGGATCGAGAAGAATCAGGCGAATTTCGTAAGGTGGTTCTCGCTTGGATGAAACAACAAGAGAAGAAGACGATGAACGAATCGGGGGGCTCTGGATTAGCCGGCGAGGGTTTCTCTTCCTCGGGACCGAAAGGTAACCCCTATCCGGATTCATCGGATACTCCTTCTATTGTTCCTTGGGCAGTGAAGAAAGTTAAGCTTCCGGAATTTAGTGGATTTGATCCCCAAGGATGGATCCAAAAAGCGAAATTATATTTCGATATCAACAACACCCCGGATGACCTTCGTTTGCGGTTAGCTCAATTGAGCATGGTGGGGGTAGCTCAACACTGGTTTACGGTTATCTCTCAAGTTCGGGACTCTTTGACATGGCTTGAATTTCAGGTGGAACTTCTTCAACGATTCAGTGGATTAGAGATACTGAATCCATATGAACAACTGGCGACCATTAAACAAGAGGAATCAATTCATGATTATATAGATGATTTTGAATACCTTCTGTCCTTGGTCCCTCGGTTGCCGGAATCTCAGGCTTTGGGGTATTTCATCGCCGGACTAAAGGAAGATGTCAAGAAATGGGTTCGATTACATCGCCCACGTTCTCGTTTGGACGCGATGTACCTGTCGAAGGATGTTGAGGAGATGCTGCACCCTTCCGCCGGTAATGTATCCATGTCTCGTTTTCGTTACCTTAATCGGTCGTTGTCGTATGCCGGGGACGCTGTGAATGGGCCGGTCAATGTGGGTCGAGTAGAGTCCAAGTCCAATGGGTCTTTTCGGGCCAGTGACAAAACCCTAGTGGGCCGCTCGGATTCTTCCCAACTCTTATCCACAATTAAATCGGGTTCTTCTTCGTCCGATGGGAGACATTCCACTGCGCGAGATAGAGGCGTTCGATCGTTGTCTCGTTCGGAATGGGAGGACCGTCGGAAGAAATGCTTGTGTTTCAGGTGCGGACAACAGTATGGTCCAGCTCATAAATGTCCGGAGGGCAAATTACGTGTTCTTTTACTTGGTGATGATGAAGTTGTTGATGTTGATGCGGCACATATGTTTTTGGAGCAACCTCTTTCCCACGATGATTCTCCTGTATCGGAATCATTGGGAGGTACTTGTTTGGCACTTGAATTTGAAGGTTTATTGGCGGAGGTTGGGGGTGGCAAAACCCTTCGTTTTGAAGGACGGTTACAAGGAATTCCGGTAAGTATGTTGGTGGACAGCGGTGCTACCCATAACTTTATTTCTAGACGTTTGGTGCTCGCTTTGGGAATTCCTTTTTCCACATTTCCAGGAATTCGCATTAAATTAGGCGATGGTCATTTTGTGTTCATCACGGAACATTGCCTAAACCTTCGGATATATATCGGTCATTGTTCCTTCGTGCTTAATGCATTAGTGATTGATACAAGTAACTTGGATGTGATCTTGGGAATGGAATGGCTTCAATCTTTAGGGGAAGTGGTACACGACTGGAATAATTCATGGACGCAGTTTCCTTACAATGGTCAAGTGGTTAGGTTGCAAGGATTGATGATGGGGCAACCTCAGCCAGCTGCTTTACAACAGTGGTTACCTCTGGACGACAAACCACTTTCTGATCAACATAAACGGCTTTCTTCATCCACTGATAATCTGGTGAGTTTATCTGAGCAGCAACAAGTAGCCCTTTCGAGCATCCTCCATCATTTCAGGATCATCTTTCAGGCACCTGTGGGATTACCACCGGCGCGATCTCACGACCATGGAATCACTCTCACTTCTCAAGAACCCATCTGTGTCCGACCATATCGATATCCCCATATTCAGAAAACTGAGATTGAGCGTCAGGTAAGAGAACTGTTAGACTTAGGAATGATTCGTCCCAGTAAAAGTGCTTATTCGAGCCCCGTTATTTTGGTTAGAAAAAAAGATAATTCTTGGAGGATGTGCGTTGATTATCGGGCTTTAAACCGAGCAACCGTTCCGGATAAATTTCCCATTCCCGTGGTTGATGAGTTACTTGATGAGTTATACGGTGCACGCTTCTTTACTAAACTCGATTTGAAATCCGGTTACAATCAAATTCGCATGCGCGAAGACAGCATTGAGAAAACTGCCTTTCGCACACACGACGGACACTATGAATACCTTGTGATGCCATTTGGCTTAACAAACGCTCCTGCGACATTTCAAGCGGTTATGAATGATATTTTTAGGCCATTGTTACGCAGGAAGGTGGTCATCTTCTTCGACGATATATGATTTACAGTCCAACTTGGGATATCCATTTAGATGACTTACGGTTGGTCTTTCAAATTTTATTAGATAATCATCTACGTACTAATCAAACCAAGTGCTCGTTTGGTTAAACATCAGTTGAGTATTTGGGCCACCTCATTGATGGCAGTGGTGTTTCTATGGATCCGAAAAAAATTGAGGCTGTTTTGGATTGGCCAGTTCCAAAAAATTTGAAGGGGTTACGAGGATTTCTGGGACTAACTGGTTATTACAGGAAGTTTGTCAAGAATTATGGGGCTATTGCGCGACCATTAACAGATTTGACCAAAAAGGATGCATTTACATGGAATGTGGCTGCTCAGCTAGCCTTTGATCAGCTCAAACAAGCTTTAGTCACGGCTCCTGTGTTAAGCCTTCCGGATTTCACATGTTCTTTTAGTGTGGAGTGCGATGCTTCGGGACGTGGCATCGGTGCTGTGCTGTTAAAGAACAAGAAACCGGTTGCTTATTTTAGCAAGGCTTTAAGTGATCGCAATTTGACCAAATCAGCTTATGAACGTGAAATGATGGCCTTGGTGTTGGCAGTTCAGCATTGGCGCACTTATCTTATGGGCACGCGTTTTACGGTTTATACAGACCAAAAAAGTCTAAAGCATTTGCTGCAACAACGAGTGTCTTCTCCGGATCAGCAGAACTGGGTAGCAAAGTTATTGGGATACGACTTTGATATTCAATACAAACCGGGTAGAGAAAACCGGGCTGCAGATGCATTATCTCGACGCGCGGATTCGGGTGAATTAAACCAAGCGGTCTCATCTCCTGTTTGGCTTCAAGGGGCTCAATTGATTGAGGAAGCAAAGCAAGATCCAACTATTAAACAACTTATGAACAAGGTCTTAACGTCTCCGTCCAATTACCCGGGGTACTCGGTCAACCAGGGGTTTTACATTTTCATGAACGGTTAGTCATCCCAAAAACATCAAAATTTATTCCCTCGTTATTGCATGAATTCCATACCACAACAACAGGCGGCCATTCGGGTTTCTATCGCACGTATCGTCGTCTGGCAGCTAATCTGTTTTGGCCAGGCATGACATCCACAGTTAAGAAATTTGTGCGGGAGTGTGATATTTGTCAGAAATGCAAAGCAAGCTCAGTGAAGCCGGGCGGGCTACTACAGCCATTAGCCATTCCTGAGGCCATTTGGGAACATTTGACAATGGACTTCATTGTCGGGTTACCGTCGTCGAGAGGTTACACGGTCATATTCGTTGTAGTAGACCGGTTGTCCAAATACGCACACTTCATCTTGTTGAAACATCCTTTCACGGCCAAAACGGTGGCGGAAGTATTTATCAAGGAGGTTGTTCGCCTTCATGGGGTGCCTAAATCGATAGTTAGTGATCGAGATCCCCTGTTTTTAAGCACCTTTTGGCAAGAAATATTCAGATCCATGGGTACTAAACTTCACCTAAGTTCCGCTTACCACCCCGAATCGGATGGCCAATCCGAAGTCGTCAACCGCTGCTTGGAATCATACCTTCGTTGCTTCGCCATTGATCAGCCTAAAACATGGGCTCTATGGATTCCTTGGGCGGAATTTTGGTACAATACAACCTTCCACATTTCTACGGATACCACGCCATTCGAAACGGTTTACGGTCGTAAACCTCCTTCGGTCTTTCAATTTGTACCGGAGAAATTCGAGTAGCATCAGTTTTGCGGGAGTTACAAGATAGAGATGAGGCTTTACGTCAGCTGAAATTGCATCTTTCCACAGCCCAGAGTGTCATGAAGACACAAGCAGACAAAAAAGACGTGAAGTTCAATTGCTGTGGGAGATTGGGTATATGTTAAATTGAAGCCATATAGACAACTATCGGTGGTCAGTCGAATTCATCAAAAATTGGCGGCAAAATTCTTTGGACCCTTTCAAATTTTGGCTAAAATTGGAGCAGTGGCATACAAACTACAATTACCACCTTCATCTAAGATCCATCCGGTCTTCCACGTATCCTTATTAAAGAAAGCAGAGGGAACTTTTACGGATTCGGCATTACCGCCGGAATTGGAAATCGGGGACGTTGAAGCACTCAAGCCTAGGGCTATATTGGCTAAACGATCTATGGGGGGAAACCCGAATGCAGGAGAACAATGGCTTATTCAGTGGATTGATCAATCTCCAGGGGATGCTACTTGGGAAGATACAGCTTGGATCACCGGTCAATTTCCGCATGCAAGTCTTGAGGACAAGACTTATTTGGAAGGGGGGAGTTATGATAAGAATAACAAACCAGAAATTAAGTATGTCTATTCTAGAAGGGGGAAACCTGATACTATGTAATAGTTGGGGGGTGTAGAGTGTTCTTAGGAAGAGAGAATATATGGAGAGAGAGGGGAATGCGTTGTGTGTGTGTTAGTATGTCCTTTTTTGGCTCTTGCATGATGCAATGAGAGAGGGTGTGATCCCTGTACTATGTGATTTCATTCTGTTATCATCATCAATTTCTTCAATACAATCTGGTTTCTATTTGAGCATTCTATAATCATTCTCCATTGTTCTGTTACTTTTACCCTTTGATTCCAATACCCATCAGATATTCATCACAAGTCATTTTACAGATTTTTGGTTTATGGTAGATGTATGTAGAGGTAACCCATATATTCAATTTCTTTCAGTAAAACCACCTATATATAGGTCATCCAAGTAGGTATCAAGTTTTGTCTATACCAAAGCTGCTTAAAAAATGCCTAATGACATAACCAAAAACTCTTGTGACAATCTATCAGGCAAGCAATGGTTTGATGAAAAAAACTAGAATTTTTTTTCTTTTTCCTTGCCATTTTACAATATTCCAGCATGTTTTGAGATGGACTTGATGTAAATGAAAGCATATATGCACTTAGGTTTTAGTGTAGCTGATACTCTGATAGAAAAGTTCCATACAGGTGGCCTTAATAAAACTTCTAAAGAGAATGTTGTATGCTTCGGTGGCCTCGACATGCACTATCAGATCATTTAATAATTTGACAAACTAACTGTTCATAAAGAGTTTGCCACGTTTGTACACAAAGTGGTTCTCATACTGACCCACACCCAAAATACATCTTTTTACTAACCCACCCATTTTTGCCACCTCTAATTACATTACTAGTTTCGTTTGTACAAGCATCAAACGTTAGATAATATACCTGAACTTGGATCTTTGGAGAGTTTTTCCTTGTTTCCATTGCGGGTAGACATCAAATTTGATGCCCCATTCTTTTCATCAACCTGAGCAGTTTGCTTAACTCCATTACTGACTGATTTTGCAGCATCTGAATTACTTTGCTTGAGACAACGCACATCAGCAAGAGCTGAAAATTTTATCTACGCAGAAGCATCAAGTGAGACAAGTAATACTTCTTTAAGGTGTTTGGACAAATTTGCCCTCACGCAACTTAAAATGGTGAAGCAATAACTAAAGTGGTAGAGGGTAAAACCGTCCAAACACTATAGTTGTGTATGAAGATTCAAAAAAATTATATACAAATTGCCTCCCATGAAATCACCCCTCCTATTCCAATTGAAAGCTAATAATATCAATTGGCAAGACTAGAGGTGGCAGTATGGTTAGGTAACATCTCAGAGCAGGACAGCAGGTAACCTCTTGTTTTTTTTTTTTGCATATAATTAATTACCTATGTACTTTCATTTTTGTCATGTTTTTCATCATTGTGATTTTCTGTACATTTGGCTAATTGTAAGATGGCTCTCAACTGTTTGGGTCATTCCAGGATATCAATGATGACCCAAACAGAAAAAAAGAGCTTTAACAAGCCCACATAATGACCCAAATGCTACAAGAAGTCCACATAATGACTCAAACAGGACAGAACCCCATCTTTTTACTCAAAAAGATACAAAAAAGGACAATCACTAAAAGGGGCAAATTATGCAAAATAAAAAAAGAAAAGAAAAGCCTTAACTTCTCTGTATGAATCAAAAAGGGACGGCTTGGGTTTGACCCAAAACTATCCTAAATTTTTAACCATAAACAATATGTGTGTCAAATATAAATACTTAGGAAGCTTATGCATTAACTATATACACTTTGGACAACTTTCAACATCTTCAGCCTATTTTGACTCCTTTCCTTTTACCTGTTTGACTCTTTAGAAATTTAACATCACCCAAATCAACCTACTAATAAGTAAATGGACCGACATTGCCATCTCCAGGCCAGAGAAATGGGACAGAAGAGGTGACGCTTCTGAAAGCTTTTTAATTACCTCTAAACTTCCATCTTCTTTATAAAGAGAGTTGTCAAAGCCATTTTCATCCATTTTATCTAATACAATGGGATATTCTGGCACCGGCATCAAAATGATGTTATCAGCATCATAATATGATATTTTTCCAACCTGTAAATAAAATTCACTTTTATAAAAATACAAAGAACAATGCCCAATGGCATCCTTGCTTAATCACCGTTTCTGCGAATGCTTACCCTGAAGGAAGAGAGCTCAGGGGTCCAAGAAGAAGATAACTCAACAACACGGTACGCAATGACATCACCTTCCTGAAAATGTAAGACCACTCTAAGATTAGAAAAGAAAGTCACTTGGGAGGTTGATCAACAGGTAAAAAATGGTAGTATTCTACAGGTAAAAATGACCCGTGTGGCAGAAACAACATTAGCATGTCAATTATGAGATAACTACAGTTATATTCTTTCCGTACAAATTTGATTCTTATCATAACATGATTTAGGAGTGTTATCAATAAAAAATACTCAGTTTGTGACTTTCAATCTGTTTCACGTGTTTCCTTTTAAGTTAATTTTTAATTTGACCTGTTACTCTGTTAGGGATAAGACATAGTCTGAATTGACTCCTTCATACGTACATGGGTCAAAAACTGAAAATTGCTACCTCTACAAGTACTACTACATTTGGGGACAGCAGAAATTCGATGTCAAGGACTCAAGGTCCACCACAACGTGCTTAAATTTACATGTGTGTGCGGAGAGAGGGAAAGGGACCTTAGGTGAGCTGCAAAGAGGGAGCTGATCAAAGGCAATGAGGTCAATCGAAGGTACTTGTGTGTCTACTGTCAACATTGTGGAAAGTTCTTGGGTTATGTTCTGAGGCTCGTCTCTTTTAGATGTTGAAAACTTTTCTAAACCCCATTTTTGACCTTTTTTCTTGCTTGTGATACCATTCCACTGAAACGCTACCTGAATCAGAACTCAAAATTCAATGAGATGAAATTTGAATAAGAGTGAAATAAATTGAAACGAATTAAGAACTAAAAAATATCTATATACAGTTAATATAACAGGAAGCATACATCTGGTACTTTGTTCTGCTTTGCATCTTCATCTGCAAGAAACAAAAACAGTGCTAACTTAGCACTCGGCAATGACAAGTGGACAGCTGGATCCAATAAAGTAATTATTAAATGATTACAAGCTACCATAACGTCTGTAGCATTACACCATATACGTGTTAATTATCATCTCACTTAAGACTTCTATAGTCATCATGCTAATTGGATTAAAATTGTAAACATGCATTTGTAACATGACCTACTTGACAACAAAACTGTGAAAGAAAAAAAGTGTTTTGCAACTATTAATAGTAATCACCAATCAGAACAAATTTGCTGCCTTTGTACAAAAAAATACAAACTTTGCATAAAATTATATTTTTATAAAAATGTTGGATTATCAATTAAATATTTATATTAGACTGTACATACCTTCATCAAGAGGTTGAAAACGAATATGTCCTGGCCTGACTACACAAGGAACAAGTTTAGTTACCCCATTATCATTATGGTTTCTTCCTTTTTGTTCTATGCTATTCTTATGTAGAACTTGAGCAGGCACCTGATCCTGCTTTAACTCAAATAGAAAGAAACTTGTACAGTTAATAATGAGATATCATATCTTAGAACCAAGGAATAAAGCACATATTCTGTTATTTAGAAATTAACTTTTCAAATATAATTTACTTACAGGTCCCTCTGGATGGTCAGTAGCCTCTTTGTTTTCGGTAGCCTCTTTGTTTTCAATTTTTGATATTTCTGGTTCCACGTGGGCATTAAACTGCAACAGGAGATTAAAAGTGATGAGATATAACTGATAATGGGTAAACAAGGCTGAAAACCCAAGGTTTTTTAGCATTTCATTTACTTAAAACTGGTAGTTTTTGCTACAGTTTTAAGGGGCGGGTTGAATTGGGTTGGCCAGAAACACTTTTCGGTACTTACGGGTCCCTCTGAATAGTCAGTAACCTCCTTGTTTTCTGTTTTGGATATTTCTGGTTCCACATGGGTATTAAGCTGCAACATGAGATTAAAAGCGATGAGATACAACTGATAATGCACAAACAAGGCTGAAAACTCAAGGTTCTTTATCAGTCCATTGAAAAATTACTTAAAATGGGTAGTTTTTGCTACAGTTTTAAGGCGGATTGGGTTAGCCAGAATCCAAAAACATTTTTAATTCAAATTTTCCTACATGTTTTTGTAAATAACTATTGTATCAGATATGGTTACAATTTACAAACACTATGTCGTCTTAGTAATAGTTTATTTTCTAAGTCAAATGATCTAGGAGGTTTTATGCATTAAAAATACACTCTGAGCAACTTATCACCCATTTAAGCCATTTCCTTTAAGCTATGGTCTTTTACCCATCTGACTTGTAAGTCATGAGAAATAAAACATAACCAAACTCGATCCATTAATAAGTGATTGGGTCAAAATTGTCACCTCTAATTTAGAGTAACAACTTACATTATGTGAACTTTTAGCAAGTTCCCGCCTCCATTGTCTTTTAGCCTTTTTTCTTCTAGCACTTCTACTAGGGCCCTGGTAATGCACACCAAAAAAAGATAAGTCACATCAAGGAAAGCACAGCTACTAGCATTTTACATAAATTGTTTGTGACTAATGTTTGCATCACAATCATATAAAAACAACAATAATGTATCATCTATTATGAGACCATAAGAAATTTAAAAACCAGCTGACCACTACCTATTAACCACCTGACAAAACACCATTCATTTTTCTCCCAAACTGAATCTAAACAAAGTATCGTGAAATGACCTTTTCAGCCCCATCAGTTGCAGTAGAGGTTTGTTTCACACCTCCAACATCATCTTTTATATTTTCATCACTTGTTTCGGTATTTGCCTTTTTAATCTCCTCATTTGGTCTAATCTTCTTCTTGCTACTCACCTTTTTTAGAACAGATTCACCATTACTAATCTTGTCAATTTCACCTGTACTAGTTTCATCTTCATCATCACTAACCACCCGCAAACGGTGTTTCTTCTTCCTTTGATTCACAAATGCAAACTAACTTTTGTAAGGGGTCTTCACAAATATAAGCACTGACTATGAAAAAGTTTAAAAAATATGCATACACAACGGCAATATTATGGAGTTACCTCTTCACCTTAGACAAAGATTTAACCTTTTCAATGATTGTATCACTTTTACCACTCTTCTTCTCCTTGTTTGGTTTGATCTTTTTGTTATTGGTTTTCATGGAAAGACACTCATCATTATTAATGCCGTTGTCCTGTGTTGCAACTTCATCTTCAACACCATTCGCTACACCCAATCGGTGTTTCTTCTTCCTATGATTCACAAAAGCAAGCATATGTAAGTGAGGAATGCAAACTCGCATATAGTTTAATGAATGCCTTCAACCAGTTCTCAAAAGTCTTGAAATAATGACAACTAAATTGTAGACCACAATAAATGAAGAAATATTTTGTAATAGTTGCTAATGGGCAAAATTGTGACTATACATTGAATATTTATCTAGAAAAGGAAATGCCACACTTTACTTAGGGCATCCAAAAAAAAGAGTTGCAATTTCATGGGATGGAGAAAGTAGCATCTAACCCATCCACTATAAAACACATTATAGGCCTAATTCCATAACTTTGATTCGATTTCTGTTTTGGGTAACCTACATTTTGTAGGTAAGAAAAAATCATAAAATTTAAATAAATAAATAAATAAATAAATTGCTTTAAGGTAATCACCTTAGATAACTTGCTTCAGACACCATGTTAATAAAAAAGACAACATAGTTACCACATGTCATCACATCACGTAAATCAAATTATTTGAAAGTTAGATACCCAAAATCATGGTTTTCAATACTACAATGGTTTTTTCCTAGCATAAAAATGGTCTATTAGCTAATATATATATATATTGTCCCAAAGCCGATTATCTATTGATGCACTTAGCCCTATATTATAATACATGCCTAAATGACCTAAGTGTATCACAAATCTAAACCAAAGACAAAAGACACATAAAATCACATGACTTACTTTGAATTTCGAAGTTTTGAGGATGCTTTTCTTTTCCTAGAAGTTGTTTCTTTAGGTGAAGGTCCGTCTTCCGACTTTTCCACCTCAGCATCCTCAGATTCACTTTGGTACCCTCCAGTTTCTTTATCAAACTCTTCATTTGCTAAAAGTAGTGCGCCATTATCAAAAGGTTCTCTCCTATTGACTTCTTCATTAAGTGTATTATATGCATCTGCCCCTTCTATTGCTTCAGGCAAAGACATCACTTTCCTTTTCACACTGAAGTAACAAACGCATGTTGACTTATCAAACAACTAATTACACATTTGTCAAGAACAAAGTAGTATGTCACATGCAAGGCTAACCAAACAATATCTTTATCCTTCAAGATTCGAGTCGACTCATATGGTGGTAACAAAAATCCTTCCATCTGCAAGAGGTAAAGGTTGCTTAATCTTAGCTATCTATTAACAAAAAAGGTAAAATCACTAAATTTTCAGATTTAAAGCTTCAGGTCATATCAGAGTCCATGTCATCAATAATAGGTATTTTCCAAAATCAAAATCCAGAAAATAGTATATATACACGCAGGAAAAGATTAACTTTTCAACGGAAGACACTTTTGTTGTTGCCTTGAATGATGCAGACAACACATGGGGCATTGGAACCAATTTGGATAGAACTAACTCATCAGACTACACACAAACAATAAGTAACGAAAAACAAAACACAAGGATTTATAGTAGTTCGATGGGTGTACCTACGTCCCCTTGCAAGTTGCAAGTAGGGTTTACATTATTATTCGGTGCTCAAGGAATTACAAGTACAAATGATCAATATACAAATAGACTAAATGACAGAAGGTTAAACGAGTGTACAAATGATCAATATATAATTATACATAGACAAAATGACATAAGGTTAACCGAGTGAACAAGCCAAGCTAGGACCGGCAGCCCTCGCATGCACCCGCACCCCTGCCTCATTTTTTTGTGATTCTAAACAGCCCTCGCATGCCCATTCCTCATTTTTTTGTGATTCTAAACTGCCAGCCTATTATAATCTATAAAGCACTCGTAATAAATTGCTAACAACTTCCCACTACAGTTCTACTTGTTTGATGCTTCCGCATTACAAAGTGTATAACAACATATCAGTATCCAGCATCAGGCTAAACGTCAAACGTTGACATTCCAAATAATTCTAGAACAAATTAGCTGTTAGAGACAAGCATCACCTCCGCTGATGTGTGAGTAATCAATTAATTAGGTTTCAGACTTTCAGTACTTGAATCATCGAAATAGACAGATAGGAGTGAACAGAAGGATAGGGATATAGAGAGTTACGAAAAGGAGGATGCCGTTAGGGCACGAAGTGCGGAGGTTGAACTTGTGGAGAAGATGATGGCAAACGTCGGAGATTTTGTGATGGTGATTAGGTTCGATTAGTATCCAGGTGTTGTTCATCCCGTTGGATCGTTGTGATGGGGTGAGAAGTGAAGAATCGTCGAACGTCAAACGAATCCTTAGGAATTGAGTCTCCATTGGTGACGTATGCAGAGTGAATCGATTGAGAAGATGAAGGAGAAAGGACCACCGCGGCTCTACAAGTAAAACCCCCTTTGTGTGTTATGCCTACGACGTCGTTTCTGTGGTTTGGCCCGTTTGGCCAACCGCATAGTGGCATAGGTTATATGTAATTATGTATATTGTATATATACATTATGGTTTTCGGAGCCGATCTGATCTGGCGGTTTGTATACGGGTTTTTAACCCAGCATCAAAAACCGGTTTCAATTTAAAAAACCGGTACAAAAACGTGTTTTTTAAACGGGTTTATGGTCATGTTTAGCAAAAAAAATAAAAGTAACTTTTTGACTTTTGAAGTGGTAAAAAGATTAAAATACTCTTTCAAAAAAGTTAAAAATTTTGACTTTTTAATTTTTTTGGAGGGTTATTTTGATTTTTTTACCCCTCCAAAAAGTCAAAAAGTAACTTACTTATTTTTGCCAAACATCCACTATAAACAGGTCCAAACCGATTTGAGCGGTTTGAGAATTCTTAATTAAAAACCAGGTTGAAATGGAACCATTTTGACAAAAAAAAAACGGTTTGTAAATTTTTTTTAAGAAAATGTCTGATATAAAAACCGAACTAGTTTGGCAAGAAACTTGGTTGTTACACCTCTAAGTACGTCCATTTGTGTTATTGGTACACCAATCACTATCTATCTCTTTTTATACGTATTTGTATATTTATAGAGCGAGAGAGAGAATTTATATTAATAATTATTTGGTGTATTTATGGCCAACACGAAGTAAACTTCACCGCCTATAAAGTGCATAGGAAATATGTCTATTTTCATCAAACAATGGCGTATGTCTATAAGTTATGTTTTAGAACAACACACACACACAAGTATTGCTACTTTTAATACATGGTTATTTAATAATCTCATTAAGATAATAATTCTTTTTTTGTCCATATCACGGGTTGTGCATTAGTCCTTTCATGTTTTCTATCCTTGTGAACTTAATCACACCCATAATTAGTAACTGATAAACCAAACAATTTTCTTTAATCATCATCGCAATTCATCCATAAAAACATTGCAATTCACTTTACATTTCATTCGCATAATAAAACATAGGATAATTATATCAAAAGGCTTAGATCAGAGGTTCATTTGTCACGCCAAAACAACAAACATAAGCGGCTCTTTTTGGCATCGTCATCATCCATCAAGCTTTGACTAGTGTTGTTTACTCATGGAGTTAACATTAAACCAATACCATATGGACCAGAAATGATCCATAAAACCCCACGGTTTGTAAGTACCCAACAAATTTATGGCCTACAATAATCTAGTCTCCGATGAGACCAAGCACATCATCATCGATAACCTGTAAAAGCGTTCAATGTACATGCAAAGATACAATTTGGGGCTTCAAAAGTATTGTACCCAGTGCACTAATGGTTGTATCCCTTACGTACTGTTTATCCGCTTGATAAATTAACATATAGGTTAATTAAGGTTGCTTAAGGTAGGGTTCATTATTAGTTAAGGCTCAAGCTTGATTTGAAAATTAAGTGAATTAATAAAAATAAAAGATTAACAAGAATAAAAATCAAGAGACTTTTATTAGTTTATATACATGCAGTCATATACAATCACTTTTACAATTACATATTAGTTCACCTAAGGAAAAATGAAACTATTAAAATGCAGTTGGTATAGACTTGATAATTTGTTTAGTCAAAAAGTCTAGGGAAAAGACCCAACAAACATACAAACTCACTCTTTTAAGGGTAGGGATGAAAAAAAAACGTTTCATTCAAAAAAACCGGAACCGGTTTCAAAGAAAACCAGTTTTAGTCCAAACCGACCCAAACCAACCGGTTTAAAAGTTGAAAAAGGTTAAACCGGTTTGGGTAAAAAACCGGTTTCAAACCGGTTTGATAGGTTTGAGTTTTCGGTGTGCCAAACCGGTTTGTAACTCAAACCGGTTTTAAAAAAACCGGTTTGATCCCACTACAAAAAAAACCAATTTGGTTTTAAACCCAAACCGGTTGGGTTTTGAATCCAAACCGGTTAAGCCAAAAAAACAGTTTGAAATAGAGGGCACCAAAGGAAGGCAAGGATTAGGAGGGAAACAACTATCTTTTTTACTTCAATAACTTTTTATTATATGTCAATAACTTCAGGTGCAGGTAACACGTTATTGAAAATTATAACTTATAAGATATATATAAATCATACTTTTAGTTCCTTCATATGTGCTCATTTCAACAAAAAGTTTGGTCCCATACTGTGTTTCTACAAAAAGTTCCTTCAAGAAGATGGATTATTATTTGAAATAATATAACGTTGTATCATACTTGATACAATGTAACAATAAGTATTTAGCATGCAGGATAAAAAAAATTAAAATGTATGGACAATTAGTGTTTCAACCAACCGGGAAAGATTTTAGTGTATTAAAGTTTGTAACTTGTTTAAATTACACATACATGTGAATTTAAACTAAAAAATAAAAAAATTTCTACTACGCGTGTAAAGATTTGATGATGTGATGTCTTGAGTGTTAAAATAAGCTGACGTGAAAAAAAACCTATGATATAAAGATGGTATGAATCTCTATTTAAAGTGATCAAAATTGATGGAGTAGAATTTCATGTCACAAAAGACATCCATCTCAACAAGAAGTTGTCTACATAGCCTTCACCACACATAGATAATGAAAAATGCTAGTAATGATGTTTATTGTAATGAAAAATGCTAGTAATTGATGTTTATTGTTGATTTCACAACTACGTGTATTTAAACAAATTTAGGACTCTAATATACCAAATTTGACATTCTCAATCAAGTACTAGGAATGGTTATGATTTTCTTATTTGCACAAACATTATCTCCCTTAAAACATCACTGTCATTTACATTGAAGCAATACTTAAACTTAAATGATTTATTCATAGCAAACAAAAAAAATTATAAGTGATTTGATCGGGAAAAAAAATTACTAATGATCTAGCTAAAATAATCTTAAAATTTGATTGTTATTTTATAAAAGTATCTCAAAATAACTTTTAAAAACTCGGTTAGTTAAACACCTAACTTTGATCACTATGACACCATTTATTCTGTCTCAATGTAGAGAGAGATATAGAAGAAGATGTATTAATTACAACCCCTTCTTTAATCAGGGGTCAAATAGTGTATAAACTAATATGAAAGGACCAGAAATGTAATTCTTCCAAAAACAACCTCTGTTAACTGTTGCTTACCCCTCGACAACTTGCTACTTTCCACACACACCAACTCTGCACCCACGTCTGACAAATAAAAAATCGCCACGTCAAGAAAACCCCCTACATCACATCCCCACTCTCACAAACACAATCTGAAACCATCCAATTTCTACCATCACACGCAACTCTTCATCCATTGGCTCGTGCATATTACGCTCCACCACACGCGTCAACTTCACACTCTCTCTCACATAAACTTTTAAAAAATTTACAGAATTAATAAAATTTAACAGGATTTTATCAAAGATATCAACCATAGCTTTATTTTTCACTCACAAATATGCATAACCAGTCTCTATTATATAGATAATACATTTCCAAATATAATAAGATGATGTATTAAGGCCTGTAAGATCAGGTTTTGAGTTTAATTTTCACTCAAAGTAAAATATTTAACGTTGAGTTAAAAAAAATTAATTGTATGTTTTTTATATATAAATAGACCCGATCAAAATAAGACATATATTTCAAAGTAAAATCATATATTCAACGTTTAAAAAAAAGATACATGTTATTTTTCATTCGAGCTCATATATCTCTTTCTCATCTAAAAACACATATCTTACAATTTCTCAAGAGAAAATACGCAACTTAAAAAATATTTTAATATTACTAATTTATAACTTCATGATATAGTAATGGTTGTACAATAAACATTAAGGAGCATACATGTTTTTGTTTTTGTTCTCTCTTTAAAGTTTTTATCTTAAACCTAATATTTTTTAAATCTTTTATATTTTAATCCCTATAAGTTTTTATTTACAACTTTATTTTCTTATACTTTTTTATCTTTTCCAAATTTATCATTTTACAATTCGGTTTAAATAGTGAGATTAATACGTTGTAAAGTGCGCGTGTAGGTCAACTTTTAGTCTATTTTCTCCCGTAACAGTCGCGTCGCAACGTGTGAGTCATAGATTGACTTTGTTATTGTTTTATGTTTCAAATGCGTAGTTCAACGTTTTTACGTCAACTATTCATCGTTTTATTTTTTCGTGTTTAATTCCTTTTTAATACGACATTTTTTGGCGTTTGTGGTCGATAATGGTGATATGACACGGGTGCTACTTGAAACAATTGTGTGCACCCCGCTGCAACATGAGGGCGTTTTTACTAATTTATATAATACTAATTATCAATTTAGTTATGTATTATGGTTTGTACCTTATGTTTTATACATTGTATCACATTTTGTTTTTTCGTTACTATTAATTTTAATTCTATAGTTTTCATCTTTTACATTTAATCTTAATACCTTTTTTATTTACAATATGGGTCTCAATACTTTTTATCTTTTATATTTATTTGTTTTATGTAACAGACTAAATTTTTTGAGTTAACATATAGGTAAATACGTATGTGATTTAATTTTTTTCACAATTTTTTTTAGTTTCGTGATGTTGTGTAATACACTTCTTTCTTTTGTTTTACTAGTTTTTTTGTGTCGGTGGATGCTAGCGATAATAACATTAATATTATTTGACACAATATTACGCCCCAACGTATCGCATAAGGTTAAACACTAGTTACTAATCGCTAATCTATTATATATTTTTTACCTAGAACTAGATTTAAAACTGGATACTTTCTTATTTTTATTGTCATCAAAGACTTTCTCTATTTAAACACATCCGAATACCGCATATTAGCAACAGAGTTGTGTTTGATTATCATTCTCACACCATCGCTACCACCACCACCACCAACAACCACCACACATCTCCGCCGTACGCCGGAGATATCATCGTTTTCACGATACACATCTAGCTACTGATTATCGTGAATCTGTTTGTATAAATTTGTCAGGTTTGAGATCTTACAGATCTAGAATGTCGAGAGCATGGGGGAAAATCGGCGATTGGGCGGCGGAAGCGGAGCGAGCAGAGGCGGAGGAGGCCGCCGCCGCGGCCGCTGCCGCGGCGGCAGCTGCAGCAGCGCCATCGCAGAGTTATCCGAGCTTGAAAGAGGCGGTGAGCAGTAAAAAAGGTAAGAAGAAGACGAAGATGACGTTACAGGAGTTCACGATGGCCGGAGCTGGAGGTATCGGCGGTGAGCATAAAGGATTGACTCCGGTGGAGATGATGCAGCTTCCGACGGGTCCGAAGGAGCGGTCGGCGGAGGAGATGCAGTACGGGAGGATCGGCGGTGGTTTCTCGTCGTACGGAGGTGGACGCTCCGGCGGAGGGCCTAGGATGAGAGATGGAGGTGCGGATGGAGACGGTTGGGGGAGTAATCGGAGATCGTACGGAGGTTTCGACGATGATCGGAGAGCTCCGCCTTCTCGAACATCGGAATACGATCAACCGTCTAGGGCTGATGAGGTTGATAATTGGGCAATGACGAAGAAAACGCCGTCGTTTGATTCCGGCAGTAGACCTAACCGCTACAACTCTCTCGGCGGTGTTAGCACCGGCGGAGGGGGCTTTTCTAGGGCTGATGAGATCGACAATTGGACTGTGAACAAGAAGCCTATAGCACCATCACCTGCTAGATCTTCAACTTTCGGTTCTGGTTTTCGTGACTCCGGTGCACCTGAACCTGACCGTTGGACTAGGGGAGTTAGCCAGGAACGGGTTACAGAACGTCGTCGTTTGGTGTTGGATCCACCTAAAGGCGAAAGTGCTCCGATGGAGACTGTAACCAAGGGTAATAAACCAAATCCTTTTGGGAACGCTAGGCCTAGGGAGGAGATATTGGCTGAAAAAGGTTTGGATTGGAAGAAAGCTGATCTAGAGCTTGAAGCTAAGAGAATCAACAGTCGTCCCACAAGCTCTCATTCTAACAGCAGGCCTGGGAGTGCACAGTCCGCTAGTTCAGCAGATGTGTCTTCTGCATTGCAGGGGTTAGAGAAGCCGAGGGCGAAGGTGAATCCGTTTGGTGATGCTAAACCTAGAGAGGTTTTGCTTCAGGAGAAAGGTGTTGATTATCGGAAGATCGATTTAGAGTTTGAGAGACGACGTCTTGGCAGGTTATAATCCTTTATGTATTTTCTTTTGCCAATAAGTTTTTATGAACATATTGACAGTGTTAATTTGGTATCATTGTTGCATTGAGAAAGTATAAGTCGATACCTATTTAATCTTTCCACTTGATGCATATGAATTTCGCATTACTGGGTTCTGAAGATTGTTATATTGTAGTTGTAAAGACACATTATTTTCTAGCATGTTATTGTCACAATAAGGTTTGGACTACTCGACTGCATCTTTCTCCATATCCTGATTTTGACATAAATCTATAAATGATTCATATGCTAATATACTATACCAGTTTGGATGAAAAGCATTTATGACTAAAACACTCACTTATATGTTTGAGCTCAATAACCAGATAGTTAATACTTAATATTCCTTTTTCGGCTGGTGTCTGTTGGGAAATTTAGCTTATGTTTGTCTGAAAATATATGAATTGAACTTTTCTAATTTGAGGCTTTGCGTGTGCTTTGAAACTATCATCTATGATAGTGCCATAAATAGATTATTGATACAACTAATTCTTTATATGTAGCTCTAGAGTTTCAGTCAATGCTGTGCTTTGTTTGTTCTTTTTCTTGTCTGGCAAGATGGTCAAGTCTTTAAGCTTTGGTATGCATCTATAGGTGATGCAGTATTGGGAAAATCAAGAATATTATGTTCTGGGAATAGTTGATTCACTGATACTATGATGTACTCAAATGAATGACTGTTAGGGGTAAAATAGTGTAGATCATGTAACTTTGTAAGTTGCTTTGACCTATTACCAATTTATTTTATCTTCATTAAGACTTCAGTGCACATTATAGTCAGCTTGCGTTTTATTTCTGTGTAGGCCGCTTTACTTTTTCCGAAAAAGTTCTTCATGTAACCCATTGTCTAGTTGTTATGAATTATATTTGAATTCTGATTCTTGGCATCTTGTCACTCAGTTTGCTTTTACGTTCTTAATTTCAGCTTTTATCTGTTTTGACTTTTTCTGCGGATCGATAAATTTCAAGGTTAAGGGGCTTGATTAGTGCTCCTAATACTCTCATGGTTAAACTATGTTGAGATTGGTTAAGATGTTTTTATCTTAACAAAAGTGCTTTCAATTTAGATTAAAAGCTATATTTTATTTTTGAAACTGTTTTTCCTTGGATTATATCGGAGTTCCGTACTTCTGGTGAACCATGTCTTTTTTTAGCAGGAATGAACAATAGTTTTTAGCTAAATTGCTGTGTATTTCTTCCCTCTTTTACCCTTTGAACCTAAATGGATTAATATAGTTGGAGTACATCCTAAACAAAAGAGTATTTCTAATTGGGTGTGGTTATTGATAGAACCTTCACGACCTTGGTTTTAAAAGGCGTGATGTGCTCAAGGCATTTAGATCCTGAAAGCCAAGGTGTGAGGTGAGCGCTTCTCGTTATGTACAAGCAAAAGCTGCATTTGTCTCATATCTTCTACATATCAGTCTTTTTATCACGTAAACCAATCATTATTTCTTCACCTTTTTGAGTTTTTGGTTACAAGACCCTAATTCTAATTAGTGTTTACCAAGATGTGTATGAAGCACAGCCTCAAGGCCTTGTGGATTTTCCCTATTGCCTTGTACTTGAGGTGTGTTTTTTAAAAGCAAGTTGACTACAAACATATATATGTGAAAGAAGTCTGTTTATATGTAACTTGCACTTTATGATTTAACACACTAGTTGCTTCTTGTCAAGGCTGTACAAAATTAGAACAACTAACAAGCATTCTAGTCACTAAGTGCACTTTCAAACTATATTTTATTAAGAAGTTTTCCAAAGTTGCTGTGTGATCCCTCTTCTATTTAGTAGATATTTCTCTCTTCACCTTTTGAAACTTTAATGTAGATGGTTAAATCTGTTTTGATATCTGAAGGGCTATTACTTTTTCAGGCCCGAGACAGATGAAGAAAAGAATTTGAAGGAAGAAATACATAATCTTAAAATGGATTTCGAGAAAGAATCTATTGAAAATCAAACCAGTTTACGCAATACAATACTTGAAAAAGAAAAGGAACTGGAACAGTTAAGCCGGGATCTTGATGATAGACTTCGGTTTAGTCAAAAGACAATTGAAAGGCCCGGTTCTGGTGCAGGAAGAGTGAGCTCAGGCTTTCAAGAAAGACCAGGTTCTGGGTCAGGAAGAGCGGGCTTTCAAGAAAGACCAGGTTCTGGGTCAGGAAGAGCGGGCTTTCAAGAAAGACCACCTTCTCAATCAGGCTCATTTGATGAGTCCAGAAGTGTTGACTTTTCAGAGAGGCCCTGGTCTCGTGGTGATTTTGGGATGAGACGCGGTGATGACAGAAGAGGTTTTGCTGGTGGAAGGGATAATAGAGGATTTTTGGGCAACAGAGACATTGGCAGGTATGCTTTCTCGCTAAATTTATATTTGGTAAAAAAGATAATTTTTAACATTTTGAATTTTGGTTAGTATGCTCTAAGACTATTTTAGATCTGAACATCACATTTCTACTGATGTATGAAACCTACACCTTTTAAAGAAATAACACTCTTTAAAATCTTTCTTTCACCGCACAAGGTAGCATATAATTTTTACAAACAATACAGTATACTTTCATTTTGTAACCTCGATGTCAGGTGGGAGACCAAATATTATTGAACTGTGAAAACATAAGCTTATATGGCCGTCCATGTAAGCAATCATCAATAAAATTTGGTCCATGTCAGCTATGATGGTCCATGTAAGCAATCATCAATTAATGTGGTCCATGTCAGCTATGACGTGAATTAAATAAAAGTGTGAAATTTCATGATAAAAATATTAGCATCTTGTGTATTCTTGACTACTTGGTGTTCAAGAACAAACAACCAACCATTAATACATGTGGTTTGTGTTTTTTTGCATAAAATGGCAAGATGCAATGCTCCAAATCTTAATTCTAGCAACCAACCACAAGGACAAATAATTTTGTGCTTTTCTTTTGCATAAAATGGCAAGAAACTATGCTCCAAAATTTACTTCTAGCAACCTACCACCAGTACATTTGATCTTATGTTTTTATTTTGCATAAAATGGCAAGATACTACGCTCCAAATCTTAATTCTAGCAACCTTCTCTAAAACAGCAACCAACCTAACCTTTTTTGTTGCAAAAGTAGCAAATTTCACCTGTCAGTTTGTCTTTTTCTGTTGTATAATTCTATGGGCCTTCTTTTTTGAAAAATATCCTTAATTTATTACTTACAGTTATATATGAATACTTCTATTATTATTACTAAAAATGTTTAAAGCTAAAACAGAAATTTAACCGAAAGTCGAAACAACAGTAAAAAATTACATTTTAGGCAGAAAAACTAATAGCATGTTGCTATTTACAGACTTTACATAGTTGCTTGCTACAATATGTTGCTATTTTATGCACAAAAAATAGAAAAAAACCTTTGATTAACCTTAGGGGTGGGGGTGGCATGCTGGTAAGTGCTTGAGTTTGTCTAGCAGAGTTCCTAGAGCACACTTCATTTTGCATGATCCTATTGGTCGCGTTCCAAATAAAGCTGATTTATAAGAAGCAAATAAAAACAAAGCAATGCTAAATGTCTAAACATATAGATGAATGGTAGATCAAGTTGTGATATTAATGATTGTATGTTCTCTTGGCAGGTCAAACTCAAGGGATAGATGGTGAGAGTGATTGTGGGGTGTTTGGCAAGTAGAAGAGAAGAAAAAATAATACAATTTTTTGTGACTTCAAATCAAGTAGAATGAAGTGAAAAAGAGGAGGTTTTTCCAACTTTGAAGAGGTGTGTAAAGCTTCTCTAATTTGGTCTAAAAAAGAACAAAGTTTATCTTATTATATTGTTACCCAAACACTCTTAATTTTGATTGTATATCTAGAATGGGATAATTGGCTTTTAACTGTTCATCTTAATTACTATTGGACTGGTTTGTATGGACATGATCAAGAAAATACCTAGAAATTGAATTGTTTCTATCTAATCAAATTCATCTTATGTTATCGTGTTTTTATTGTGTTGTATCGTAGTTAATGTTGTGAGTTAAGGATTTACAATTAAGGAAAATGTATATGGTGTTATTAGAGCATTTAGAGTGAAGTTTTTAAAAATATGAGTGTGTTTGGTATATTATATGGAATGATTTTAAATGGTTGTAAGTTAAGAAGGGAGAAAATGTTATTGTGTATTGATATATTTGAATAATCACTATTCAATCCTTATAATTTTTTAATATTTTTTAAAATGCTTGTGAGCGGATGAAAGAGAAAAAAGTAATGATAAATGTATAAAATGTATTAATTAATTGAAAATGAGAGAAAAAATGTAATGAGTTTTAATGTAATTATAAGGATAAGGAACCTACTGTGAATGCTCTTAACATTCATAACCCAGTCTTTATATTTATCTATATAATTACATTATAAATTACTATTTTTTTTCTCTTTTTCTACTTTATCATTACTTTTCTCTTTTCTTTACTCACAACCACTTAAAATATATTTAAAACATTATAGGGTTTTGAACGGTGATTTTTAAAAATACAGATTGATCAGTAAATTCCTTATATCATTCACTCACAACCACTTATAATCATAACATATAATATAATGACTACACTCATATTATTTTAAAAAACGGGTTATTAATGCTCTTAAACAACTAATAATACGAATCACATCAGAATGACGTGGTATAAGAAACAATAAACATAAACAACTTTAATTCCTTTTTAAAATGTTTCCTTCACATCTAACCATTATTTTCCAATTCCCCTTCCTCCAATGTCTTGCTCTCCCAAGCCTAGTTTGCAAATGATTAGCTTCGCAATCGATTCAAAGGGTTATCGATTTAAGTGTGGTTTATTTTCTTAGATAGCCTCGTCTTAGAGAACAGAGGCGCTAATCAATTTGCGAAAAGATGAAGTCTACGTTTCTCGTGGTGCTGGTTGATTTGATTATGCTCTCATTGATTAACGGCTTGGTTCTCCATTAACCTTTCGATTTAAATACTATTTTTTTTAAATTAGATTTAGGAAAAAAAATTATAAAAGCACATTAAAAAATTTATAAAAAAAATTATATTCTACGACTCTGCTGGGGATCGAACCCAGAATCTCTGGTTCCGTAGACCAGCGCCTTATCCATTGGGCCACAGAGTCATTTTGCTTATTATTGCTTCAAATGTTTATATAAATATTAAAATAGTAATATGAACCAATCACCACAAGCATGTTGACCGAACAGAGGGTTGGAACCAATAGCAGATTATGAAAATGTGGGCCATGTGGATTTTCAAATTATGATTTTTCTGGATTAGAGGGATACATTAATTATGTGCTTATTATCATAATTAAAAATATAATAAAACTATAAAAACATGTTAAAACTAGTCTATACTTTAATGTTTTTGGTGTTGTGTTATTTAGAGTTACGGTCGTTATTGATTCAAATGGATGAATGGACGTGGTGGCTAGATAAATGCATTATTTACTCTGATACACTGATACGTTATGTAACTGTTATATGTTAGGTTTGTAAATTGTCCTGCATGCATCATATTCTAAACAATATATACGTATACATTAACCTATTTTCATCGGTTCTAAAATGAACATTGCTTCTAAAATGAACCATCACTTTAAACATGTAATGCATAATATGACTCTAAATATTTTCATATATTAGATTAGCGCATGTACTATAGGATTCATATATCTACCATATCCTTATATTGTGATAAAGAAACTAACCATTTCTCTTGAGGTGAACGAGATGTATTTATGATACTGATTCCCTGTTCATCTAATATCATTATTTCCTCACACTTAAATAATAATTTTTGAAGTAAAAGATAATAAAACAAGAGAAAATAAAAAAATAAAAAATAATAAAGACAAAAGAATAAAAAATAAGACGCTGACACATGTGTTAAAAACGGTCTTAATATAGAGACACCCACCCAAATAAATCGACACCCCCTATACGTCGCGTATGGGTCTATACACACCGTATAGGGTTGAATACACTGAAAACAAGGAAAATTCAGGAGGGCTATCAGAGAGCTATACGCTCCATATAGTCTTATACGATCTCCCTATGCGACACATATCTACGAGGAAAAATTTAAGAGGGTTGTTGCAGGGCTATACAACACATATAGCCCTATACGACCCCCCCTCCCTATACGACACGTATAGTAATTTTGAGGTGATAAAATCACGGGATATCTATTTAACTAGTGCTTTTAAAAATCTCTAAATGTCAGAGAAGAATATGCTTTGTGGTCAAATAAAAACAAATACTCTTTTCATTACTTTTCAAATTATTCTTCCTTTTGAGTTTTAAGTCCAAACATGTAAAAGATAAAAACAAAAGTATTATTATTATTATTAATTGTTCTGATGAGAGTTTACCAATTTAAAAAGTTATATATATCAAATATCAATTATCATCAACCAAAAGCAAATCACAATTTCAAACTTCCACTTGCATCTTCAATTTCAATTTCAAACTCACAACTCACGAGATCTCATCGTCGGAAAATGCTCCCGATTCTCCGGCAACTGATCTCCGTCACATTACTCCTCCTCCCAATCTCCACATTCTCTTCGCCGGAGTGCAACTTTCCAGCGATATTCAACTTCGGCGACTCAAATTCCGACACCGGCGGCTTATCGGCGGTGTTCGGACAACTTCCTCCGCCGCACGGCGAAACCTTCTTCCACTCTCCCGCCGGACGTCCGAGCGATGGTCGTCTTCTCATCGATTTCATAGGTACGTAAATGTTCATTGATTGTTTACTACCACTGTTAGTATAGTGAATTAGTCAATCAGTGATAGTTTTGATCTGTTTACGATTTGTGTTTGTTGTTGTATACTTGTATCTGTACGAGTTTAGGTTAGATTGTGTAGAGATTAAACGCAAAAGTTATTCGGCAGGTAACCAGTCATGTTTGTTGTTTTTGAAACTCGAAGTTTTACGATTTGTGTTTGTTGTTGTATTGTTCAAGTTTTAGGTTAAATTGTGTAGAGATTAACAAAAAAGCTATTTGTGGACCGGTTGGATCGAAAACTGGACATGATACCGGTTAGACTTGTCGGTTTTAGATGAGTGTGACGGTTGAACTGGTTTATTTTAAGGCTATGTGTTGCTGGAGCCGTGAACCTGGGCGCGAGCCACATGGCCGGCTGCCCTAACCGCGCACACCGCAACAACTGGGCGCGATCGCGAGCGCGTGAGGGAGATCGCGAGGCGTGAGTGAAAGCCCCTGATCACTTGATCCATAACAGAGTCATGCTACTTGATTAATAGAACCCTCTCCACAACTCATAGCCTAAATCATAATTTATTAGATACTTTTTATGAATGTCAACATGATTGAAGTTTTTTATTTTTTAATATTTAATTTTTTATTTTTAAATTTTAATGATATATTTTTATAGGTCGTAAGATCTAAAGTTGGTATATCCTTTGAATAATGGATAAAGTAACTTAACTTTAATTAAAAAATTGTGTTTTGAATTACAGTACGGGTAAAATTGTAAAAAAATCTAGAAAAAATGTTGTCATCTTTTTCCGACAGCAAAACTATATACTATTCCTTCCAAAAAAATCTTTTCATCATTGAACCAAAATACTATTGAATTTTCTTGTAATATATAAATACTTAAATAGTTTCGAAGATTGATTATTATGTGTTCTCCTTCTTAAATTCGGTATGTTACCGATTTTAACATTGGTTATTTACCTGGCTAACCAATTTTTAGGATTTTTGTTTTGTAAGTTTTATTGTTCATTTCTCGTAATGTTTTATTAAGTGTTTGTTATTTAAATTTTCAGCTGAAGGTATAGGATTACCTTATCTTAGTCCATTTCTGGATTCGATGGGTACCAATTTTAGTCATGGAGCCAATTATGCCACAGCCGGGTCCACAATTCGACGTCAAAACACGACCATTTTCCAAAGCGGGTATAGCCCGATTTCCTTGGACGTACAGTATGTCGAATTCTCTGATTTCTTCAGAAGATCACAAATAATCCGTCAAAAAGGTACTATATTTAAATAGAGTGTGGTATAAAGCCCGCTTGAAAGCAACCTAGTTTGTGAACGAGCTGAGGACGGGTCACTCGAATTATGATAAAATTTTGTCTAGCTTGAGCTGACCTTGACTCGACTTAGTTCTAATTGTGAAAAACACTAATGCATAGTGTCTCATTTTACATAATGTCTGGTACATCATGTGTTAACAATGTGACATGACTATGCTGCAGGTGACATTTTTAAGAACCTCTTCCCTGAAGAGTACAAGTTTTCTAGTGCATTGTACACTTTTGATATAGGCCAAAACGATCTCACCGCTGGGTACAAACTTAATATGACTACCGAACAAGTGAAATCATACGTACCGGACGTTATATCACAGTTTACGTCTGTCATCAAGGTCAGATACCTCATACCCGTCTTACAGATGTTTGGATTTGTGTTGTGAAATTCGCACGTTATCAACTTTAAACAGTAGACACATATAAAATAATATTTTGGTTCAATAACCGGTAAAAACCTAACTGAAACAACTTTAGTAGGTGAGTTATTGAACTGCATGTATAGTCATTACTTAACGTGTTCTTAAAAGTTAAATCTCATTGTGTAAGCAGAAAGTGTATGCTCTAGGTGGCAGAACATTTTGGATACACAACACTGGGCCAGTTGGTTGCTTGCCTTATATCATGGATACGCGCTTGATCACCGCGGCACAGGTGGATCCACATGGTTGTGCCGCCCCATTCAATGGTGTTTCACAGTATTTCAACCAGAAACTCAAGGAAGCCGTGATCCAGCTCCGAAAGGAGCTTCATTCGGCCGCCATTACCTATGTTGATATCTATTCAGTCAAGTATTCACTTATCGCGCAAGCAAAAAAGCTCGGTAATACTTTGTTATCTCTTCCATCACGTTTCATTTTAAGTAGAAGTGCTTTTAGCATATGTTGAAAGTTGAAATGGGTCAGTTAACCTATGTTTTTTTATAAAGCAATTTAATAGAATGCATGCATTCAAAAATACATTTTTGAATGACTTTCTAACTTGTTTACCCTTTTAAGTCTTACCCGTTTAACCGGCTGGAATAAAAATATAACCCGAATCAATTTGTTGAAAACTAAACGAGTGAATATTGTCGACTTTGGTTTTAAGGATTCGAGATCCGTTCTTGGTGTGTTGTGGGCACGGCGGAAGGTACAACTTCAACAATGCAAAGAGGTGCGGGAGCTCCAAAATGGTGAAAGGTAAAAGAATAGTGATGGCAAAGTCTTGCAAAGATCCGTCATCGCGGATCCTCTGGGATGGGATCCACTTCACCGAGGCCGCTAACAAGTGGATTTACGGTAAGATTGTTGACGGGGCATTCTCGGATCCACCTGTTCCGTTAAAGATGGCTTGCCACATAAACAAGTGAAGATGATAGTATTGAACCACAAGACCAAATTAACCGGAACCAAAGAACCCAATCTAACAAGACCAATTGGGCGGTTAGAGTGTGTGTTATTTGGTTCCGGTTAAAAAGTTTCACTTTACCTTTGTGGTTAAGGGTGTTAGGTTATATAGCCAAACACCCATTTTATTAGAATAATCCTGTACTATTAGAGTTAATTAATAATTAAGTATTTCATTTTCATTTGTAACAAACAAGTTAGTTCATAGCAAATTTGATCACGGATCACCTATTTGAATAATAAAATGGTTCATGTTTATTCTAAAATAGAACTATTTCTTTTTAACATTATTACCAAGATGTTGTATACAACCCTTGTGTGACATACGACCGAAGCGAAATGAGGTAGAACCGATGGGCGATGGTAACCTGTAATCGAATAGGATGGTAGCCGAGTAGATTCATATCTTGGCTTATAATTTGTTAGATTGGGAGACACATTATGACAAACAAATTGACTTGTGAGAAATGTCTTAAAACATCATATGAATGGGTTTTTGTGTTGTTTTTTTATGAAAGTATCTGGTGATGTTGACCCAACTGATCGTTCCATCATCATTCATGAGTTGTATTAATGATCGTCTTACCATTGTGTGACTAACACCTAACCAACGTCACCACTACTTAGGACTCATATTAAACTATGGTCTCCATTTTTTCCATCTACTGCTCTATGCTCTATGTCCACCTCGATATATCCCTCTCTCTCTCTATATATATATATATATATGAAAAAATTTAAATGAGAACCATCTTTTTTTATAAAAACTCTAGCAACCAATCACATGTCATTTCCCTTATTTTTTTTAAACGTTCATAACTTATTCGCACATCAATTTTTCAATAAAAATTCACCATAAAATTTAGTATTACGCCTACCATATTGATATACTTTTCTAAAAAAAATTTGCATCCGTTGTTTACATATGTGTAAATTAAGTTATACACATGTGTAGTACTGGATTTACACATGTGTAAATCTGATATTACACATGTGTAAAACGAATTTCGTTAAAAAACGAGTTTTCTTTTATAATTTTTTTATATTTTTAGGAAAGAGGGAAAATAGGGGAAAATTTTTGTGTTTTTATTTTTTTTATTTTTATGTTATTTTTTGATTTATAGTTTTTTTAAAATATATTTTTGTTAATTACAATTTTACCATTAAAAACTATTGTTTGAAATTGATTTCTAAAGTTCTCATAAAAAAATTTAGTTCTCATTTTATCTTTTAGTATATATATGTACTTATGAACTCATGCTTTGCATATATATTCTTCCCACTTGTTCATACACACATCGTAATAAAATGAAAACACTTAGCAAGATTCTGTCCGTGTTATGGTTTTGGTTGGTTACATTTTCTAGTGATTTTCTTTTCACCGCAATTTTAGGTTGTTGTTTGTGGTTGGTCTTATATGTTTTAAGTTTGGTGTTATATCTTATAAGTGATTGTGTTTTCCAATAAAAATAATAGGTGTATGAATTTCTAACATAATAAAAACATAAATAACATATATGGATTTTGTTTAAATAAATTAAGGTCAGTTTTATGTCTATCCTGCAAATCTAAACAACTAAACGAGTCGTGATTTGGTCAACTTCTTTGGTTTGCTAGTGACTCGGTTAACACATTTATTTTTAAAAAGTAAAAAAAATTGTGTTTTATAACTTAAACTAATTGGATCATTTATGTTAAACTAAAGATATAAAATAGAAACACATTTAATTTAAATAATATTAATTATCAACTTTTGAATGCATTAATTTTTATGTTACATAAAAAGGCTGTACATACTTTTTTTTCTTTTAGTTTTTTTGTTGTAAACCCAATAAATTTACATATTTCATTATTTATCCCCTATAATTTTCACTTTCAAATTTGATTCCCAAAACTTTTATTTTTTACAAACTTTTAGATTTAAGGTCTAATTTTTATAGTTAACACGCCGTAATGTACAGGTTTGGTTTAAAGTTGTTACGTTTATATTTTCCCATTTAACATCTCTGTTGTAACATGCGAGTCCTAGATCGACTTATTTATTATTTTTAATATTTTAAGTGTCACGTGCGTGCTTCAATGTTTTTAGGTCTACTTTGCATTTGTTTTTATTTTTCCGGTGTTGATGGTTGCCGATGGTAGTGTGACATTGATGTTACTTGGTATAGTTTTACGTCACCAGTCGTAACGTGTGGGGCTTAATACTAGTTATAATTTAGTCATATCTGTTCCAAACACATTATTTAAATTTTGTAACCTTACAACATTAATATGATAAAAAATAATAAAATTCAAGTTAAATTAATCTTATTCATGCCAACCCGTGAAAACTTATGTCGGATTCACATAATCAACTATGATATTCATGTCCACATCATTCTTAAATTCATATCAAATAATTTGTTTCATCCCGTCAACCCACAAACAAAAGAAACTCCAATCACAGTATAACGTTTAGATTTCACATTTTTATTTCAAAAAATCATAAAATCTCACGTTAATTCTTTTTGAACGGTAAATGTACGACCCTATTTTAAGGATAAATGTTATTTTAATCGAGTCTACCTATTCGTTTCCTATCCGGGACCGTACCCCCAACCCCCTCAGAAGAAAATTCACTGCTGAGAAAACCATCCGGCTCAACGCTAAGCATTTTTGCTCAGCATGATACTTGAACTCATAACATTATCCTTATTTACATATCATAGATACCTAATTTTAGCCAGTTAGACTAAATATCATTAAAAATCTCAAGTTTATTCCCAAACTAGTGTAATTATAATAGGTATTTACCAAAAAGGTGTATTTTGAAAATTATTTACCATAATGGGTGAAAACCTAATTTTTTATATTTTCCACTTTTAATTTGCATTGAACGGAAGCCTTTGACGATTCATGCGACCTTCTCCCTTCCGCGTTCAATCTGCTCTGTGATGTGATCTTGACTTGATTCACGGTTCGATTACCTTTAATCTCAACTTGTTTCGTGGATCGATCGGCTTCAATCTTGACTTGATTCACAGTTCGATTGTGACTTGATTCAGACGATTTCCATGAGGTACGTGATAATGAACTTTGTGATATCGGGAAATATGTCATTAGGTTTGCCGGTTCTGATAATTAAACGATGAAAAATGTGTGTATGGTTTGTGATTTGGAAGCTTAAACCGGTCCGATCGGTATACTTTTACCGGCATGTGAGCACGAATGTTCAGTTTTAGTTCTGGAGTTTGTTGTTCAATATAATTATGAATAAATTTGCTATTCATTTTTGTTGTTCAAACTGCAGTTATTGGAAGCCACAAATTCATGTTTATATTAAAACTACAATCCATTAATTTATTCAATTTCACTTCATTCAAATTCACTACTTCCATTCAGTTCATTAGTACTGTGTAGTTTTGCTATTTTTTATTGCTGTACAATCTTGTGATTAGCATTCATTTTTGTGTACTTCATTAACATTATCTATTTATAATATTGTATTATTGTTCAGAATGAATCAGGTTAATGCAGTACAATACATGATTCAAAATAAAGATTTTAACACAATTTCTCAAATTGCTATTGTGAACAATGATGATGTGGATGAAGAAGATGGGGTTGAAAGTGACATGGATGATGACTTTGAAGAAGATGTAACTGGAGATGAAACACAAAAAGACAAAGATGAAATGCCATATAATAATATTCAAGTACCTTCAACTTATATTAATTTAGAGGAAACTAACCTAACCGTTGATGGCAATTGGCTGACATCAAGTTCTGAGAGTAAAAATGATTTCACTCGTGAGTTGGGAAAAGATTCTTTTGATGATAAGGAAGAATTTTTAAATCCGTCAAGCTCGACAATATCAAGACCCATAAACATTTTAAGGTAGTTGAATCATGACCAACCATTTGGTCTATAAAATGTAAGCTACATGAACAAGGTTGCAAATGAAAACTTCGTGCAAGTAAACATAAACGATGTGGATCTTTTGAAATCACAAAGTTTAGTGGTCCACATACTTGTTTGCATGACAAGATTACTCAAGATCATCCAAACCTTGATGCAAGCTTGATTGCTCAAGTTTCAACATCTTATAAAAGAACAACCTTTGATTACTATCACTGCTTTAAGAGCCGAAGTAATTGATAAGTTAAGCTATACTCCTTCATATAAGAAGGTTTGGGTAGGAAAACAAAAGGCAATCGAACATGTATTTGGGGATTGGGAAGAGTCTTATAATATTTTACCTAAGTTTCTAGAGGCACTACAAATGTTCAATGTAGGGACCATTGTTGAATGGTGTGTTTCGAGACCTGTCGGTGTGGTTCAAGTGGAATTCAGACGTGTGTTTTGGGCATTTGCTCCTTCTATCAAGGGATTATGCATTGCAGACCTGTGATTAGCATTGATGCCATGCATTTGTATGGTAAGTATAAAGGTAAGATGATGATTGCAATGAGAGTTGATGGGAACAATCAGATATTGCTATTTGCATTTGCTATTGTTAAAAATGAATCATATGCTAGTTATTATATTTTATACAAGTTGTGCCACAGGTGTTGCACATAGGCTGAGGACCAGCATAAGCCCTAGCCCCATGCACTTGTGCCACAGGTGTAGCCGCAGATACAAGTTGTCTTTGGGGTTGTTTGGGTGCAGCCACAACATAGTTACGCGCCGGTGTGAACTTGCGCTTCTTGTTGTTGTTGTTGTTGTTGGACGGTTCAGCTTTGGTCTCCTTAACGGCCTCGGTAGCCATCTTTTCCACCTTCTTGGCACCCTTCACAGACATGGTGCCCTCTCGTATATGGTTCTCGGTGAGTTGAGCGGTGATAGTAATGGCTTCTTCTAAAGTTGTGGGTCGGCTACCCACCACAGCATCTTGAATTTGGGGTGGTACACCCTTAATGAACTTCTCGATGTTACGGGGGACAGTGTCGACCATGTGAGGCAACAATATACTCAACTCATGATGCCTAGTTGAGTAGGCCAAATGATCACCATCGTTTTGCTTCAAATTCCAGAATTCCTCTTCCAACTTTTGTAACTCGCTTCTCGGGCAGAACTTCACGATGGCGATGTTCTTGAACTCTTCCAAGTAAGTGCCAGAATAGCATCGGCCCCATGATTTCTCTTCTCGCTATTCTACCAGGTGAGAGCCCTTTGTTGGAGCATGCTAGTGGCATAACGAACTTTGAGTGCCTCGTGTCACACCCCAACCTTGACGGCGGAAACGTCGAGGAGTGAGAGTTAAGATCGTTCACAGCCACATAACGCTATTAAATAATCCAAATATAATTTAAACATAAGTTTCAATTGTCACATTACGAACATAAGTTTCAAAGAAAATGAAAGCATAACATAGAATGTAACAAATCATTCTATTTTATTTATTAATCTAGATCCATTTCTAGATTGTGCAAGCTTCAATGTGTAGGAATCAAACTTGGGCGTTTCCTGAAACATGTTAAAAATAAAAGGTCAACATAAAATGTTGGTGAGCATTCCATAATTTTCAATACATAAGTATATAAAAGATGACAATTCAAGTCATAAGTTAGTGAATAAAGTGATTAGGGATGTTATGAACAATGCAACAATCAAACCTCGACAAAGTTTTACAAGTCTCAAACGTTAAAAGTATATACGATCAGCTAAGTGTACTTGGATCAACCAAGCAGGCTTGTCTTACCCATAGATCTATGACTTCGCTGGGCTAGCAATAGTTAATGATTGTACATATAACGCCATAACATGGTAATCACAAAAGTTCAACTAACCACAACTTTACATGATGAATTGCTATAAAGTTTACAAGTCTCAAATAAGTTTACAAGTGCAATGATAATAAGTTAACATGTTTCACCCCAAAGTGTGAAAATAGGAAAAAGGGGTATAGAATACTCACATGATCAAATAATATATATTTTGATGATTAATAAGAATAAGTATAAGCAACGGTTCAACGCAGTCTTTCACAATGCACCTAACACAAAAAAATATATTTACAACGTTAAAGTTTAATTGTAATAGGTTTAGCGAATTTACGTGAATTAAAGTTCAATTTGATGTTTGAGGCTTTGTCAAATATATTTAACAAAAGGATATCAATTATATATATATATATATATATATATATATATAATTTTGGAACAATGTATTTATATTTTATATAAAGATGTGAAATAAGAGTAACATTTATTATAAAGTTTGTAATAAAGAAATAAAATCTCATCGCTAAATAAAATAAGCACTTTTTAAACAATAATTTATACTTGTTATTTAAACAAATAATGTTTTAATGAGTTAAACAATATTTAAAATCTATTTTACCAAAAATTGCACTAGTTATATCATTTGTTTAAAATAATTATATTAAAATAAATTTCAAGAAAATTAGCTGAATGATTTAAAAATATTTGGAGTTTATAAAAGTTATTTTTATAATTATTATAAATTTTCCATAACTATCTTAAGGCCAAAAAGCCTTCTTAAAAAAAAGATGAGGCTGCCCGGGTTCGAACCCGGGACCTCATGGATGTGGGGGAACAGTCTTAACCAGTGAACCAGGGCAGTTGCCGTGCTAACTTTCGGTTTCAAAACATTAAGAACACAACACCCAGAACAGCCTCCAATTCTAGGAACCCTAGAATGTTCTTGGATCAAATTAAAGATCAATTCGTTGTTGTTAAGGCCAATGACCATGGGGCTTTCACTCCCCATGTAAAGTCGAGTATGTAGGTGCTTTTAATTACCCGGTATTGAAGCGTAGGCCACAAGAAACGATGATGAACAGGTCGCGACCTGAGTATTGCTTGATCGATGCTCAATGTTGATTATAAACAAATTAATTGCACAGGAGGCTTCCAATTGTACTAGATATGGAAAACCCTCTGTCAATTTCTGTTTATGATGCTTGGACAATTGGTTTTGATTGAGTTGCAGGTTCGTGATGACAAGTGAATCGAATGAAAGGTTCTGGTATGCTTCAGTTGGAATTGAGTTCGGCAGTAGTTTAGGATTAGTTTAACGTTCGATTAGGATCTATTTACTATGGTTATTATTGAGCTTAAATGATTGAACGGTCCGATTGTTAAAGGTATCGGTTATGTAATCGATTGAGCTTAGTAACCGGCGTTTAAATGTAAATTATTTGATGTATAACGGTTCGAAACATGTGTTAGGACGGTTGGGGGTGATTTTGGATTCGGTAAACGCCGGGTTTTGATGGTTTTGGGTGGTCAGAGAGTCGCCGGAGGTTGGCCGGACAGTTGGCCGGAAAAACGGGGTTGAGCGGGGGTTGGGTTATGTTTTTAAGAATTTACAGAATTGGTCCCCCAAGTTTTAAATGTTTATTATTTTATGCAAAAACTCCCATATTAAGTTTCTAAAATGGCAAAACACCCCCCTCAACCTAATTACTTTAAGTTTTAACATTTTTAAGTTTAAAATTTTTTTATAATTATTATCATTATAGTTATCATTTATTGTTGTTATTATTATTAATATTATTTTTATTATTAACATTGTTATTATTTTTATTATTAGATATTATTTACCCTTATTATTTATTCTTATGTTCAATTTAATGGATAAACTATAATCTTTTACATTAAAGGATCAAAGACCTACTAATAGATAAACACAATAGCCCACAAGTTCATGACAAAGCATTAATAGTCCTTACCAGAAATAACAAGATTAACTATTAGCTAACCAAAAAAACAAGATGTTACAGTCTCCCAAACTTGAAAGAATTTCGTCCCGAAATTAAGAATGAAACTAAGCAAACAAATACGGGTATCTCTCTTTCATGTGATCTTCACGCTCCCAAGTGAACTCGGCTCCACATTTGTTTTCCCAACGGACTTTAACGATAGGTGTGGTAGTTGTTCGGGTTTTCTTCAGGGTGCGATCCATAATCTCCACAGGCTTCTCAACAAAGTGCAATGACTCATCAACTTGAATTTCCTCTAGTGGGACATGCAAATTTTCATCAGTCAAGCACTTCCTCAGGTTTGAGACATGAAAGACAGGATGAACTCCGCTAAGTTCAGAAGGTAACTCCAGTTTGTAAGCCACTTTCCCAATTCTTTTCAAAATCTTGAAAGGTCCTACAAAGCGTGGGGCTAACTTACCCTTCTTCCCAAAACGTACAACACCATTCCATGGAGAGACTTTAAGAAGAACCATGTCGTCGACTTGAAACTCCAATGGTTTGCGTCTTTTGTCGGCATAACTCTTTTGGCGACTTCTAGCCACCTCAAGATTATTTCGTATTTTGGAAATTTTGTCGGTCGTTTCTTGAATAAGTTCCGGCCCAGTGATAATATTTTCCCCAATGTCAGTCCAACAGATTGGGGAACGACATTTACGGCCATACAAAGCCTCGAATGGTGCCATTTTGATACTTGAGTGATAACTATTGTTATACGAAAATTCCGCGAGCGGTAAATGCGTATCCCAATCACCACCAAAATCAAGGACACAAAGTCGTAACAGATCCTCGAGGGTTTGGATTGTTCGTTCGGTTTGACCATCGGTTTGAGGATGGTAAGCCGTACTTAAATCCAATTGAGTTCCCAAAAGCTCTTGCATCGAAGACCAGAAGTGTGAAGTGAAACGAGCATCTCGATCAGAAATGATGTGTAAGGGCACGCCATGACGACTCACAATTTCATCAACATAGATTCGGGCTAGCCTTGAAACCTTGTACGTGTCTCGTATGGGTATGAAATGTGCTGTCTTGGTCAAACGGTCAACGATGACCCAAATGCTATCATGACCACGAGGTGTACGAGGTAACTTGGTTATGAAATCCATGGATATATGTTCCCATTTCCACATAGGAATTTCAGGTTGCTCAAGTAAACCACTTGGTCGTTGATGCTCGGCTTTAACCCTTGCACACGTGAGACACTTAGAAACATAAGATGCGATATCTTTCTTCATTCCAGGCCACCAATATTGACCACGCAGGTCCATGTACATCTTATTGGAGCCAGGATGAACAGAATATCGGGTTTGATGAGCTTCGTTCATAATGAAGTGCCGAAGGTTGTCACGATCCGGGATCCAAAGTCGATTCAAGAAGTACCACATGCCGTTCGGTTTTGTCTCCAATTGTGACCGTACGTTAGTCATCAAATCTTCGTCTTTTCCTTCGTCGGTTAGTGCTACTTGTTGAGCCTCGCGAAAGCACATCTCGAGGTCACTATCGATCCTTATGTTTTGAAGCATGATAGTAGCCTCGTTGACATCCACATGAATCTCGGTATCAAATTCTCCTAGCGTATCAAACCATTGCCTTCGATCTCGAATTTCTTGAAGCGAGACAGTCTTGTTGTGGACCTTGCGACTTAGTGCGTCGGCTACAACATTCGCCTTTCCAGGATGATAGCGAATGTCGCAGTCGTAGTCACTAATCAACTCAATCCAACGTCTTTGTCTCATGTTGAGATCCTTTTGATTGAACACGTGTTGGAGACTCTTATGATCGGTGTAGACTATACATTGCGTCCCATATAAGTAGTGTCGCCAAATCTTCAATGCAAAAACCACCGCACCAAGTTCAAGATCATGCGTTGTGTAGTTAACTTCATGCACCTTCAATTGTCTTGACGCGTATGCTATAACTTTGCCTCGTTGCATGAGAACACAACCCAGACCTTGATTAGAAGCATCACAATATACAGTAAAGTCGTCGTTTCCATCGGGTAGTGTGAGAATAGGAGCATTACACAACTTGCGTTTCAATGTCTCGAAAGCCTCTTCTTGCTCGGGTCCCCATTCAAAAAGTCGATTCTTTTGGGTTAGTGCCGTTAATGGTTTAGCAATCTTCGAGAAATTTGCTATGAACCTACGGTAGTATCCCGCTAAACCCAGAAAAGAACGAACCTCGGTTGGGGTTGTGGGAATGCACCAATTCTTCACCGCTTCAATCTTGGTAGGATCAACGTGAATACCTTGGCTATTCACCACATGTCCTAAGAATTGAACTTCTTCTAACCAAAATTCACACTTGGAAAGCTTAGCGTACAATTGCTCCTTCTTCAAAAGTTCAAGAACTTGTCGCAAGTGTGTCTCGTGATCGACTCTCGTCTTAGAATAGATAAGAATGTCATCAATGAACACGATTACGAATTTATCCAAATACGGTTTACATACTCGATTCATGAGATCCATGAACACGGCAGGTGCATTGGTCAAACCAAAAGGCATAACCATGAACTCGTAGTGCCCATATCGAGTACGAAAAGCGGTCTTTGGAATGTCATCATTGTGAACACGTAGTTGATGATACCCAGAGCGTAAATCGATCTTTGAGAATTGAGTTGCCCCTTGAAGTTGGTCGAAGAGATCATCGATTCGAGGAAGAGGGTATCGGTTTTTAATAGTAAGCTTGTTGAGTTCCGGTAGTCGATGCACATACGAAATGAACCATCCTTCTTCTTCACAAACAGTAAAGGTGCGCCCCACGGTGATGAACTAGGGCGAATAAAACCCTTATCGGTCAACTCTTGCAGTTGACTAGCGAGCTCTTGCATTTCAGAAGGTGCAAGACGATAAGGCGATTTAGCCACAGGGTTTGCACCAGGGATTAAATCAATCTTGAACTCAACTTCTCGCACGGGAGGTAACCCTTTAAGATCTTCGGGAAAAACTTCGGGAAAGTCTCGCACAACAGGAATGTCTTTCAACTCTTTACCCTTGGCTTTCGTATTAACTACATATGCCATGAAAGCCATGTAGTTTTTACTTAAGCACTTGCGAGCCTTGATACAAGACATGAGTTTGAGTCTTTGGGATGATTTCTCCCCAAAGACCTTCAAAGTATCTCCAGTAGGTAAAGGAATTCGGATACACTTCTCAAAACATAGAATTTCCGCACGATGTTTGGCTAACCAATCCATGCCAATGATAACATCAAAGCTTCCCAATTGCATAGGAATAAGGTCGACGGAGAACTCGTGTTCGTTAAGACTCAAGGTGCAGTCGCGTATCACAACATCAACGACAATAGACTTTCCATTGGCGACCTCGACCGTGAAAGATCTCTCCAGTTTTGCACGCGGTTTAGAAAGTATAGGTTCGAATTCCAAGGACACGAAACTTCTATCGGCACCCGAATCAAACAATACAGATGCATAAAGATTATTTATAAGATACGTACCTGTTTGGTAACAACCTATTATTGATATGATAAACATAAATAGGAATTTTTGTAAGACAAGCAAAGGACTAGAAGAAATTTAGCGGCGTACCATTCACCACGTCGTTGTTGGCTTGCGCTTGGTTGGCGTTGATGTTGAAAGCCCTTCCACGAGCCGGTGGCACAGTTCCCGCATTGCGAGGACATTGAGGGCGAATATGGCCAGCCTCACCACAGTTGTAGCAGGTTCGGTTGGTAAGCACGGCAGAGTTATTTGGTGCACGAAGACAGGTAGCCACCAAATGACCATACTTTCCACACAGCGAGCAGACTCGGCATGGAATGTTGCTTGAATGATGGTACTTGCATGTGTTACACATAGGATGTGGACCAGCATAAACTTTAGCCATGGGAGCTTGATTCGCAACCACCATTTGTTTTTGAGGAGCATTAGGGGCGGTCACAGCGTAGTTGCGTGTCGGGGTGAACTTACGCTTCTTGTTTTGAGAAGATGACTCGGCCTTTACCTCCTTTGTTGCCTCGGGTGTCACCTTCACCATAGCCTTGGAACCCTTTGCCGACATCGTGCCAGCTCTTATATGATTCTCGGTGAGCTGTGCAGTGATAATAATCGCTTCCTCTAAAGTTGTGGGCCTACTACCCACCACAGCATCTTGAATTTGAGGTGGCACCCCCTTGATAAATTTCTCGATGTTACGGGGCACGGTGTCCACCATGTGTGGTAGAAGCATACTCAACTCATGATGTCGGGTGGAATAAGCCAAGTGATTCCCACCATCTTGTTTAAGGTTCCAGAATTCCTCCTCCAGCTTTTGTAACTCGCTTCTTGGGCAGAACTTTTGGATCATAATATCTTTGAATTCCTCCCAGGGCATCGCCATTGCAACCTCAGTTCCCCGGTTTCTCTTTTCACTATTCCACCAAGTTAGCGCTCGTTGTTGAAGAACACTTGTGGCATAGCGAACCTTGAGCTCATCGGGGCACTCGCTAATAATAAATGTGTTCTCCATACCTTCAAACCACTCGAGAAGTCCCGTGGCTCCTTCTTTTCCACTAAAACTAGTGGGTTTGCACGAGTTGAAGTGTTTGAAAGTGCAAGTACGATTGTTCCCGTGTTGCTCATTCCCGTTTTGATTGTTGCTATTGTCTCCATTAGCACCACTATTGTTCCCATTGGTATTGTTGTTGCTATTAGCCATTAGTGTGCTATTAAGTTCAGTAACCATCGTCGGGAGAACGGCAGCCATTTGTCGTGCAATCATGGCAGCCAGCTTACGGTCGGAACTTCCACGCTTTCATGGTGACGAGACATGCTGGATATACAAAATGAGTTAGTTACAGGAGCGGGGATAACAGAGGATAGTAGTTTAACAAAGATAAGTTAAGAGTTTTAAGGTACACGGGATGTTTCCATTTGGTAACGCATTACCATTTGAAAACGTTGACACGTCAAGGTGAATTGACCCATTTACCTTAGAAACTTGTGTATGTTGACCATAGTTTATCACTCATCCCAGAAATCCCCAGGTAAGCATAACTAGTCCCGTAGGATTTATGCGATATGCTTGCCTTAGCCCGAGGGCCTTTTGCCAGGAAAACCAAGATACAGGTGTCTATGTGTCACACAATATTTCTTAGGTTTATAGAATCAAAACTTGATGAGATTTATTCAGATTAGACGTAACGTCTAAAGATCCAAGTCATAACATAAACATAAGATTCCACGTGTCGACGAGAATAAGATTAAGAGAGTTCATGTTCGGGGGAAGTCAAAGGGTCAAAGTTAAGTTTAGGGAGACAAATAACAATGTTTAGGCAATCCTATGCTAAGGCATCAAATTGCACATAAGAGGCATAGCATTATGTAGCATGAAAAGTATATGATTTACAAATAGAAATATAATTCTATAAGGTTCATGCATACTATAGCCTAGGTCACCATTTCTAATAACCTAGATCCCTATAGTTATGGGCTCTGATACCAATCTGTCACACCCCAACCTTGACGGCGGAAACGTCGAGGAGTGAGAGTTAAGATCGTTCACAGCCACATAACGCTATTAAATAATCCAAATATAATTTAAACATAAGTTTCAATTGTCACATTACGAACATAAGTTTCAAAGAAAATGAAAGCATAACATAGAATGTAACAATCATTCTATTTTATTTATTAATCTAGGTCCATTCCTAGATTGTGCAAGCTTCAATGTGTAGGAATCAAACTTGGGCGTTTCCTGAAACATGTTAAAAATAAAAGGTCAACATAAAATGTTGGTGAGCATTCCATAATTTTCAATACATAAGTATATAAAAGATGACAATTCAAGTCATAAGTTAGTGAATAAAGTGATTAGGGATGTTATGAACAATGCAACAATCAAACCTCGACAAAGTTTTACAAGTCTCAAACGTTAAAAGTATATACGATCAGCTAAGTGTACTTGGATCAACCAAGCAGGCTTGTCTTACCCATAGATCTATGACTTCGCTGGGCTAGCAATAGTTAATGATTGTACATATAACGCCATAACATGGTAATCACAAAAGTTCAACTAACCACAACTTACATGATGAATTGCTATAAAGTTTACAAGTCTCAAATAAGTTTACAAGTGCAATGATAATAAGTTAACATGTTTCACCCCAAAGTGTGAAAATAGAAAAAGGGGTATAGAATACTCACATGATCAAATAATATATATTTTGATGATTAATAAGAATAAGTATAAGCAACGGTTCAACGCAGTCTTTCACAATGCACCTAACACAAAAAAATATATTTACAACGTTAAAGTTTAATTGTAATAGGTTTAGCGAATTTACGTGAATTAAAGTTCAATTTGATGTTTGAGGCTTTGTCAAATATATTTAACAAAAGGATATCAATTATATATATATATATTATATATATATATATATATATATATATTTTGGAACAATGTATTTATATTTTATATAAAGATGTGAAATAAGAGTAACATTTATTATAAAGTTTGTAATAAAGAAATAAAATCTCATCGCTAAATAAAATAAGCACTTTTTAAACAATAATTTATACTTGTTATTTAAACAAATAATGTTTTAATGAGTTAAACAATATTTAAAATCTATTTTACCAAAAATTGCACTAGTTATATCATTTGTTTAAAATAATTATATTAAAATAAATTTCAAGAAAATTAGCTGAATGATTTAAAAATATTTGGAGTTTATAAAAGTTATTTTTATAATTATTATAAATTTTCCATAACTATCTTAAGGCCAAAAAGCCTTCTTAAAAAAAAGATGAGGCTGCCCGGGTTCGAACCCGGACCTCATGGATGTGGGGGAACAGTCTTAACCAGTGAACCAGGGCAGTTGCCGTGCTAACTTTCGGTTTCAAAACATTAAGAACACAACACCCAGAACAGCCTCCAATTCTAGGAACCCTAGAATGTTCTTGGATCAAATTAAAGATCAATTCGTTGTTGTTAAGGCCAATGACCATGGGGCTTTCACTCCCCATGTAAAGTCGAGTATGTAGGTGCTTTTAATTACCCGGTATTGAAGCGTAGGCCACAAGAAACGATGATGAACAGGTCGCGACCTGAGTATTGCTTGATCGATGCTCAATGTTGATTATAAACAAATTAATTGCACAGGAGGCTTCCAATTGTACTAGATATGGAAAACCCTCTGTCAATTTCTGTTTATGATGCTTGGACAATTGGTTTTGATTGAGTTGCAGGTTCGTGATGACAAGTGAATCGAATGAAAGGTTCTGGTATGCTTCAGTTGGAATTGAGTTCGGCAGTAGTTTAGGATTAGTTTAACGTTCGATTAGGATCCATTTACTATGGTTATTATTGAGCTTAAATGATTGAACGGTCCGATTGTTAAAGGTATCGGTTATGTAATCGATTGAGCTTAGTAACCGGCGTTTAAATGTAAATTATTTGATGTATAACGGTTCGAAACATGTGTTAGGATGGTTTGGGGGTGATTTTGGATTCGGTAAACGCCGGGTTTTGATGGTTTTGGGTGGTCGGAGAGTCGCCGGAGGTTGGCCGGACAGTTGGCCGGAAAAACGGGGTTGAGCGGGGGTTGGGTTATGTTTTTAAGAATTTACAGAATTGGTCCCCCAAGTTTTAAATGTTTATTATTTTATGCAAAAACTCCCATATTAAGTTTCTAAAATGGCAAAACACCCCCCTCAACCTAATTACTTTAAGTTTTAACATTTTTAAGTTTAAAAATTTTTTATAAATTATTATCATTATAGTTATCATTTATTGTTGTTATTATTATTAATATTATTTTTATTATTAACATTGTTATTATTTTTATTATTAGATATTATTTACCCTTATTATTTATTCTTATGTTCAATTTAATGGATAAACTATAATCTTTTACATTAAAGGATCAAAGACCTACTAATAGATAAACACAATAGCCCACAAGTTTCATGACAAAGCATTAATAGTCCTTACCAGAAATAACAAGATTAACTATTAGCTAACCAAAAATACAAGATGTTACACCTCGGGACACTCACAGTTGAGAAAAGTGTTATCCATGCTCTCGAACCACTCAAGAAGACCAGTGGCTCCTTCCTTGCCACTAAAACTAGTGGGTTTGCAAGAGCTAAAGTGCTTGAAAGTGCAAGTTTGGTTGTTGCGCCATTGGTTAGCACTATTCTCCCCATGACCGTTGTTGCTAGAGTTGGTCATTAAGGTGCTATTGAGTTCAGCAACCATGGTCGGGATGACAGCAACCATTTGTCGGGCAATCATGGCGGCTAGCTTACGATCGGAACTTCCATGCTTTCCATGATGACGAGACATGCTGGAATATGCAAAATGAGTTAGATACGAGGAAAATAATAACAAGGATCATAATTCAACAAGGATAAGACAAGAGTTGTAAGGCACATGGAATGGTTCCATTGGTAACGCATTACCATTTAGAAACTTTGACACGTCAAGGTAAGTTGACCCACTCGCCTTAGGAATTTATGTATGTTGACCATAGTTTATCACTCATCCCAGAAATCCCCAGGTAAGCATAACTAGTCCCGTAGGATTTATGCGATATGCTTGCCTTAGCCCGAGGGCCTTTTGCCAGGAAATCCAGAATACAGGTGTCTATGTGTCACACAAATTTCTTAGGTTCATGAAATCAAAACCTTGATGAGATTTATATAGATTAGACATAACGTCTAAAGATCCAAATCATAAGCATAAGCATAAGTTTCCACGTGTTGACGAGAATAAGATTAAGAAGTTTCATTTTTCGGGGAGAGTCAAAGAGTCAAAGTTAAGTTTAGGAAGACATATAACAAAGTTTAAACAATTACAAGGCAAACCTATGCTAAGGCATCAAGTTGCACATAAGTATGGTATAGCATTATGTAGCATGTAAACAATATATATATTTCCAAGAATATAAATATTATTCTATGAGGTTCATGCATAAGCTATAGTCTAGGTCACCATTTCTAATAACCTAAATCCCTATAGTTATGGGCTCTGATACCAATCTGTCACACCCCAACCTTGACGGCGGAAACGTCGAGATGTGAGGGTTAAGATTGTTCACAACCACATAACACTATATTCAAATGAAAATATTAAAATCAAAAGTTTCAAAAGGCATAACAAACATAAGTTTCCAACATGAAATAAGTTCCAAACAAAATAAAACATCACATAAACATTTTATTTATTAAACTAGGCCAAGTCCTAGTTTTATTGCAAGCTTCAAAAGTCCACTTTAAGCCTGGGGATTTCCTGAAACGTGATGTAACATATCGTATTTTCGTTAACTAAAAGTTAACTTCGTTTACTCTTACAAGGGTTATTTTTGTCAATTTTGAAACTTGCGTGTTGTTTGTGCTTATTCTTTATTGTAATTGGGTTTTTATGAAATGTTAAGTATGAATAATAATAATAAGTTTAATATTAATAAAAGTAAATATAATAATAAGTAATAATATTGAATAATAGTATTAGTAATAATAAGATTACTTTTAATAATGGTTATTTATAATTTATAAGGGTTACTAAACTTAACCATATTTAAAATATAAACTTAAATTAAGTTTGAGGGTTAATTTGTCATTTTAGAAACTTGAAATAGAACTTTATGCATAAAATAATAGAAAATCAAAGTTGAGGGACCAAAGGTGTAATTTATCAAAACCCCAAACCACCCACCCTTTACCCCGTTTTTCCGGTGACCTCGCCGGCCGGGCTCCGGCCAAGTCCGGCGAGGCACCAAAACCGCCAAAAAACGATGTTTTTTTGATCTAAAACCGTCCCCAAAGCGTTCTTGAACACGATTCGAACACAATCATGGACTTTAATTGCGTTTAAACGTCGGTTATGAACCCGATCGAGTGATTAACCGAGCGTTTTTAACCATATAGTCGTTCGACCATTAAAACTCAATAATAACCAAATTAAATGATTCATAATCGAACGTCTAAGTAGTCTAAAGCTTCTATCAATTCCAATTGCACCTGAAACAACACAAACAACGAATCCAATTTCCTTTTTCTTTCGCGACCTGTAACCTTACCAAAATCCAATCTCCGAACGAATTGAACCAAAATCAGCATAGGGCTTCGCATCTGGATCATCATTCGAGGCTATCTGCAAGTTTAATTGGATTATCATTGGGGATTTCTCATCCACTGTGTTCTACGACCGCGACTTGTTCTTCGATTAGGATTGCTTTAATTCGAACTTATTCGGGTAAATTACATTCATGGTTATGCTCGATTAACCATGGGAAACAAAAGCCCCATGGTTAATTTGGTTATCAACATCGTTTAGATGATCAATTTGGTTCGGATCTAAACTAGGGTTCTTGAGGTTGGGGAACTTGGTGTTAAAAGGAAATGGAACCGAGTTATACCGCGGCTGGAAGCCATGGTACACAGGTTCACAACACACCCTTGCATTCAAGAGGTCCCGGGTTCGAACCCAGGCACCCTCTTATTTTTTTAAAAGCCTTTTTAGGCCTTAATTCTTTACTAGAAAATTTCTATAAATTACAAAAAAATAATTTTCATAAACTTTTAACCTTTAAATTAACAAAATGATTTTCTGTAAATTTATTCTTATAAAAAAATACCTTAATATTTAATTATTAAATTTTAATTATTGTTATAAGAATGAGTTTATGTAAAAATTAAATTTTTACTTGAATCAATAATAAAGCGTACACCTTCTTCGATTAAAGTTATATGATACTCAAACTAATAGCAATGAATTTACAATTTTGTAAGAATATTTCCTTATTTTGCAAAATAAATACATATATATATATATATATATTATTAATAACTAAATTGGCTTACAAAACTCTCTTAAATCCTAAGGAACCTAGTTCATGTTTAATTGATAAACATTAACCTAAATCTTGTAATATTTATATATTTAGGTGTCTTGTGACGTTTTACCTTGGAACGGCATATATTATTCTTATTGATCCTTATTATATACTTATTGATCAAGTGAGTTTCCTTGCCCCCTTTTTACTTTATTTCACACTATTTTGGGGTGAAACATGATTACTTATACATAATGCACTTGTAAACGTTTAGACTTGTAAAGCACTTGCAATTCATATTATTTGTCATGGTTATTTGTGTGTTGTAAGTGTTTATATGAGATACATAGTTTGTTTACAATCATTAACTATTGCTAGCTTGGCGACGTCTTAGATCTTTGGGCCTGACAAGCCTATTTGGTGCTAAAGTCGATGTATTGCCGACTCCTAGGAGCCGTATGCTTGTGCACTAGGGAACCAAATACACTTAGCCAATCTTTTATACTTGTAATCAAGTCGAGGTTTGGTTATAACGATATGTGTTCTATAACCTTACTAGCTTATAACCTATGACATGAATTGCTACTTGTAACTTTCTTTTTCATATTATGTATGAAAACCTTGGAAACTCACCAACTATTTTTAGTTGACTCTTATTTTTATCATGTTTCAGGTCAACCTCAAGTTTAAAGTGATCCTTTTGAAGCATGCTATAATCTAGGACTTGGACCTAGATAATGAAATAAAAAGTTACATTATGTTATGTTATGTTGAACTTATTTCTTGTATAAGACTTATAATTGTAATTTCCATTTCAAGACTTATGATAATAATATTTACAATTTAATATAGCGTTATGTGGCTGTGAACAATCTTAACCCTCACATCTCGACGTTTCCGCCGTCAAGGTTGGGGTGTGACACGTGATAAAAATAAAAGGTCAACTATAAATAGTTGGTGAGTTTCCAAGGTTTTCATACATAATATGATAAAGTTACAAGTAGCAATTCATGTCATAGGTCATAAGTTAGTAAGGTTATAGAACACATATCGTTACAACCAAACCTCGACTTGATTACAAGTATATAAGATTAGCTAAGTGTATTTGGTTCCCATGATGAACAAGCATACGTCATCAGGAGCCGGCAAAACCTCGGCTTTAGCACCAAATAGGCTTGTCAGGCCCAAAGATCTAAGACGTCACCAGGCTAGCAATAGTTAATGATTGCAAACAAGAATATGTATCTCATATAAACACTTACAACACACAAATAACCATGACAAAAATATGAATTGCAAGTGTTTTACAAGTTTAAACGTTTACAAGTGTATGAGAATAAGTATCATGTTTCACCTCAAATTAGTGTGAAAATATAAAAAGGGGCAAGGAAAACTCACTTGGTCAAATAAGTATATAATGAAGATCAATAAGAATAATATATGTCGTTCCAAGATAAAACGTCACGAGTCACCTAAATATATAAATATTACAAGATTTAGGTTAATAAGAGATTAACGAGTTAACATGAACTAGGGTATTAGAATTTTGGGGATTTTTATAAAGTTAATAAATTCTTATAAAAATACCATTTATGAAATTTATCAAATTTATTTTTAAGGAAATTGATCCTTTGTAAATAACTTGTGATTTTATTTATAAAATTATATTTAAATTCTATAATTATCATGATAAACCCTTAAACATAAGGTCTAATATTAATTTAATATCTTTAAGTATTATATAACAATCTAATTTTTATAAAAATGCTTAATTATCACATTTGTAAATAATTTTACATAAAATATTAAAATGATTTACAAGAATAAATTTTTAAGAAATATTTAGATGACTTCAAAAATATTTGGGGTTTATAAAAGTCATTTTTATAATTATTATAAATTTTCTATAATTAATTTAAGGCCAAAAAGGCTTTAAAAAATTACATGAGGGTGCCCGGGTTCGAACCCCGAACCTCATGTATGTGGGGTAATGCTCTAACCAGTGAACCAAGGCTCTCAGCCGCGTTATGTATTGGTTTCTAAATATTATAAACCCGTTTAAGGAAAGTTCCCCAAACCTCAAGAACCCTAGAATCATTTGATTCCAAATCGAAGTGTAATTCGATTTTGTAAATACTTGAAATCATGGGGCTTTTGTTCCCCATCTATAGCCGAGCATAAGCATGTGTTTAACTTACTTGATTCAATCGGTATTTGATGTTCACGTATGAACCTAAGTTGCGACCGAGGAGAAACTGATTCAAGCTGCAATCGTCGATGAAAATCAAATTCCTTTTACAGTAAGCTTCTAGTGACTCTAAAGATGAGAAGCCCTCTATTAATTGCAAGTTAACAAGCTCGAGATGAGGTCTACGGGTGTTGTAGGTTGCGACTTCAAAGAGGTAATCGAAGGGGATGTTGGTGTTGATTCCAGGTGAAATTGGTGATTGAATTCGATTGGAGTTAGATAAACGTACGCTTTGGTTGAGTTAATGTGATTATTATTAGTGTCTAATGAACGAACGGTTAACGTGTTGATGTCAAACGGTCTTCAAGCCCAATCGACACCTTTAATCGCGAATTATGGCTCATAAAGTGTTCGAATCGGTTTTAGGATGCGACTAGAATCGATTTGGCATCAAATTTTGTGGTTATGGTTCGGTTTAGGGGCTAACCGATCTTGGCCGGAGATGTCGCCGGCGCCTCACCAGAATTGCGGGAGTGAAAGATGGAATGGGGTTTGGGTTTTGTGATTTACACGTTTGGTCCCTGTGGTTTTATTAGTTTACATTTTATGCACCAACTTCTCAATCAATATTTCATATTTGCAACCAATCCCCAAACTTAATTTAAGTTTATGTTTTATACATGGTTAGATTTAATAACTCTTATAAGTTATAAGTAATCTTATTATAAGTAATCTTATTATAACTAATATTATTATTCATTATTATTACTTATTATTATTATTATAATTATAATTATTATTATCGTTTGATTTAATATTTTGTTTATTGACATTCATATATTAAAATTAATGGCAACTAAGGAATATGCATAAATAACCCATGAATTTCAAGATTGACAACAATGACCCTTATAAAAATAAACGAGATTAACTTTTAATTAACAAAAAATACGAGATGTTACATTAATGTCAAAAGCTGGTGAACATTCGTTAAGATCTTTTGATCGACAGAAATGGATATTTGAGGTGGTAACTCAAAAGGGAAAGAATGTGCGGGTAGTTAATTTGGAACAAAAAACTTACACATGTGGTAAGTGAGAAATATTTAAATATTCGTGTTTTCATGTTTTGAGTGCATGTGCAAAACTTTCTTTGAACACTTGGCAATATGTTCATAGATGTTACTCAATTGTTAATTATTGTGCTACTTGGTCATCCGAGTTTTCTCCACTTCCTCATAAAGCATATTGGCCACCACCTTCTATTAAAGAATTACTTCCAAATTCAGAGTTGAAACGAGATAAAAAGGGTCGCCCTCCTTCAACAAGGCTACGAAATGGAATGAATATTAAAGAAGGGAAAACGAAAAACCTTTGTGGAATTTGTAAACAAAGTGGTCATAATCGAGCAAAGTGTCCCTCCAAGCCTGGAAGAATGGATGCATAAGTGGGTAGAAATGTTTGACAATAATATTTTTATTTGGTAAAAATGTTGGACATTTTGTATTTTATTTGTATGTGATATTTATATCGCCAAACATATCGGCTTAATTTAGTATTTTGTTTGTATTTTGATATGGTTGAAAAGTGAACATTTTGATTCGTATTATATCAGGAAAGAATACAGAATTATGGATTCTTGTTCATTGTTGGAAGAATTTTGAAAAGTGTCGAATTGGTGGCTTTGATACGGATTTTCTGGATTTGTGCTTGTATTTAATATGCTAAAACCTTTGCTCATTTTTCTAAATATATATTTGATGTAATGTAATTTTCCTTTATTTTTTGCACTTACAGTTGGATTTATATGAATTTTATGAATTGTGATCTCGTAAAGGAAAATATAGAAGACAACTGTAAAAAGCTGAATTTTGCATTCTTTAATTCTATTTTTGATTAAACAAAATAAAAAAATTATTGATTAACTAAAAATAAAGACAATAGAAATATACCATTTTGGTAAATAGTTTTTAAAGTACACTAATATTTTTTATAATTACACCTAATTGGTAAAAAACTCAAAAATCTCTAGTTAATTAACACGTATGATCTTCTCGGTCATTTTCATAGTTCTAAAAGATTTTGTCCGGGGGTTGGATCTTCTTTTATCACTTTGATTCCTAAGGTAAATAATCCGTCTTCTTTGGGTGATTTTAGGCCGATAAGTCTCATTGGTTGTATATTAAAGACTGTGTCGAAGGTGTTAGTGAATCGGTTGAAAACGATTATGAACAAGGTTGTGTCAGAGCATCAGTCGGCTTTCCTTTCCGGGAGACATATTCTTGATGGCCCTTTGGTGGCTAATAAGGTTATTTCTTGGGTTAAGAAGAGGGAGAGAAGAATTTTTATGTTCAAGATTGACTTCGACAAAGCCTATGATAATGTAAATTGGGAGTTTTTGTTGTCGGTTCTCGCTCAGATGGGGTTTCTTTCGGAATGGTGTGATTGGATTCGGGGTATTTTGTTGGCAACTAGATCATCAGTCCTTGTTAATGGTTCTCCTACTTTCGAGTTTGGGTGTCAAAAAGGCATTCGTCAAGGTGACCCGCTTTCTCCTTTCCTCTTTATTATTCTGATGGAGGCATTTTCAGGTATGATGAAGCAAGCCTGTGATATAGGAGCGTTTCATGGTATTATTCTTCCTAATGAAGGTCCGAAGTTATCCCATCTTCTATATGCGGATGATGATATGATTATGGGAGAGTGGTCTTCTTTTAATTTTGATAACTTGAAACGCATTCTCCGCATTTTTTACTTATGTTCGGGGCTCAAGATTAATCTTCATAAGTCAGTGTTATTTGGTGTTGAGGTAGAAGATGGAGAGATTGATATCCAAGCTGGGAGTATGGGCTGTAAGGCGGGTAGAATTCCATTTTCTTGTCTGGGGATTATGGTCGGCGCTAACATGAATAGGGTGGCTAATTAGGATCCGGTAGTGTCCAAGTTCAAGAAGAGACTTTCTAAATGGAAAGTTAATTCTTTATCTATTGCCGGCCGGTTAACTCTTATTAAATCGGTGTTGGATAGTCTCCCACATACTATTTTTCGCTTTTTAAGGCTCCAAAGAAGGGTATTAATGAATTGGAAGCCTTGATGAGAAGATTCTTATGGGGTGGTTCGGATGAAGTGAGGAAGACGTCATGGGTGGCGTGGGAGGTAGTTACAAAACCTATAAAAGAAGGGGGGGTTAGGGATCGCCTCTCTAGAGATTAATAATCTTGCGTTGATCTCTAAGTGGCTTGGGAGATTTCTAAATGATCATCAAGCGATGTGGAGACGTGTTGTGTTGTCTATTCACGGGTCCTCGCGAGGTTGGGGGCTTGCTCCGATTAATAATGGGGTTCCCAGGGTTTGGAAGAATTGGGTTTTGTTATGGAATAAGTTCAAGGTTGATGGTGTGGGTTTCAATAGAGTGATCCGGGCCACAGTTGGGAATGGTCGCCAAATTCGGTTTTGGTTGGATTTGTGGTTAGGTTCGGAATTGCTGTTGGATAAGTTCCCGACCTTATATGCGTTAGATAAACATAAAAACAGCTTGTTAGCGGATCACATGGTGGTTATTGGTTCCTTACGGCGCATTGTATGGGATTGGATTAAAGCGCCTAGTACTCAACAGGAGTTGATCGAGAAGCAAGAGCTGGAAGACCTTCTTGTAGGGGTGGTGATGGCTGAACGTGAAGATTCGTGGTCCTGGGCGGTGGGTAGTAGTAATGAGTTCGAGGTTTCGGCGATCAAAAAATGGATGGTGCGGTCCGATGATGGTATTGGGGTTTTTGGTTTTCAATGGAGCAATTAGGTTCCAAAAAAATGTAATATTTTTATGTGGAGGGCGGTTTTGGATCGTCTTCCAACCAAGGAAGCTTTGGCTAGACGTCATATTCAGTATGTCGACCATACGTGCGTTTTATGTGAGAGTAACGATGAATCGCTTGAGCACTTGTTAACCGGGTGTATCACTTCCACAGGTGTTTGGAATGCGGTAGCTTCATGGTGCAATATCCCTAGACCTTTTGTTTTCCACGTCAACGATCTGGTGGAATTGCATAAGTTGAGTGGTGTATCGGGGAATAAAAGATCGATTATTCATGGCATTGTTATCATTACTTGTTGGAGGATTTGGCGTGCTAGGAATGAAAAGATATTTTCTGGCAAGGACACGAAGGTGGCGGAGATGGTTGCGGATATTAAATCTTTGGGTTTTCTTTGATACAAAAATAGATTTAAGCTAGGGGTAGTGGATTGGAATAGATGGTGTCTTTTTGATGTAACGTGATTGTTATTTTTGTTTTGGCTTTCGGCGTCGTCGGTGGTGTTTGTTTAATGAAAGTCTATTTTCAAAAAAATTTAACACGTATGATCCAAAAGAAAAGTTATATTTGGAAGGCCGAATAACTTCTAAATATCTAACGACAAATACCCTTTGATCGTTATTAACAGTGGGTTTTGAAGTCGTCCAAATTATTGCATTCTAAAATACTACAATATAATCTTGTCTCCATCATTAGCAACTTGAAATCATCCACCACCACCAACGAGACGCACCTGTTCTTCAGTTACAGCAATAATCTTGAAATCACAAGATCTCCCTCTTTTATTCACATTTCTCAGACAATCTTTTGATTCACGAAATCTTTAGGATTGAAGCTGTTAAATCCACATCAATTTCATCGAAATAGTTGTGGGTTCGCCGTAAAGATCAGTTTTCAGGTACTATTTGATGTAAAAGTCGATTACTTGATACTTATGTGTGGTTTTTGATGTATCAGTGAATGATTACTAGCGATGAATACTGTGGAATAAGGGTTTTGTATGTTTATGGGGAATGATTCTGTGAATTGAATGTAAGGAAATTGAATTGTTTTAGTTTGATTCAAGAATTAGGGTTTCTGATATGCTTTTCATAACTGTGGTTCATCAATTTGATTCGATCTTTAAAAAAATGTTTGTGGGGTTTAATTCTGGGTTTTGGGGAATATGTTGATCTTGATATGCAAAGTTGTCTGTGGTGAAATTCATGGGGGATCATATAGTTTGTCTTGCGTGCATCTTAAGTTGGTTTGTTTTTGTGTGAAATTTGGTTTTAAGAATTTAATCAAGATTGCAATTAGGGCTTTTGTATTGTTTGTTCTGATTGTTTATCTATATTTTGGTGCGAGGATGTAATCCTCAAAATCTTTCTATTGTTTGTTGAAATAAGCAATTGGGTGAAATTAGGTTGCATGCAGGCATATGATCTATTAGTTAATGGTGCTTTCATGAGAGAGTTGCAGCGAAAACAAGAAACGTGTCTAATTTATCCTCAAAGTACCATTGATTGTCTATTTGTTGTTGATTTATTGTTTGAACTGAAGATCTTTGTAACTTTCAAAGCAGTTTCTTGAGTGTTGTTAAGGTATACACAGATAAATCTGAGCTGTCCTTTTGTCATTTCTTGATAAATGCTTGGGTTTTACCGTAGAATGCAAGCTGATTTTGGAGTTTAGTTTGTCCTGACACCATGAAAATCGAAGAATATAAAAGAAGGGGAAGCTCTATTCGGAGGTTTTTTTCTTTTTAGTTTTTATCCCCTTCAAATTTATGCTAAAAATTTGTTCATGAATCTTATTAATGTGTTTCTTATATTTGTTCATGATGCAATTTTCAGAAAACCAAATGAACTTATGAGGGCTATTGTGACAATCACAGTTGGTATTGTTTTTGGCTTCTACATTGGAGTGTCGTTTCCTGCTTTTGCACCACCAAGGGTACATATTTCAATCTATATCCCAAAAAAGTATGCTTTTGACTTTTAATAGTTCTAGCAGTCATGATTAACTGCAAAATTTGTAAGAGTCGTTTACTTTCTGTTGACAATATTGATAACTATATTTAATTCTATATAACATAGATTTTCGCTTCTGGATTTTCACCGCCAAGGGTACTTATTTCTACCCTTACCCCAAAAAAGTACACGTTTGACTTTAAAATTTATATCTGACTTCACAATGTTAAGATATTTTTAATTTGTGTAGACAATACTGATAACTAGATTAAATGTAAACATCCTTATGGTTTCTGTGTTTTCACCACAACCAGTACTTATTGCTACCGAGTTGTAACTAGATTGAAATCTTTATAAAAATGTTTCTGCAATAGTTTAATTTGTGCAGACTAGATTGAAAACTATAAGATACGTTCAACGTTTGTCCCAAAAAATGTTTCTGCAACAGTTTACCATGTGATTTTGAGAATCAAAGTATTGTAATTGACTTAAAAATTGTCAAGAGTAATTTACTGTGTAGACAAGATTGATAACTAGATTGTATCATTTCTAACATATTCTGAATTGAGTTGTTATGTTAATGCAACTGATTTGGTGGTTCAAATTTGATAGCTCAAAATTGTACCTTCAATTGATACATTCCTTGGTGACATAAATTCGGGCCGATCTACACAGACAATATTAAATGTGATTTCTGTCACGAGGGACAACATCTCAACTGAAGCTCAAACACTTGATGATCCTTCAGAGGTAAGAAACTAGGAATATTGTTTGACAATTAATGTTGTTTATCGTTTTCCGAAACTTGGTTTAAACTTAGTTTTCTAATCAAGTTATTCGTGTGTACAATTGTTGTTTACAATTGTGTTTAACATATTAGCTGTGGACTATTTATGAAATTATGAAAAGAATAACTAAAAATGTTGGTGTGCTTGAATCGATATGTTTTGACATGCTTTAAATATTATGCCAGTTTTACAACCCGCCCATTTTGTCACCTATATGTATGGCTGTTTAGATAACAAAGGTCAGTCTAGAATAATCAATGTGAATTTTTTTTGTATGCTCAATAAACAGAATGAATGACACTAACTAGTAACTACCATATCAACCCTATGTGTGTAATTGTTGAATGAAAATGAAAATTGGTAGATAATATAACGATATATATTAGACGACAAAACTATGAATTTGTTATTCATAGAATAAAAGATAATCAAGATAACATAAAGATATAATCACAACATCATTAATAACTTGATATACAATTATAAGACACAACGTATTAAACTTTTGATAATCTATCAATTTATGCAGATTTTTGTCTCAACTAACCCACGTGGTGCAGAAAGACTACCTCCGGCTATAATTGCTTCCGAATCAGACTTTTATCCTAGAAGATTATATGGGAGACCTAGTGAGGTCAGCATATTTATGGTCAAAGTTGCTGTTTTGGTTTGCAGGATTTAATATTCAAACGAAAGTATCTTGGAGACTCGTTAAAATTTCAAACATGTAATTTTGTTTTGGTTTGCAGGATCTAGCATTCAAACCAAGGTATCTTGTAACTTTCACTGTTGGTTATAATCAGAAAGATAACATTGATCAAACAGTCAGAAAGGTCAGCATTCTGCCTTTTTCTCTTTATCTCCGCCACTCTGCTTCTCTACATCTCTGCCTCTAATGGCGTTGATTCTACAGTTTTCAGACAACTTCACAATCCTTTTGTTCCATTATGATGGCCGAACAACTGAATGGGATGAATTTGAATGGTCAAAACGAGTCATCCACATAAGTGTTCCCAAGCAAACAAAATGGTAAAGAAACTAAATCTATTTATACTAGTTTATTTGTAGATTCAGGGAGTATGAAAGCTTTATCTTTTACTTTTTGTTGATTTTAAAGGTGGTATGCAAAAAGATTTCTGCATCCAGACATTATTGCGCCATATGATTACATATTTATATGGGACGAAGATCTAGGTGTTGAGAATTTTGATGCTGAAGAGTGGGTGTCTATGCAACTTTTTGATTAATCATATTTTTTACTTTTACCTTTTCATGTTCTTTGAATATTTACGTTTCAGATACATTAAACTTGTGAGGAAGCACAAATTGGAGATATCACAGCCTGGTTTGGATCCAAGTAGTAAGGGTATGACATGGCAGATGACCATGAGACGAGAAGATCTTGAAGTCCATATGTAAGTCAACACTGTGACCATCTGTGTATCTATTTAAAAATGAAATCTTTTTGTATGATGTATCCGAATATTTATAATTGAATAAGTGATTTTTTTATGTTTGTTTTTCGTTTGTTAGGGAAGCTGAGGAGAAACCAGGTTGGTGCAATGACCCACATTTGCCTCCATGCGCAGCGTATGTACAAATTTGAAATTATGTAAATTTGTTATACACTTTCACTCCTTGAGCCAAACAGGCTAATATGGAATTCAAGATTAGGGGTGACAGTTTACCCGTTGACCTAAAATTGAGTCAATGTGGGTTATATTTTTATCTCCAATGGCTCAACTGGCTGAAACCAAAATTTTTAGCAAAAAGCGAATATGGTCAAATGGGTTAAAACTTAAAAGTCACACAAAGCGTATCAATTTTGTAATATCTTTGTAAATCATGAGTCAAAGAAATGGGAGTAATATTTTAGAGTAGATTTTGTAGTCCTATTTATTACTTTTACTATTATAAAAATACCTTAGCATGTAGAAAAAGCATTGTTATTAGTGAACAGTTTAACTTTACTAATTATCGGTTATGGGTACAGATTTGTGGAGATTATGGCTCCTGTATTTTCTCGGGAGGCTTGGCGTTGTGTGTGGCATTTAATTCAGGTATTGCACATGCTATGACTTAATTAGTAAATAATTTCATTGTTATTTCAATAATTAATGCTTCAATTGGTTGTGAATGTAGAATGACTTGGTTCATGGATGGGGTCTTGACTTTGCCCTACGAAAGTGTATCGAGGTAAAGCATTTTCATGTCATTGAAACACTTTATGTCCCGATTTTCTTTTCTTTAAACTTTTTAAAATGAAAACTGTGTCAAATATGATCATAATAATTGTATTACTTGAATAATAGCACTATTATAAAAAGTGATTTAGCCTTTAGTGGTTTTAAGCATCAAAACACGACTGTCATCTTGTTTGACGTATTTCCTTTCAAGTGTTTTTTCGTTATTTTACGTATTGTTCGTCTTTCAAGAAAACTTCAAGTCGTTAATAAGAAATGCACTTTTCATTTTAATAACATAGCCTGCGTATGAAAGAATTGGAGTTGTGGATGCACAATGGATTGTTCATCAAGGCGTACCTTCGCTTGGAAACCAGGTAATAAGCATATTTCCTAAATTGTCGTAAGATTAATGAACCTTTAAGGGGTGATGCAATGGTAAGTACATGATTAAAAAAAACTAACAAGCCTTTAAGGTTTGAGGTTTGAATATCTCACTGGTTTTCTAACATAACCTTTTGAAGGTCATCTGTCCAGCACAAGTTGTGGTTAAAAAAAATTAGGTGCCATTTGCTCTAATCTTTCTTGTTTTCTTTATAGGGTAAAGAAGAGAATGGAAAAACTCCAGGGGAAGGGGTATGACATGGATCTCTTTCTCATCACATACAATTGGACACTTGCGCGTGTCGATTTAGAATAAAAAATGTTGATATTTTTGTGGGCAAATCTTTTTGTTGATAGGTGAGAGAGAGGTGCAAAAACGAATGGAAAATGTTCCAAGATCGTGTAGCGGATGCAGAAAAGGATTATTACAAGTCGGTTGGCGTTGGATCTACAGATCATGAAGCGAATTGGGTGACGCCCGATAGAATTCAATAGTGTTTTAGAGTTTAATTATATGTTTATTTCTTATAGATTGCATAGTTTGATGATTTTAGAGGTCAAAAATTATTATATACGAGATCTATGGACAACCTTCTCTAAGGGTAAAAAGGTAGTTTACTAGGTTCCAAATGGAAAAAGGCCTCTGCACAAAATGTGAGTAAGGCTGCGTACATTAGATCACGAAACGATTTAGCATCTTTCCGGACCATGAAAGTGAGAGTTAAGTCAACTAGTCAGGCATTGGGTACATCAGATCGGGAAACCATCAGACCGGGCACACCTGTGGGCATTGGGTATACCCATTAACATTGGGTTACGAGGAGCATACATGTTGGTATCGACCAATACTTGTTGGGTTCATTTACACGCTTTTATTTTTATATATTTAAATACCTCACTTAAAATATTGAATATGACCATGTCAATAAAATTTCATTTACTAAAAACTATAATAACATCTTCATTTCGTAAATTTAACATTAAAAATAACTACAAGTTGCTAAAACTTTCTTATTGAGATTATAAAACAAATACAACATATAAGTGTATTAAAATTCCAAATAGATACAACAAGTTAACAAGTATTTTCATATCATAAAGTTTTATATTCAAAATACATACTTAATCCAAAAAATTTAATTCATTTTGCTTTCATATCCAAAAATAAAGAACTCCGGGTATATGTTTGGATAAACGGTATGTGGTTTCGGATAATCGAGTCGGGCATTACCTAACTCATAGCCGCATCTTTTTCTCAAAACTAATCATATACCCGACCTAATACCATCAGGCTTCAAGTATACTCGTCCCATATGTTTTAGGTTTCGAGTATACCTATTGGCTCGAGTATTTTTGCCATCCCTAAAGGGGAGTGCCCCTTATGGTTTGTGATATGCATGTTTGTTTTAGGTGTGTCAAGAACTTTAAAGAGTACGTGAAACTTTACAAGTTAAAAGGATATCTGTAATGAGTTTTGTATCATAGATTTTTAACATCGCTTCAAGTAATAATAGACAATTATAAATATGAAATGATTGCTTGTGGTACACTTGGTATAAAAGTTGAAAAGCTAAAAACACTCATAAATGAATAACAACTAAAATGCTTATAAAGGAACAATGTGTGAGACAAAGGGCAAATGTGCTAAACACTGTCAAAAATTGTAATAGTAGGTCTAAACTCATTAGATTGATGTAACCAAATTTTGAGTTGAGTCAAGGTTGTAATGAGTTTTAAGTCGTGTGTATATATCAGTGTGTTTAATTTATTATTATGTCTGAAATTCTTATGTTTGATTAACTGTTATAATTTGTTTAAATGCACAAATAACGACTAACTTTTAATTCACTATATGGCATGTCCGTTTTATTATGTGCTAACACAAACACATATAACAATCCATTCTGTTAATTATATAAGTGCATCTGAGTTTAAAGGTTTGATTTATTTTTGTATTGTGTTTGACACATTTTACAACGATGCTTTATGCTCATTACAATGGTGGCACATATTCGAAACAATTGGAAAAAAGAAAAACAAATTAGATTTTCATACAACAAATAAGAAAGAACTATATAATAATTTGTTACTTTAAGAAAAAACATATATATAATACAAAACCTAAATAATAAGAATTAATTGTATATAGCTAGAAGAACATCTAGAAAAGAGTAACAAGTCAAGAGCAAGAAATTTTCAAAATTCACAACCCAAAATCATCTCAAATCACAAAATTAGACAAGACAAACCAAACCTCGATCATCTTTGTCAAGAGATGGTAGTAGGTTTTACGTACGTTTCGCAAGGAAGAACACTAACTTATATAGAAATGTAAATAAAATCAACCCGGTCCCAAAAGAAATAGTTTTCCATGCTTCAACATGGAAAGCAAATAAATTTTCTTTTATATAGTGATGATGAAGGTAAAAGACCTCTCAACTAATACGAGATGATTATACTAATGATCTGGTTTAAACTCTACCAAGCAGATTAATGAAAACAAAAGCATTCTATATTCTTTATAGATTGAGGATGAATGTGACAAATCTTCCCTAAACCACTGTGGGATGATAGACGTAAATTAGTGACAGATGTGAATTAATTTCTTCAAATGTGATGGAGGGCAATTTTAGTATTATAGAAGAGTTTTCAAAAGATTTAAATGATAAGTGTCTTAAAATGTGATGGAAATATCAAAATTGTCTATAAGAGATGCTTTATAAGATAGTATAGATGATGCATTGGCACAACGAGATAATAAAGATAGTTGGTATCATAGTCGAGATAAAATGTGAGTGAGAAATTGAAAGGTGTTACATGTCAATGGAGACAATCACTCATGATTTTAAAAACTGCTTTAGGCCTATAAAGGTTGAGCCAACTTTGCTCACTCTTTCTCTATGACATTAGATTATATTTTAAACAAAATTATTTCACCAAGAAAAAACAAATAAACAATTAAAAGCCAAACACCTAAAAAAATCTAGCCGTTAAAACATGGACCAAACATACCTAGTATTTGAAATGCCAAATGCACTCAATGATAGACGACCAAACACCAAATATGAGCCATTAACAAGGAATCTGAACCAACTTTCACATCTATGCCAGCAATTGACAACACAACATGCTTGCTGTCAATTTGTGATTTCTTTACCAACAAATTTAGCAGCTGTATATGTAGGAAACACATCATGCCAACCTCAAAACAATAATCTGTCTGCAAAGGCATCAGATTCTTCTTCATGCCAACAATCATTCTGTCTTCGGAAGTTTTGATGTTATATTATTAATATTCATAGCTGTATACAGAAACAGTTGACATATAAAACAAATGTTGAAGATATCCTAGTGGAAAAGCGTACTTCCCAACTAAATGGTCGTGGGTTCAAATCCAACAGAGTACAAAATACATATGTGGTGAATTTAAGTAGACTAGAGAATGTATTGTTGTCAGGTAAAAACAAATAAAATAATATAAAACAAACAACAAATATGTAATCCCCTATAAACAATATATCATCAATGGACAAACCCCTAATTACAAATCATGAGTTAAGAAACATGTAACATAGATTTAATCAATAATATTTAATCTATTTGTCACAATATTCAAGATTTTGTAAAACCAGATAGAGAGATCTCAAACTTACTTCAATTCACATGCCTGATGGATCTTGAAACTGTGTCTTGGATTTGAAGTAAACCCTAAAAGAGTATGTACAATATCACCCTATATACCGAACGTTTCTGAAAGAATGATGTTAGTAGCGCGAGATTTGAACCCGGGTCAGCTATTTTTTGGTCAAACCCGATATGGGTTGTGTGTGGAAACTTCAAAGATCCAAACTTTACACCGAAAAGAGCATTCTTGATATTGATATTGGTGTTTTATTCACTTTCTCTTACACAGTTTCCTGGTAGAAGATATCTGTATTCGTCAGCGTTCTCTAGAAGATGAGCAGGAAGATGAACAGCTGAATACGAATGCGGGATGGGGCCCATTTTCCCAATGATTTCTTTAAACGTGTATTCTTCAGGTAGCATATCAAACAGATCCGCACCTTTGCAGATGACCTTTTGTACCCTTTTCGGGTTCAAGAATTTCTTAAACCTCACTCTATCGACATGGCTATAAGCTTTCATCTTGAAAACAAACTCACTGATGTGGCGGAAGCAAAAGCTACAATGCCACCCTGCATCCGCCAACACAACATCCGATTGGCGGTAATGGGCATACCTTGTCTTTCCTGATTGATATCTATGAACGGACGCCCTCCAACTATGATTATCAAGAAAAAACTCAAACGAATATAAATAATTCTTTAACTGAAGATGAAGAATAGGAGGTATGTCATCACACCATCTTAACAGATTAATAGTATGTCTACTTGGTATTTCATCAATATCTGACATAATTAACAGATCATCATCTTGAATCCCAGCTTTCTTTAAAAGATAATCCAACGCGAGTCTTTGATACGCTTCCTCAACAAAAGGATTCTCTCCTTTACGAAATCTCCCAGGAATTTTCCCATAAGTCAATCTCGGTTCCACAAATTTGAACTTTCCACGCTGACTCTCGAAGACCAAAGGCTTAGGTAAACCCGTGAAAGTTGAGTTTGATTCAAGAAGCACAAACTCAGTAACATAAGGGTACAATTCATGCCATCTTATTGTAAGGAGGTCAACTTCATTGCTAAACAAAACTGCATCAAAAACGCGCCTTGGGAACTCACGAGTCCTCCAACCATGAAGCTTGCAAAGATTATGCATCGACACATTTTCGTGATAGTAATGTGGGATTTCATGAAACGGTTTAGGTGGTGATTCCCACAATGGACGTAGAAAGTATGAGATTTTTTGCCCATGAACATATAAACCTAGAATAACAGTCGGGATCAAAACGAAGAGAAAAACGAGCGTTTTCAAATCGAGTCCACGAAGAATGCAACGAACTCTTGACATTGTTGAAGATTTTCCTGAATCCTGCAAACCAATTGTTCACTTCTATTAAGATGATTTAATAATTTACTGTAATTTTATTTTTTGAGCTTAATATCATTCAGTTCATGAGGATCACAAGAACATGAAGATCACTTCAAGGTAGCAGGGGGGTGATGGTTATTTTAAATTAATAGATTGAAAGATAGAAAAACTGATGAACCCTAATTTTTTTTCTACGGTTTTTCATTTTTCAACAAAACTTAAAGCAAAAGCACAACAGAAAGAACCCTAATTTTGACGAAAATTGGGCATTAAGTAGGAAATTAAATGCACATCACCGCTAAATCTCATTCAAATCGAACAACTTTCAGTCCCACAAAAGGAAATCACAACGAATTTGTTAACTAAACATAATTCAATTTTCAATTTTCGTTTAAGCCCTAAACACTCAATACTTAAATCAAATCACAAAAGATTGAAAAGGGGGGAATTTCAGAATGAATTATTCAAATTAAATTACCTCATCGCAAACATCACTGCAGATATCGTCGGACTTCTTAGAACAATAACGAGATCCACCTTCCGCCATTAAAGAAACTTTGTCGAGAAATTTTGATAAATTGATCATCGCCATTTTGAAACCCTAATTCTCAGTGAACCAAATCGATCACCCCAAATGGTGAAAACGAATCAAGAAATTGAGATAAATTGAGGATTTTGATAACTTAAAATCAGAAAGAATGAATGAAATAACAGTGATTAATGAGCTGTCGTGAGGTGTTCTTCAACTCTATATATATCTATATGTGTACACATATATATATGTGTGTGAGTTGTGCGTGTTCTAAAGCGTGTGAATTTGTGTGTGGTTTCATGAATGGTGGTAGTGTAATGAGCCGTTTTTCTTGTCTTCCACCTTTTTTTCCATTTTTATTTTCTAAAACAAAAAATATATCCTACACTTGTTAAGATTTGATTTGAGCAAAAACAAATTTTTTACTAATAATTATTAACTCAACTAGTTAAAGTGAGATATTCATTACATATAATTATTAAAAGATTATGAATTCAAACCTTACTCTAAATAAAATGTTTATATTTTATTTAAGATTTTCTCACCAATAAGTTTTCTTCTTAAAAGATTAGATGCGATCCTGACTGAAAAATAAATAGATAGACTCAATTAAGATAACATATATTTTACAAAACAAAGACACACATTTGTCTTTGAAGAAAAAGAGACAATGCTTTTGTCAATTGCCACCGGTCCACATACCCCACTAGTCTTTCTTTTTCTGTATGGATTACTAGTTAAAAGAATGTAATAATAATTAACAGTTATTTATTAATATTTAAAATTATAAAATAATGTTAAAGATATAATATGATTGAAGCCACTTATAATCAATTACATTGAGTAATAAAACAACTATATTTTTCTAAAAACTTTCTTTAGAAAATGTCATTTTATAAAAGAAAACTGTTGTGTTGAAAAGCTTTATATTTCATAAAATTATGTTACTAAAGTTACATTTTTAATAAAACAAACATGATTTTAAGTTATTATATAATATGTTCATGGAAAAAGGATAATAAGAAAAGTATCTTAGAATGATATGTCAACACCACAATCATCATCATTAAAATTTTTCTGTATCTCTCTCCTATTAAATCAATTATCTTAATTATTAATAATATTTTTAAATTTAATAAATTACGAAAGAGATCTATATATTAATGTTATTTTCTACTCTAATAAAAATGTATTTTGGAATGACACGTCTCAACACTACAATCATTCTCATTAAAAAATTTCGTTTCTCTCTTATTAAATAATTATTTTAATTACTCATAATATTATTAATATTTTTTAAATTTAATAAATTAAGAAAAGGATCTATATATTAATTTTATTTTTAATTAAGAGAAAAATATAAAAATAAATTCTAAAAAAGTTGATATAATTGTTTATTACTTATAGTTATTTCTCATATATAATTTCCGTCATATCATATCTTAAGATATCATTTTATAATTAGTAATTTTATTATATTAATATTTTATTTATTTAACACGGGTTTACTATAAGTAGTAAATAATATAAGATGATACTAGATTGCAAGATTGGTGCAATCTTGATGTTTAACAAAACATATCAATCGAATAACAAGCTTATATGACTCAATGATCATATTCGGCTATTCGCGTTTACTTCCAAAATGAAATGTTCCACTATTATTTATGATTATCCGAACATAAAAAAATTACGAATCTTAGAACATGAAAGAATATATAATTTTGTGTATTTTTTTAATAAATTATAGAATGTTTTTAGGACGAAGAAGAAAGCAACGGGCACGTTAATTACCTCAGATAGATGTCTTCAATGAATTCTTTTTTATATCAAGGTGTTAATTAAGTCATATTTATAGTTTAGCTGATACAAACTTAAATATTAATAAAAATAAAAGTTATGTCTCACACATAAATCAAAACCTAATTTATTTTAACATAAAAACAACTCATTTAACATCAGCTTTTTAAATATTAAAGCAGTATTTCTCTTCCTTTCCAACATCAATAGCTTAGAGGTTAAGTCTTTGGTCCGTACCTCCAAGTTTTCATTTACTTTTCTAAGAGAAAAAAGGTGAACATGGTTTCTTACAATCAACATAGCATTTGTTTTAAAATATATGAATATTACTTTATGTTTCAAAACTAAGATATAACGATTTATTTTATATAATAACAAAATATGGAATATTCCTCTATTATATTGTGTGTTTAAAACAGAAAATAAAAGGAAGAGAAGAATCTTGTGAACTTGAGAGGATATATAACTTTTAATAGTTATTATGTATGGAATATTAAGAAAGAACATAAGATTAAAGGGCAAATGTTTATTAAGAGAGTTTTGTTGTATCATATGAATAAAGATTGCATGCTTTTACAAATCCAATATATCTGTTTTTCATTATTTTCTTTAAGATAAAAAAATTTATTTTTGTTTCAAAAGACATAATGGTTGTTTTTAGTGTAAATTTTTACTTTCTTAAAGAATAGACAGTTTCGAGTAATTTCAAGGGATAGCTTGGTGGTAAATGGTGTGTTTCCCAACTAAATGTGTGGTTGTGCGAATCAAATCCTACAATGTGCATGTTTGAGTATTATTTTCATGGTAATGATACATCAATGACTTTGGAAACTCATGCTACTCTACACTATTTTATTCGAGTTAGCCAACGTGTTCGCGACCTTCACTTGCAATTATATTCAAGGGAGCCAACTCGAGCCTTATCAACTCAAGGACCTTAAAATTGATTAAGGCTTAACAAACTTGCATACGAATGAGTTGTGAGTTATTTACTCAACCCTAGTAATATATGCGTGCATTTTATTCGAAATATATATAGTAACAACTAACAAGTGAGAAAACTGAAAGCATCAAAGTGTATGGGCATCACCCACCCACATGGAAAAATCATGGTCATGGTGGTTCAATCGTAACCAAACACCAAAAGTGTTGTAGAATCGATTCCTCTGACCATAATTCACCCAATTTTAGGGAAGCAAGAGCCCCGTTTAAACGTATTCTTCGTATACCATTCTGACCATAACAATATTCTTCTCCCATTTCAAGCAATTATACCAGTCTAAGAAACCTAATACTACTTTTGTAAGAGTAAAACGAAAACCACAAGAGACCAGCTTCGACATCAGTAAACATGTCAAACTAAACGCATATGAAATTTGTTGTTTCAAAAAGGTGTTAATTTTGTTCGGGTGGTAAAGGGGTCTAACCAAGACACGATTAGGTTAAAATTGGTTGTTTTAAAATAAACGTATTAAAATAAGTTGACCCAGTATATCTATCTTTTGATGCTTTGTAACCAAAAATAGATATCAAACTTTATATTCTATTTAAGGGGTGTGTATTAGAATTATTATTTTAATAAAACATCAAAATAGAAATTGATAAAAATCAAATAAAAGTAAAATTCGATATATGATCTGCTATTAATTTTGATTTTTAGGAGATGAACAGATTTTAACCCAATAAACTAAAGTTATAAATCCTCTAGAGTTTAAAGTTCACATCGTTCAGATTTTGGACACCGTTTTTTATCTTGCATACCCAATAAATAGTTATGGGCCATTAGGCCCACTGCTTACGCCACTTCTGGATAGAAATTCCATGGGCTTTTAGATAGGCCCATACGAGACATCGTGCGAATTGAGAAATGAGAACCAGAAAATATGAAATTTGTAAATGACCCCCTTTGAAACTTACTTTAAACTATTAGGTTAAAGCACCCGTATTACATGATTACATGAGTACAATAAATATATATATCAAAACCATTGTTTTTATAAATATTTTATGATGAAATAAATATATAATGAATATTTAAAAGTTATAACATATAATGAAATAAATATTATTACTCTATATTTAAAGATAAAATATGTCTAAAATAATATAATTTAGTATGTTATAAATTATTAAAATAATAATATTTATATTTTTTTATGTTTAAAATTAGTTTATTTATTTAAAATAATTATCATTTAATATGATAGAGACACTAAACACAAATATTGATATATTTGTTTTAACATATTTAATTGATTGTTTTAATAATTTTTATATTTATCATGAAAGAGAGACATGTAAATAATTTTTTTGATATGCTCGAATTATGATAGATGTCATTAGTATGTTATAATGATGACACATGTCTAAAAAATCTTATTTTATTATATGTTATATATTACTTGTGATTGTCAGTTGGTACTCAGTTGGTGATTTCATGTTATACATTCTCATACTTGATCAAACACGATGGTGCTACTATAACGTTTTATTATGCTTGTTAATTTTGGTAGTAATCTCTTAATAAATAGCATTTTTTTCTTTTGTTTTAAAATTCATCAACAATCTACCAGTGGTTACTTTAGTAAAGTCTTTCGTTGTTTCGTCTTTAACACTATCACCACATTAGTTTTCTTACGAACCTTCATCGACAATATATCAGTGAATCAGGCCCCTACCAATGGAACTTTCCCTCACTAAAGTCATCTGATTTGAAGTGTGATTTGAAGTGTAGATATCGACATAACACAAAGTCATATTGAAGCCACAATGAATCAACAAAAAAATATACATTGACGCAAAATAACTAGCTAACAGGTTCTTTTAATCTGAATGGTTCTCTTTGTTTGTATTTTAATATGTATATACAACGATGGATGATTGTAAAATGTAAGTTTCTTACAATCTTAACCATTGATCATAATGTTCAAGCCCTTTGCTACATAACTCACAAGTTCTTCAAACTTTGTACCTCGTTCATCTGATCTCTAAGTCCTTATCAATTGATCACCCTTTTGTTAACTAAATTTTAAAAGTTGATAGCATATAAAATAAAGACATTAAGTGATAAAATTTGTACACTTTATTTGATATCAAATGATAAATTTTAAATAACCATCAAGCCCTCAATTTCACTAAATTAAGTTTTTTACTAGAACATCGCTAAGATAGAACAGTATGGACACCTTCATGCTAGTAGTATTGTATTTCTCTTCAGCTTTCATCTCCTGCCTGTTAGAAATTTTAGTGAAAAATATGGTTTTCACTTGTTTTGGACATTAATAATCATATATAACGAGTTAAACTATATTCAAATCGAAGCTAATATGAGATTATATTTTTCTTTGTGAGAGGATTATAACGAAGCTAATATATATCAGTGAGACTATATTCTTCTTTGTGAGAGGATTATAACGAGTTAAACTATATATATATATTACTGAGATTATATTCTTCTTTGTGAGAGGATTATAACGAGTTAAACTATATTCAAATCAAAGCTAATATGATTGAGATATTGATTCTCAAAGTTGATATAATATGAAAATGTTTGGTTCTATCTCATATTGTTTGAGTGATACTATTGTTTCGATTGTTGTATCCTGGAAGATAGACGCCTTCGTCCAAGAAGATACGCAAACTTTGTTTTAAGTGACTTCTGTTAAACGAACTCCTCAATCACCACTTCACCTTCTGATTTGTTGATTGTGTAGTCGTAGGCGAAGCTTTAAAGAATCTTTGTGATTTCAAAATTCAAGTGAAAGAAGTTCTATCTAAAAACTTCGGTTTGAATTTGTTTCAATTTATGAAAAGTATGTTATCTAGGACTATCGGTTGTATTCGATACTATAGTTTTTTCTCATCAATTATGTTATTCTTATTTTGTGAATTTATATCAAAAGTGAACTCATATCCTGCACCCTCTTCACGTCTACAACCTCTCATCCTTTGTTTTTCACATCGACCCAAGAGTTTCTATTGAGGTGGATATTAACTATTAAGAATACTAATTTCCTAGATTATATAAGGGTTGTTTTATTGGGACATCCCAAAATTTTAAATCAACATTCGTGTACCCTATACGTCGCGTATGGGTCTATACGTCGCGTATAGGGTCGATTGACGGGTAATGGCATCATACCCTATACGCTGCGTATGGACCCATACGTTGCATATAGGGTATTCTCTGACAAGACCATGGTAAACTCGTGTCGGGGTAGCTATACGCCGCGTATGGGTTCATACGCGGCGTATAAGTTCTCAATTTTTTTGCTGCAAAATTTCTCTGTATGGTGACGAACCTATACGCCGCGTATGGAACCATACGCGGCGTATAGGTTAGGATGTTTTTTCATATATTATTGTTTATAAAAATTTGCGTATAAAATTGGTGTTGGCTCTATTTTGCACGTTAAGGTTGACATTTTGCGTATAAGTTATGTTTTGTAACATATTAATCGACAAATTTAAATTTTAATTAACCAATAAAACATATAAAACAAAACAAACATTAAATGATAATATAAATAACGAAATTTTTAAATACATAACAAAATGAAAGTACAATTAATAATATAAAAAACTACGGTGAATCTGGGTAATGTCGAGGCGGTGGCAAGTCTGTAGGATTAATACCAGTAGCACGGACTCGTGCAATCTAAAGCTGAACGTGCCAATCCATAAGATCCTCAACTTGATCGAGCCGACGACCCTGATCCCGTAATCTCGTAGTAATCTCCTGCATAAATGTCTCCATACGTGCAGGCAGCCTCACATCTCTATAAATATGTCGAGGGAACTATGGTTGCGGTGGCGGCTGATGTGCTGGCAGCTGGTCGTGTGGCAGCTGATTATGCGGAATATGCTCCAGCCGATAAGCACAAGGCAACCCACAACTAGTGAAAAGTTGACAACTACATGTTGCATTTGTTGAGCGCATCACATGCAATTTAGTGTTTTCGGTAACTAATAAATCAAGAGCTTTGTGTGAAGCTTTGTCTCGTAGGTAATCAAATAACAGGAGATTATGATGATTCATAATTTTAATTTTGCTTGTCTCAAAGCTTTCTTTTAAATTGACCTTTTGTGCATTTACCAATTGATCTACAAACTCCACAAGTTTATCCAGTGAGCTATTTGTTGATTTAAAATATCTTTTTAAATTTTCATGCTGACTCTCGACTTTATTTGTTGTGTGTTTGCCAAAATTGCAGTTTGAGTTAGTCCAGGCTGATACAAACATTTTCTTATAACTCTCTAACCAGTTTTTGTTTATATATGACAATACTTTTGAAAATATATCAAAACAAAATTAAATTAAGTGTTATTTAACAGTATTGTATGTACGTATGTAATGAAAACTTACTTTCTCGCTTCGCTTCAACTAGTCATTCGTAAATAAGGTTATAGTTATACTCGTAAATCTCCGGCGTGGGAGACTCACACAAACATGCCCATGCATATTTAAACTTTCGCTAGTCATTTTTCGTAAAACTTGTTTTACAGTGTTTCGCGATATTTTCATTAATATGCCACCTACAAAAATACTTCGAAGCATTCGGAAATACTTTAACACATGCGTTCATTAAAGCAAGATCTCTGTCTGTTATTATGACTCGCGGATCCTTACACATGTTTAACGTATCTTTCAATCTATTAAGCACTCATTCAAAATTATACTCTTGTTCTTTACTAATAAACGCATGAGCAACACAAAATGTCTTGTATGTCGAGGTCACACCAACAATTTGAACAAACGGAAGTTTGTACATGTTTGTTTTATATTCCGCGTTTATCATCAGCACATGCGGGAATGCACGTCAAGTGTCGTATGATTTTGGATGACAAAAAAATATATATCTTCTACGGTATTTGTATCGGGATCTTCCCGGGTGTAATAAACGTAACTTTTATAAGATAAAAGGTTTTCTAAAACTTGCATTGGTGTTTCACCAACTACGCATCGTATAGGTGTCGGAGGAGATACGTCCCACACCCATACGACCCAGGCCTATACGCAGCGTATGAGCCTATACGCGGCGTATAGGCCCGCGGAATGACTATTTGACTTCATTAGTTTTGTCATCTGAAAAGCTTATACGTGACGTATGGACCTATATGAGGCGTATAGCCTCCACGACAACATCTGATGTGACGTGGAATGTTTGGAATTTATTGGGAGAACTATGCACCGCGTATAAACTCATACACGACATATAAATGGGTGTCAATTTATAAAATGGGATGTCTCTTTATTAGGACTTTGTATAAAGTGTATCGAGAAACATATACTTTCCCTCTCAAAAAGTTGTATATATTTTGCTGCTTTGATTAAAACAAAAGTGAATTCAAATAAAAAGTAAGAGTAAAAAGATTTCGCCATCATCATATGTCACAAACTAGAAAAAGGGCTAATCAAAAAGCTTTAAAACTTTTTAGTTTTTATCATTTTATTTAAAATGGTCAAATCAATGAAAAGGGAAGATCCAACCATCAACTTTTTCCCATATCTCGCAGAAGGTACTCCAAAGTCCAAACCCCATTTTAGTTCTTTTCCAAATTTCATTCCAAAACGAATTTTTCTTTTTCTAAACAATCTAGAAGATACTTCATTTAGCTTTTTAATTTATAATTATAATTATAATACGAATCAACTAACACTATTGAAATTTTAAAAACATTCAGAACTCATTTATAATTTTTATCTTATATAATTTTTATTTATCATTTTTATCTTATATAATTACACTAAAAATCATTATTTTTTTAAATTTATCATTTGTTAGCTATTTACTCGCTAACAACTTAAAATATATTAAAAACATTATATGATTTTAAACAATATTTTTACAAAATAAAGATTGAATAGTATATTTATTTTTATATTCTTCACTCATGCTATAAACCAACGTAAAGCTTAAAAGATAGTTTAGATTTTCATAAATACAAAACTTCTTGTAAAGAATACTCACAACACGTAATTATAAAAAAGTTTTAAGACTCAAAAAACATATACTCAAATCATATTTTGAGTGATGAAATGAAGTCGAAAACTAAAGTTAAAATGTCATCAATTGCATTACAAGTATATATATAAGATACTAAAATTAAAAATTAGCAACCAATACTTATATATATCGAATTATATTATCAAGAAGCTTATGAAAACCAGATTTGAATGAAGGAAATAATGCCTCAAAACAACTCTACAAGACGCAAAATTGAATTTTAAAAACAAAGAAAATACATGAAATAGAATTCATCATCCATAAAATAACAAAAGTTAATACATAAAGCTAGTAACTAATTCTTCAAATATCCACAAAATAACCACCTTACAAGCCCCATCTAAACTCTAAACCAAAAACACCATTAACCAAAGACACACAATTAACTACTTAATCATCTCATACCCCACTAATCACCATCAACAAACCCTAAATTTGTAAATGATATCATATCCTTCAAACACTAATTCTGAACTCTAGCTGCAAACAACCCAACAAATTCAGGATACTGAAGAACATCACCAAATGCACTTTCACCCTGAAAACCCACCGGAGCCACCGTAGGACCACCGTAAAACGCCACCCCACCACCACCACCAACACCACCGCCATTGTAGTACTACTTGAAGTAGACATCAACCCATTATTATTCTCAAACAAAAACCCAAATGGGTTCGGTTTCGGGTTCGGTTTAACCGGTTTCGGGTAAAACCCGGTTAACACCTCATCAAGCAGACCGGAGTTGTACGGCTCCGGCGAGAAAAAGTCGTCGGAACCACCGTTGTGATTGTTTTCCGGCTGGGTACAACTTATTGAAGCGTGAGTAGCCGACGTACAACTCGACAAAGCAGAGTTGCAATACGATGAAGACGAACTAGATTTGATCATGTAATCATCAAACAGTGCAGGTCTGTTCGTGTGTGGCGCGGGTGCAGGGAGGTTAGGGTAGGGTGGGGAATGAACGGTGGGGATTGGTTTTGTTGAAGGTGAGTTGATGGATGAGATGATCACCGTCGATTGGGGGGTAGACAAAGTTAGTTCTAGCTTTAGTGCCTCTCATGGCACGTGCGGCGCAGTCGTAGGCACATGCGGCTTCCTCCGCCGTGTCGAAGGTGCCGAGCCACCGCCGTTCTTTCGACTGTGGGTCCCGTATCTCCGCCGCGTAACGGCCCCACGGTCGCCGGCGAACGCCGCGGTACCGCATGGTGGCTGTGGTGGTGGTAGTAGCGGTGGTGGTGTGGTCTTTGTGTGGGTGCCTTTTGGTTGCACCGGTGGTAGTAGTGGTGGTGGAGCGGTGGGGGACGGTGGTGGTGGTGGTGGTTGGTGGTGATGGTGGGAAGAAGGTGGAGTCCGGTGGTGGTGGGATTCCGGCGAGTCTTCTCATGGCTTCTTCCATTTGAAGGTTGTGGTGTTTGCAATGATGATGATGATGATAATATTGTTGTTCTTGTTGTTATGGTTTATAATTTGGAATGATGATGGTGGTGGTATTTATAGGGAGGGTGGAAGGGGAGGTGTGCAATGGAGGGTTGTACGTTGTGGAGTACAAGGAGTACTATGGGGATGGGTTTGCATGCACGGGGTGGTTTTGTGGTTATGAATTAATGATCTCTGCAAGTTCTAGGGTTTGGGATTCTTGTTAACTTGTTTGGTGTTATAAATCTTTTTTTTTTCTTTTTTTAAACGGAAATTATACAATATTGTTTACGGATGATATGTTTTATTTCAACCAAGTTCACACATCATTTTTCAGCTGGATTGAATTCTTCATCCACTCGAGAGAAAACTTACAAGTAAGAAAATTCTCTGACTTGGCTCAGATATTTTTGTATCAAACAAGACTTGAACACACGACCTTATATTTGGAAGCCATGGGACTACAATTAATCGACAAGGCTTTGTGGTGGTGTTATGAATTTAATGTGTTTTTTTTAAACTAAGTTATATCATATTTATAATATATTACTGATGGGTTTAAGCAAAACAAGGTTTTCTAGCAACGAGTCTATATCATGAACACATTATATAGAGTTAAGAATAAGTTTACCATGTATGAATTCGTTGTAAAAGAAAAAGAAGAAAAGATTATAGTTGTATTTGATCGTATAAATATAGAATGTTTGTAAGTAAAATCAAACGTAAAATTATTGGAAGTATGAGAGTGATTGCTTTTATAACTTGAGTAAGGTTAAATAAATTATCTCTTAAAAATTATACCTAAGATTCTTAAATTTTAAGTTAAGCGGCTTGTATTCGTATACTTGGGTGAATTCTAGTTACAATAATATTCCAATAATAACTTGTATGCTTTCATAAGATGTCTAGTATCGAGGGGTTGGGATAGTAAATGAAATTAATAATTAGGTTTTCTTTTTCCATGAGCTAAACTAAATGATGTTAACACCTGTGCCTAGTTAGTTATAGGAGAGAAATTTTTGTTCTCTTTTTTTTCAATTAACAATTAATGAATATATAGAAATAAAGTATAATACAAATCAGCATCAATATTCAAGAATGTTACGAAATTATAATTAAAGTTACACCAATATGACTTATCCTTTAAATTTTTTCTTATTCTCTACCATAGGGATTTTTACAACTTAGATTTTTTGGATAACTTGGGATAGAAGTAGGATTGTTGATGAAAATAATATCATTCTTAGCTCTCCAAATACATTAATTACTAATAGTAATATAGCATGTATTAGCTTTATGTGGATCAACCGAAACTTCATGTTAGTCTTGGAATGTCTCTCATGTCCCTAACCCTTCTTCCAAAGGGAGGAACCATCTTGCGATTCTACACCAATTAACCATCGTCCACCATCGTGTTAACCACGATTAACAAGAACGACACATTATAATGCAGTAAGAAGTAAAACTAGGGTTTTGAACATTCAAAAGCACCTCCCATAAACCCTAAAAAAGTATTTATCCTTGAGGACCACATTTGCTTCATTTCACTATTCACGTGACTTTGTCTTATGCCCATATTTCACATTGTCACTAGTTAGAAAAGCAGCTAACTTTGTCTATAAAATCCTCGTCTCTCGAAGTTATAAGGTTCATATTTGGTTGTCCTAAGAGCATTCATAATCTGTTCACTAAAATTATACGAGTGCAGTTCTTATATTATATGAAATAGTTGTAAGTGGTTGTGAGTCAAAAAAGAAAAAAAAATCACCGTTAATTTGTAAAATTAAGAAAATATTGTTCAACTCATTATAATTTTTTAATGTATTATAATTTTTTAATGTATTAAAAAGTGGTTGTGGGTGGTGTAAACGGAAAATATAATAATATAGGTATAAAATTATTATTTAATTAGAAAGATTTAAGAAAATAATAATTTTTATATAATTATATGGATGAGTATAAAAAATGAGATGTAAATCCTTTAAAAATATATACTCCCACGTGTGCATGTTCTTACTTTAATAATTTAATTATTTTTTATGTTATAAATTTTCAAGATGCTTCGTCAATTATAAAAACATTAAGCTAGCTTCATATGCGGTAATTTATTGTTGTTATTCTTTTGTATGTAAATTTTTGTTGGTATGTGATACTTGTGTCGTATAGAAGGAAATTTTGTAGTGTGCAAGACTTTTTTCGTGGATATATTTAAGATCAGTTATCGGAGATTAAAGAGATTTGAAACTCCAAATCAAATATTCTTGAAAGCTTTTTCAGTACAGGTCCCTTCATTTTTTTATCTTTTTATTTTAAAAGTTTATAGTTATTTTTAGCCATATTTTATTTTTATTATAAGTTTTTAAATACGTTGGTTTCTTAACTTCAAGTATATCATTGCAATATGATTATTTTTATCTAAGTTTTAATATAAATTCTATTTAAAACCGTCTAAATCAAATATACTATGTTTTTACATTTTAAATTTTAAACCCCCTTCAGTATCCCGTAAAGTTTTTATACATAATCAAATGTTTTTCTTAAATTGGAATATATGTTCATGACATACTTAGTTTGTACACATTTTATTTTCTTCTTAATTAAATCCAACAGTCGCAACTTCTGATTATAACCTTAACCAATAATTTTTACTTATATAATATTGGGTTATAAAACACGTGTAAAATAGTGATAAATCCATAAATGTATAAATATTTCTTATAAATATAGGAATACTTTCTTCAATAATATAACATATAGTTGGTTGACCTGTGTGAAATTAAAACTGATTATTTCAAAATTAAATCACACCAACCCATGAAATATAAATATAGCGTCATTATTATTTTTTATTTGTTTAGTTCAATCTAATTTGGATATAAAAGTACGTATAGTTTAAACCATTACGATTAAACAACTAAGTTCATAATAAAAAATTTAAATTAATAAATCATGGATGAATACTAAGTTGAATTATTAATTTAGTTTTTTAAAATAACAGAATTGATTAAAATAATTGATTACTTTAGACCATTAAATTTCTTTAAGAAGGAACAAGAATGTAGCATGTGACATGTGTAGTTTCTAATTTATTATACTAGAAATATCTTTACGTGTATTGCGCGGGTAATTATACTATAAACTTAAATATAAAAGCTAGAATACAAAAAAAGTATCTTAAAGGCTATTACTACGATTCGGAACCCAAATACATAAAACACTTTTTTAATTAATACCATCACTTTTTATATAAACCTAAATATTTATCGTAAGGCAAGGCAAATAAAAAAAGACCAAATATGAAAACCAAAAAGTTTTTGTAGCTAAACCACAAAAGCTAAAACTTTCTTATAGCTAATAGTTTCAAATTTTCTTTCTACTCTAATAAAAGAGTAAATGAATGTGCCACTTATCACCACCATAATTATTTTCATCAAATTTTTCCCGATTTTCTCTCCTATTAAATAACCATATTAATTACTAATAATATTATCCATTATTTTTGCAGTATAATTACTTTTTAATAAAATAAGAAAGAGAATTTTTTATAAAATGAGTTTTTTTCAAGAAATAAAAAGTAAAACTACTTTTATGTAATATTTTAAAATAGGTTTTTTAAAGTAACTTTTTTATTAAACATATATAATTAAAATAAGGAGTTATAGTAAGAAATTTTTAAAAATAAAAAAATTTTAAAACGTTATTTTAAAACAAATATTAAATTTATCTTTGAAAAAACAAAGAATAAAATAAATTTTCATATTATTGTTTTATTACTAATAGTTACTCATACATAATTTCAATCAATCATATCTTAGTCTATTATTTTATAATTAATTATTTTTATTTTATTTAATTTTTTATTTATTCAACCCGTGTAATACACGGGGGTTACTAAAGTTAGTATAGTTATATAGTAGTATTGAGAGGATTCAAATCTCATTGATTTTAAATTACTAATATGGTCATTTGACCAACACTTTTTTTAAAAATAGCCATTGACCATAGCATTTTCAAATATAGCTAATGTATCGCCCAAGTAGCATTTTCGAAAAACTCATTTGGGAGATACATTGTCGATACAGGTCTCATATGGTATCGTCGGAGACAATTTTTTTTGATAATTTTATTGTCGGAGATACGCCGAAGATACATCACATATTCTGTATAGCCCAATCTCTGGCCAGAGATACAGTAAGAATTTTTTTCTTAATTTTTTTTAATAATTTAATACACGAGATACGATGTATCGGCGACTGTCGATATGTAATTGTTTTTCTTAATTTTTTTAATTTTGAGCGATACATTAGCGATACCACATGTATTGGTATCGCCGGAACCATAAGCTAGTGATACCACATGGATTGGTATCGCTAGATAGAGATATTTGAACAATTGTCATAATATGATTCGTTGAATATTTTGAATTTTTTTAAAGTCAATGGTTATTATTGTAAATTTGATTGGTCAGATGACTATATTAGAAATTTTCCCTTGATTTTGAGTGTGTTTCATGTATTATAAAATAATTATGAATGGTTATGAGTAAATGATAAATGCTAATATTAATCTGTATATTTGGTGAGACACAGTTTATCTCTATTAAATTTTTGATTATTTTTTAAAATAACTTATTTTCTCTTATATTTTAAAAGGAAAGTTTGGAGAATGGCGGTGGCTGGTGAAGAAGTTTGTGGCGTCAAAAAAGTCACTTGAGTTAGAGGCAAACTAGATTTTAACGACAGCACTCAATATTATTTGTCATTTTGTCAACTCATCCCCTAATTACTCCTATTTACAATTATCATCCCTCCATTATAACACTACTTTCATATATGCCCCTTAATTATAAAGTTGTAAACTTCACGTTACAGTGACGAAGAAAAACTCTAAACATGTGGGACGGGTAATGAGACGATTATATAGATGTCAGACGGGTGCGAGCATGTGAGACCGATTTAGAAACTATCAAACACTATTTTAAATAGAATTAGTTTTAGGTATGGTTTGATGAATTTCACAATCACACAGACATAATTGACTACATTTCACTTTGTAATAGCACATCTAACAAACATTTTGATTTCATGTGCAAACTTATGACGGGATTGACTAGTTAGGTACAATTCATCGGGACTCTAGCCCGTCCTGTGGTACTGAACAAACGTTCTATCCATAAAAGAAAAGACTTATAGCACTAAATGAATGAATTTGGATCCAAAAAACTTAAGTCTCTTTGATGCTCTTGGGGCTTAATAACTCACGCCCTTTAACAAAGTCCAACTTCAAACTATGACTTGTGTATACGAGGATACAATTCCAACAACAAAAATTTATCAGGAACACACAAACACTATTGCGAGCACATAATGCCTCGTCTGTAACGACTAATAAACCATATAATGTAATGATCCACACAATTCATGTCCGGATGCTCTAAGCCAATAGTAGTCATTCACAAATGTTAAGTTCCATAAAGACCGTCGAGTGTGTCATTTGGCACAACGGTCCAAACCATGTTCTAGTACACGTTATTGATTCCCACGTAAGAAACTAAACACTCAAATGCTTTGAAAAAAGAAGTTGATGGTACATCGCATTTTTTCCAGGCATAACTGATAACACGAGTATGTTAAGTAAATAGGTGAATTAGGTATTTCATTATCTGAAAACAAAAAAAAAATCATCTATTATTTACATATCTCTAGTTTTCTCATATCATATTTATTATGCTTTTTTTAAAGGTAATCTATCTAAATAATTAAAATATATTATTAGAATTGTGGAGTAAACAAACGAGAAGCATGAATTGAATTCAGGACTGTTAGATTAGATGGGGTTGTCAAGGTTTTGTTAGGCATGATCGCTGTGGCTTTATTACGAGTACTGTACGTACTACAACCATCAATCTTTACGGTCCACACAAAGAGAGATTATATATTAAATTTATAACAATATTAATATAAGTAATTTATATAATAAATAGACTTATTAGATTTTAATTATTTTAGTCGTAACACACTCAGCAATAACAATTTATATAGATAATTTAAGTCAGATTAAAATTGACGTTTTTCTTTCTATGAAATGTTCATGTTCTTATTTTTTGTTTCTCTTTTTTGCAACCGTGATCCAGCAACATTAACTTTGTTAATTTAAAATGTTAAACATTGATCTATTTGACAAAAATAAACAAATCGTAAACCCCGAATGATGTAATCCTAATCAAGTGCTACCGAATCAAAGCTTTTGCGTGTGTATTTCACCAGCCTCGACGAAAAGATAGGACGCTGACAGGATCAGTGATCACAAGTTTGATGTTTAACAGAATATAAAGCAGCGGAATACACAAACGAATTAGACAAATTGTAGCAAGCAAACAATATATGTAAGCGTTAAGATAGCATACGGTTATAGGGAGAGAATATGAATTTCTGATTTCTAGGAATGTTTATAGATGGAGAATATTTCTAATCAAATCAATCAAACATTCCATTCAATTGCTCATGTCGCTCCATGATTACAATGGGTTGTCACTCCTTATATAGAGTGCAACAGTCACTGCTGTTATCACGGAAAGTGACAACTGGCAGATCCAATACAGAAATAACTAAATCTTAACAAACTACTGAAATGTTCACAACTACTGAGAACATATCAGCAAGTTAAGTACAAAATATAAAACTACTGAAACTACAACGACTGAAGAACAAGCTCTTCAGTCGTTTTACAAAACTACTGAAACATAAAACATAAAACTACTGATATCACAACTACTGAAGAAGTACTCTTCAGCAGTTGTGACAAACTACTGAGGCTTCAGTACTTGGTCTTCAGACTTTGACCTTCAGGCGTTTCATCAGCTGATGACTTCAGTAGATATCATCAGCTGATGTCTTCAGTCTTTGTCTTCAGACTTTGTACATCAGTTGTTGATCTTCAGTACTTGTGAACTCTTCAGCTGTTGTACTTCAGTACTTTGGTCTTTCAGCTTCAGCACTTGTGTTCTTCAGCTGTTGTACTTCAGCACTTTGGTTCTTCAGCTGTTAAGGTCTTCAGCACTTGATCTTCAGCTGTTGAAGTCTTCAGTACTTGTCAAACTACTGATGAGGCTTTCAGCAGTTGTTGTGATACCGTGTGGGACTTAGAGATTTTCTGATCTTGGCTCATTGGTTCTTTTGGTCCAACAAACTCCCCCTGAACAATGCAGCCAAAACCTCTAACTTATTTAAACTCCCACTTATTGATGGCAAAAATGTTGGTCTTTTTCCTTCTTGATCAGTAGAGAAGATGACCCATGTACGCTCCGGCCTGGGAAGAACCTCAATATTTGTTTGGCAGAGTATGAATGGGAACTTGTTTTGGGGAACTGGACACAGAGTTGTTATCCCATCCATGAGATTCACTTCCCCATAATGAGTCTGTATGACTCACGGACATAGGCCTCAAGGAGAACAATTTGTTCCTCTTGAGAGAGTTCTTCAGCTCCTCCTTCGAAGAAGAACTCTGGACCATAGTACTCTGATAAGTACTTCATGGTCCTGCCATTCTTCAGCTCCACCGTAGTTACCTCCCTGTATACAAATTCATCCGGATGGTTGCCTTCAAGGAGTAACTGGAGCTCATTCTTTTGGATGTCTTCAAGCTTTTTGTATAACAACCCCTTCTTAATCATCTTGTTTTCTAGTAAGGCTTGAGGGTCTTCTCTTGCTTGGTGAGCTTTCTTGAATTCATCAATGATTTCCCAGGGTGAGACTACAACGGCCAGCATGATGGTAGATTCTATTGTTTTTCGTACTTGGCCGTTGTATCTGTGTGGGATAGTTCTTTTATGGATTCTAGAACTCACCCTGGGGTCTGGCCATACTCTCACTCTCTCCCTCTGATACTGAAAGGTGTGTCTGAGAGTGTACAGCCTTTGAGCATGCCCTTTCATGGCTTGAATAGATGATGACTGAGGAAATTCCTTGTCAACCATCTTCAACAGTTGCTCATCGTGCTGTTTCTGCTGTTCTTCTTCTTCTATTTTGACTCTGACCATTTCCTTTGAGAGTCGGGTGTGATCATGGATTGACTCTGGGGCTTGGTAGCTTCAGAACAGCAGAGAGTGGCAGACTATCATCTTTCCTCTTCTTCTACTTCTTCTAGCCTCAACACCCTTCTCTTCTTCTTCTTGGGTGCATCATCGGCTGTTGGTTTAGAGGGTGAGGAATTGGTTTTGTGGGTTGTGGTTTTGGTAGTTTTGATGTGGGAATGTTGACAGGTGTTCTAGCATTTTGGATGTGAGTTTGGCTTTTGACTGTTTGGCTAGTTCAGTCCTGCTCCCAGCACCAGCTTCATTTAAAACTTCAACAATTAAACCTTTGTATATTCTTCAGACGAACAGATCTTGGTGGTTATTGCCAAGATACTGTCCCTGGACCAAGCTTTGATCTCGATCAATGATCTTCCAAGATGTTTTGCTATAAATCTGATCATGATCTCCAGCCTTTCTCTTTCTGACACTCATAACTTGACCATCTTGATTGGATTTCTTCAATCTCTAGTCTTCTGATCTCAGAATCAAGTTTTTCAGTGTCATGGCCTTGCCTAAACAACTGATCAATGATGTTATCCATTGATCTGCTGTGTTCGGCATCAGCCTCTTTCACCATCAGCTCCAAGGCTTTCTCTTTTTCATCCTTCTTCTTTTCTTGTATGTGACATGAAAGTCTTTTGAACTTTCAGTCACTTTCTCCATGGTAGCCTCCTTCTCTTTTTCCTTCTCTTTCTCAGTCTCCTCAACCAACTCCTCAGTTTCCACTACTGTCTCTTCTGTTTTTTTCCTTCTCTTTCCTCTTTCTTTTACCTTTCACTGCTGAACTCTCCCCCTTTTGGGTGCATTGGTTGCAGGGAATGAGTAGCAGAAAGTTGTTTGCTCAGAACATCTCCACCATGGGTTGTAAGACAGAAGAAAGTCTCTCATCAACAGTTTTGATCACCAATTCAGTTAGCTGTGGGGTGATGAGAGATAGGGGATTTTGAAGGATAGCAGCCAGTTGCTCAGGGGGGTTCTGTCCCTGAGGAATGGTGCCAGAAACAGAGGCAGGTGGCTGAGATTTTGTGAGTGGTTGTGTGTTTAGGAGACCTTCAGAGGAAGGTGCCATCTGTTGGTTGATGTGGTGGCAGATGGTCTTACTCCTTGAGAGAGTTGGTCAAGTAGGTTTTGCAGTGTCTACTGACTTCCTCCTCTAGGATCGTGTTCTGGGCAAGAACATCATAGAAGAAGCCCAGGTCATCATCAGCATATGCTGAATCACCTGACCTCTGCTTGTAGCAGGATATACATGCTCTGGGTGTAGACCAGATGTAGCATGTGCCCCTTTGTCTTGGAACTGGGGACTTCCAGCCTCAGGACGTTGTCCTTCATCGGCTGTTGCCTCTGGTGAGGTCTTAGTTATGTTACCAACCTCAGTCTGATCATTTGCTGATTCAGAAGAGTGGCAGCCTCACCAGAAGTTCTTATCTCCATATCAACACCAGGAGATAGAACAGTTAAACCCCTGTGCTGTGGGTTCTCAGGTGCACTGTATTCCTCCCCCTCAATTGTAGAGGTATTCCCAGTGGTAAGTGGTTTCTGGGGAGGGGGTGAGGAGTGCAATTGAGTCAGCACTTGTGCAACTATTAAAGTTGGGCTGTGAGGGGCGGTTGGTTGGGGTACAGGGGAAGAAGCAGTGTGCACCTGGGGTGGATGGTGCTCTTCAATGGCAATCTCCTCAAGTGAGGAAGATCCCAGATAAGTAGGTGCCCTTGGGTTGCTGCAGGTTCCTGTTGAGAGGAAGCCTGAGCGGCTGTGGCTGGAGGAGTCATTGTATCCACTAGGGGGTTGGACTAGTGGATATATCCTGCGTTTGTTGTGCAGGAGCATCCTCAGGGGACTCAATTCCCTGAGTAGCCATTTTGGGTTTTTTTGGTGGGTTTGGTGGGGACATTGGATTTGGAGGTGGTGGCTGTGGGTTCCAGCTGCGTGGGTTTTCGCAGCTTGGCAGCCATTTTTAGTGTCGGTCAGAGTTGTGCCGGGAGTATACTTCGGGAAAACAGCCGTAGCAGGGACCCAACGCCAACAAGTCCCTCAGCATTAAGCTGGTCTATTATAATGGCCATGATGAACCGTGGATAGAGTATCCAACGGTTGGCAGTTAATTTTTGAGCCATATCTTTGAGCTCTGAAAATATTAATTCTGAAAAGTTCAGTGGTTGTTGCTCAAGGATAGAATACAATACCTGCTGCCATTTGGTGGACATTTGATCCAAGACGATGTCTTAGGGGCCAAACATACATTGACCATGTGAAAGATCAGGCGCTCAGCGTCATTAAAGTGTTTCTTCATGATGGTTGTGGCACTGAGATCACCTTGATATCCATGCTGAGCAAATGATAGATCTATGGTGCCCTTCGGATATCCAGCAGGAGAGGTAGCATCACTCAGGTGAAGAATTTTTCGGATTGTTGCAGGAGTAATCACTATCTTTGTTGTTGACTACAGACCGGAGGGATTGTGTGTTGCTCTCCTCAGTTGTAACCGTAATGTTCATCCAAAATTGGTTCAAGGATTCGGCATGTAAAACAGGGTTCAGAAGGAATGCCTTGTTGTATGGGGACTGAGCCATAAGATCGATAGCAGCATCGAACTTAGTCCAGATCGGCGATTTTGTGAGGTAGGCAACACAGTTGTGTCGCGGTTTAATTTGCAAAGACGCCATGGAAATTTGTTGGAGAGGAACGTTAGGTTTGAAGAAGATGAAGTATGGAGAGCTCAGGTTAAGGGTATATAGGGTACGGGTGAGGAATGACTGAAGGATGTGGTGTTAGTCATCAGTTGTTTTAAACGACCGTTGACATGGTATTATCCTTTCAGACGTTGAAACAGCTGAAGTCGCGGTTTTAGGCATCAGTAGTTTAGAAAACTACTGAAGACCGTGGTTTTGACTTCAGTGATTGAAACAACTGAGGACATGGTGTTTGTCATCAGTAGTTATGAAACTACTGAAGACAGTGGTTTTGTCATCAGCTGTTGTAAACAACTGAAGACTTGGTATTAGTCATCAGTAGTTATAAAAACTACTGAAGACGTGGTTTTGCTTCAGTTGTTTAAAATGAAACAGCAGTGGTACAAACGACTGAGGAGAAAGTTCTCGTCAGCTGTTTTCGTCAATTCTTAGCTTTTCAGCTGTTTCAAACTGTCCTCAACACATTCATCAGTCTTTATGGCTGATTTCAGTTGTTTCATAGGACATCAGTACTTATCTGTTTTTACTGATTCAGTAGTTATGACTACATCAGTAGTTGTAACTACTTCAGTAGTTTAGAACAGATGAAGTACTTCAGTACTTGTGAGAACTTTTAGCCTTCAGTAGTTATAAAAACTACTGAGGTTAAACGAGCTCATCAGTACTTATATGTGACAGGCACTCATGATCATCAATATGAATTACTGAGATCATCAGTAGTTGTCACCTATTCTAGCTGCAGCATACCAAGCCTTAACACCAGGTTTTGGAAAGTTGAACTATCCAAAGGCTTAGTAAAGATGTCTGCAAGCTCATCAGCACTGGCACAAACTTAGGATCAATCAGACCTTTTTCAAAACAATCTCTTATAAAATGATGTCTGATCTCTATATGTTTGGTCCTAGAGTGCTGGACTGGATTTTTGACAATGCAAAGAGCTGAAGCACTATCCATTAACAATGGAGTCTTAGTCTCTGTAATGCCATAATCCAAAAGTTGGTTTTGAAGCCAGAGTACCTGAGATGTACAGCTTGCAGCAGCAATGTACTCTGCTTCCGCAGTGGATGTAGCAACTGAGGTCTGTTTCTTGCTCTGCCAAGAAATAAGCAGTTGCCTAGGAATGGCATCCACCAGAAGTTGATTTCCTGGTCAACTTACACCCTGCATAGTCACTGTCAGAAAAAGCAACTAATTTACCAGAATGGTTGGTAGAATACCATAAACCTAGAGATGGAGTGCCTTGCAGATATCTAAAGATCTCTTGACTGCAATCAGATGAGACTCTTTAGGTGCAGCCTGAAATCTAGCACAAACACATGTAGCAAACATAATATCTGGTCTAGAAGCTGTTAAATACATCAAGGACCCAATCATACATCTGTAAAGTGTTTCATCAACCACTTTACCTTTCTGATCTAAGTCCAGTTGTGTGGTGCTGCTCATGGGAGTAGAACAGGGCTTACAGTTTTGTAAATCAAACTTTTGCAAAAGATCTTTTGTATATTTGGATTGATGAATAAAAATTCCATCAGCCTTTTGTTTGATTTGCAACCCCAGAAAGAACTGTAATTCTCCCATGGCACTCATTTCAAACTTCTGTTGCATCAACTTTGTAAAGGCATCACACAACTTTGGATCAGAGGATGCAAAAATAATATCATCTACATAAATTTGAACAAGTAGATTATGCTGCCCAGCTTTCTTAATAAATAAAGTCTTGTCTATGGAGCCTCTAGTGAAATTGTTTTCCAGAAGAAAGTTTGATAATGTCTCATACCAGGCTCTGGGAGCTTGTTTTAACCCATAAAGAGCTTTATCAAGCTTATACACCCAATTAGGATGTTTGTTGTCCTCAAAGCCTGGAGGTTGACATACATAAACCTCTTCTTTAACTTTTCCATACAAAAATGCACTTTTGACATCCATTTGAAAAACTTTAAGTTTTTGATAAGCAGCATAAGCTAAAAACATCGAATTGCTTCCAGTCTGGCTACAGGGGCAAAGGTTTCATCATAATCAATACCTTCTTCTTGTGCAAACCCCTGAACAACCAGTCTGGCCTTGTTCTTAACAATAAGCCCATTTTCATCAGTTTTGTTCCTAAACACCCATTTAGTGCCTATTGCACACTTACCTGGAGGTAGAGGAACCAGTTCCCACACTTGCTGTTTCTTGAACTGAAGAAGCTCAAGCTGCATGGCATCAACCCATCCATTGTCCTTTAAAGCAATGTGATAATCTTTGGCTCTTGCTGACTGATGAAGAGAGCATAGAAGCAGAAATTTGACAATTGACTTCTTGTTGATACACCAGCAGTGATATCACCAATGATTTGAGACATGGGGTGATTCTTCAGATCTTGATACACAATGAGATCTGTGCAAGTGTTTGTAGCCGGTTCAGCAGCAACAGATGGTGATGGTGAATCATTTCCTTGAAACCAATCAGTGGATGGTAATTCAAAGGAAGTTGAATTCGAAGAAATCTCATCAGCATTTGTTGTGGATGGTGCTACTGGCGCTACAGGAACATCAGGTCTAGTTGAATCAGGCAGCTGATCACTAAACCTGAAGAGGTGAGTACTGCAATCATCATCATCATCAGCAGTACCACCAGGTGGTGAACTGTTGACAGGAGCAACAGCAGGAGTTTGATAAGGAACATATTGCAGTATGTCCAGATCAAATAACTCCACAGGACTTTGTGGAATCTTGTCCTTTGGAGATTCATTAAACTTAACATGTAGAGTTTCTTCAACCATCTTTGTTCTGCAGTTGAAGACTCTGTATGCTTTGCAAGTAGATGAATAACCAACAAAGTATCCTGCATCCACCTTAGGATCAAATTTGTGGAGTTGATCCTTTGTGTTGAGAATAAAACAGGGACACCCAAATGCTTTGAAAAATGAAATCAGTGGAGCCAAATGATGGAGAACTTCATATGGAGTCTTCATCAACCTCTGATTTACTAACACTCTATTTTGCACAACAAGCTGTGTTGACAGCTTCAGCCCAAAAGGTCAATGGCAAACCTGAGTCAGCCAGCATGGACCTTGCAGCTTCAATGAGGGTCCTGTTCTTTCTCCACTACTCCATTTTGTTCCGGAGTCCTTGGAATGCTGAACTGCCTTTTGATTCCCTTTGAGAGATAGAAGTCATCAAGTGTATGATTTCTGAACTCAGTTCCATTATCACTCCTAATACACTTGACTGGAAGGGAATACTGCTTCTCAATGTACAGCACAAAGTGGATAATCTTCTGAGCAGCCTCATCCTTTGAATGTAGAAAGAAAGTCCATACAAATCTGGAGTAATCATCCACAATTACCAGACAGTATTTCTTCTTTGCCATGCTCATTACTCTCACAGGACCAAATAGATCCATATGCAGTAATTGCAAGCAGGCAGTGGACTTGGACACTTCAATAGGAGGAAATGAGACCTTGTGCTGTTTTCCTTTTAAACAAGCAGTGCAAGTTTCATCACAGTGGAACTCCTTTATTGGTAAGCCTCTGACTAAACTATTGTGGCTAAGCTGATTCATGTTTTTGAGATTAACATGACCAAGCCTCCTGTGCCATAGTTTAGATTCTTGAAAAGAGGCTTTGGAAAATAGGCAAGGATTACCTTTGAGATCTATCTTCTTAGAGAGATCTAAGGCATACACTCTTCCTGTCCTGTTGGCTTTCAGGAGAGTGTGATCATCCAACACCTTGTCAATCAAGGGCAAAACTTTGGATGACAGAATCCTACAGTTTTGACTTGTGAAAAGGGCAACATGGCCTTTATCACACATTTGACTGACACTCAAGAGGTTGTACTTGAGATTTTCCACATGATTAACATCATCAATTTGATTTCTCCATTGGAGACAAAGCCCTTACCGATGATGTAACCCCTAGCATCATTGCCAAAAGAGACAAATCCCTTCTTTCCTTGAGAGTAGTCATGAAGAAGAGAGATGTTCCCAGTCATGTGCATGGATCCCCCACTGTCTACATACCAGATGCTATTTTGGCATGTTGAAGAACCCTGCAATAATAAACAATCAGTTAGTTTTAGAGACCCAAACCTTTTTGGTTTTGGGCCTGGTCTCATCAATAGATGGTAAACTAGCATGTTTATTTGTAACAACAGCCTGAGAGGAAGAAGATGGTGCAGAAGAGGAGTCCTTTGGCTTAGACCTCCTTTTCTGTGGTTTCAACATAGGAGAATCTAGTTGGTTAACTCTACCCAACAGATGTTGTACCATCATCACCAGCTGTGTCTGATTTTGTGATAAAGCTTTCAGCTCATCAGACACATTGCTAGTGGAGTTAGATAAGGTCCTATGTTGCACCTTCTTCTTTTGAGCACCCTCAGCTGTCACCTGTTTAACTCCTTCCTTTTTGAATTGCTTTAAGGACTTAAGGGTTACAGGATTTGATGTTGCTGATACAAATGTGGTCTCAAACTCATTTTTCATTTTTACCATTTTCTCATTAATTTCTTCCTTTTGTTTGAGTTTGGAACCTCTTTTGTACCAACAATCATCTGTAAGATGATTGAACAAACCACATACTTCACATGGTTTCTTCTTCATCTTAGGTTGATCATCAACTAAAGATGGTGAAGCAACAGAAGACTTGTTCTTCAATGCTTTGGAAGCATTGGTTGCTTTCTTGACAGCATCTTTAGTAGTCTTCAAACTCTTTCTACTGCCAGTTTTCTTCTCTTCAGTACTGACAGCAGTTGAAGTTTGAACTTCAGGAGTTGAATCCTGCTCTCCAGTCCTTTCAGGACCTTCAGGATTGACTCCTGAGTTGATCAACTTATTGATCATGTGAATGTCAGCATTTGGACCATCAACATCAGCTGATAGGTTCAAAGAGGACTTGATACTGACTGCTACTTCTGATTGTGCTGTATCAGAAGGTAGATCACATGACTTGATGGATTGGTTATCACTCTCACCATCAGATTCTACCTCTGCTCTTGGGGTAAAATCTGTAGGTGGAGCAGTGTGATTGTAACCAATTCCAAACTTCACATTTGAAGCAGATTGCTTACTAAGAAGCATTTCAAAACCTTTGCATGATTGTACCCATCTATCACACTCGACCTGGGTAACTGCAAGGGTTTCTTTGAGATCTTTGTACTTCTCTAAAAGTACATCTTCTCTAGCCTTATCATCAATTATTTTGCAATTCAGTTTATAAACCTCATCATTTTTATCTTTGAGCACAAACTCAAACTCAGCTTTGTTTTTGGAAATTTCTTGTTCTAGCTCAATGTTCTTATTAATTAAAGCTACATTTGCTTCTCTAATGGAAGCAAATGCTGCTATGCATTGTTCAGAACATAATTTGGCTTTTGCCTCAGAGGATACCTGTGATACCTGAGGTGTAGAGGCATTGGAAGATGAAGTATCAGCAGACTCCAAAGCCATAAGAGCTAGATTCCCAAAGGACTGTCACCACCATGTTGACCAGCACCTGAGAACAGTTGATCATGACCAGACAAGTCATCTGGTAAACTGCTCCAGTCAACAACTCCTGGGGTGAAGAAGCTGTGTTGTTGAGATGAAGGTTGTTGATGAGATGGGGAAGGCTGAGGTTCTGGTAATGCATGAGGTTGTGGTGTCATAGGAACTTGAACTTGACTTGACTGTGGCATGTAATAACAAGGGTACTGATAAGGCATTTGACCCTGAGGAACAAAATATGCCGGAGATTGTTGTTGAGGATGATGCTAGATGTGACAGGATGTTGCCCTCTGTTTTGTTGACTATTGCCAGGGAAAGTCACAAGGGTGCAGGAGAGTTAGATCCAGATGATCTACACTCTCTTGCAAAGTGTCCAAGCTGTGGCATTTATGGCACTTCAACTTGCTCTTGTCAAAACCAACTTTGGTTTTGCCAGAGAGTCCTGGGAATTTCCTTCCAGTTCTTTTGTAGAACTTCTGAGATCTGATATTTATCAAGGCCATTTGGCTCAAAATATCCATCTCTTCTAAGTCATCATCAGCAATCCCCTTGAGATCATCCATGATGAAACATAAATTGTCATTTTACCACCAGTAAACTGACCATCAACACTTACAAATGCAGAATTAGAAGTGCTCGAAGAGAATTAATATGCTCATCATACTGGCATTCAGATGCAGCATATTCTGACTCATGACCCACCAAGGCAGTGTTGCCTTGAATAAAGTCTTCAGTGAGCTTTCCAGATGAAGACAGTTTTCTCTTCTGTTCTATCTCTCTCTCAAAAGTGAGCAGTTTCCCATGGAGTTGGGTGAGAGATAGTTTGTCCAAACTTGCACTGGAGCGTAGGACAATAGTATATGTGTCCCATCTCTCAGGCAGTGATCTGAGAAATCTGTTATTCATCTGAATATTGGTGTATTCAAGTTTGACCATTTTTAGTTCAGAGATCAAACAAGAAAACCGCTCATATTGTTGAGTCAGTGTCTCACCCTTTTTATGAGAGAATGTCTCATATTGTTGGGCAAGAATTTCTCTATTATTTGCCAAGACCTCATCTGTTCCTCCAAATTGTTCTTTCAAAGCAATCCAGAGGTCATGGGCAGTTTCATGATGCATTAGCCCAGAATAGATTTCATTGGGCAAAGCCATGGCCAGAATTCCATGGGCTTTTGCATCAATCTCAAGCAACTTTTTATCCTCATCTGAATATTGCTCCCTCCTCTTCGGAACCATTTGATTGGTTTCGGGTTATTCACCATAGGCTTGTGTGGACCATGTACCATGATGTCCAACACCCTGCGCTGTTAACAGACAGGTGATGGAGCATACGTCTTTGCCATATGTTATACTCATTCCTAACCAGCATAGGAGGCTTGGTTGAGGAACCAGTATTGTGAGGATCATTGGAGGGAGTGGTCATTTTCAGTTCAAAAAAGTTTAGTTCAAGTTTTAAAAAGTTTTAGACAAACCACAACAAACTCAATGAGAACCAAGAATAAGATCAGGATGAATGAGCAGAAATACAGAAAATTCAATCTCTATAACCGTTTCTTGCAAAACAAAAGCTAATTCAATCAAACTTGGATCTAGAATAGCAGTTTCAATGATCAATTATTAGATCGATCAATGATTAACCTGCTCTGATACCATTTGACAGGATCAGTGATCACAGTTTGATGTTTATCAGAATATAAAGCAGCGGAATACAAAACGAATTAGAATTGTAGCAAGCAAACAATATATGTAAGCGTTAAGATCGCATACGGTTATAGGGGAGAATATGAATTTCTGATTTCTAGGAATGTTTATAGATGGAGAATATTTCTAATCAAATCAATCAAACATTCCATTCAATTGCTCATGTCGCTCCATGATTACAATGGGTTGTCACTCCTTATATAGAGTGCAACAGTCACTGCTGTTATCACGGAAAGTGACAACTGGCAGATCCAATACAGAAATAACTAATCTTAACAAACTACTGAAATGTTCACAACTACTGAGAACATATCAGCAAGTTAAGTACAAAATATAAAACTACTGAAACTACAACGACTGAAGAACAAGCTCTTCAGTCGTTTTACAAAACTACTGAAACACATAAAAAATAAACTACTGATATCACAACTACTGAAGAAGTACTCTTCAGCAGTTGTGACAAACTACTGAGGCTTCAGTACTTGGTCTTCAGACTTTGACCTTCAGGCGTTTCATCAGCTGATGACTTCAGTAGATATCATCAGCTGATGTCTTCAGTCTTTGTCTTCAGACTTTGTACATCAGTTGTTGATCTTCAGTACTTGTGAACTCTTCAGCTGTTGTACTTCAGTACTTTGGTCTTTCAGCTTCAGCACTTGTGTTTTCAGCTGTTGTACTTCAGCACTTTGGTTCTTCAGCTGTTAAGGTCTTCAGCACTTGATCTTCAGCTGTTGAAGTCTTCAGTACTTGTCAAACTACTGATGAGGCTTTCAGCAGTTGTTGTGATACCGTGTGGGACTTAGAGATTTTCTGATCTTGGCTCATTGGTTCTTTTGGTCCAACAGACGCAATCGACATCATAGCTTTACCAACCATGGATATCCTCCTTTGCTCATGCTTCATTGCGGTAAAATATTTTTAAGATTATACAAAAGATACCACACATATGATGTGTTGTCGTCGTCTCATGTTTCTTCTTTCTAACTTTTATTCCGCAAAACTACCCCAAATAATTTAGTTTTTTACATTCCTATCATCTGATTATTCATTACCATGTATAAGCATTATGTTGGGGATGTGGCAATAATTATGTATAGAGCATTGTATTCAAATGTTAAAAGACTCATATTATGTTTTGTGAAAGTATTTTGTAGAAACATGTTTAAAAGTTTTTATGCGTATTATGGTTGGTATTTTATATACCTAATAATGGTCACATTTAATCAACATTGATATTATATATATATATATATAATATATATATATATATATAATATATATGAAATTTTGTTGATGAAGTAGAATTTATAAATTTCACTTGAAATATTGTTGGTCAAGATAAAATAAATGTCATTGTAAGATGATAAAAATTAAAATGATATTATTGATATGTTTGATTATAATATACAAAGATATAATGTAAACTTTAAAACCTAATTATGTCTGTGTACTCATACTAACAACCCTAATAATATTGTTTAATACTCCCTTGCAGTCGTAACGGAAGTAACCTGACGTTATGATTGAGAAACAAAAAAAACATAAAACAATAATAATAAAATAAACATGATTCAATCGACTTGACTATCCAAACTATTGCTAACAAAAAATATTATGTTTGATGTTGTCATTTATATTTTAGTTGATTGTTCTATTATAATTTGTTTGATACTTTTGGTTCTTAATTTTTGGAACAATAAGTTGAGACTACTGACTACAATAGTCATTGATGTTGTCTCAAGACTAGCAAACGACACTCTCTTGGATCCATAGATCAAGATATGACATAAGTAGATATAAATAAATAAATAAGAAAGCAAGACTATTGACTGTGGTCAGATGATGGCCTCTTGGATCCGTAGATCTAAAAATAATAGAAATATTTAATCAAACCTTAGTTTGAGATCGGTGGTCGTGGACCGTGGTCCTTGATGCGACTAAAACACCAAAAATGAAAAAATAAAAAGAACAAATAAAACATAGTGATCGCTGCAAATTGGGAGACATAATCTATAAACGAACCAAGAGAATGATGTGAACGAACCAGAAAATAGATAAAAAAAAGAAATAGATAAAAACTATATCAAAACGAACCAGAAAGCTAGGGTTTGAAATAGCAGATAAAAACTATATTAAACATAAAGTAGAAAATAGATAAAAACGAAATAGAAGACGAATGTGGGATAAGGTGGCGGCACACCGCCCTATCTAGGGTTTGAACTTGGTGGTGACGAATAGGGTTTGTATGTTTTTGTGGTGGTGTAGCGAAGAAGGTAACCAAAACCCTAAAACTCTAATACTATGTAAGATGGTAAAAGACATAATTAAATATTATTGATATGTTTGATTACAATGCATAAAAAATATAATACAAACCCTAAAATATAACTAAACCTATGAACAGTGGCGGATCTTGAACATCTCCGTAGGGGGGCGGGGGTGAAATAAAATTTTTTTAGGGGGGCGAACTTGATATTTATATGAAAGAGTAAATTACCATTTGTGTCCCTGACTTTTGTTCATTTTAACCGTTTGCATCCCTATAGTTTCAAAACCTTGAATCAACCCCTATACTTTTAATTTTTTCTTTGTTTGCATCCTTGTGGCTGACGCCGTTTATGTGGACAGTTAAATGCACATCTTTTTCTCTCTCCTGCAGAGACATTTTGATCATTTTTTCTTTCCTCCTTCTTTCTTGTAAAATCATTATAAGGGTTTCTTTTATCTCTCACATCAACTACCCTCCCCAATCTCACCCTCTCACTTCTCCCTCTCTCTATCTGTCTCCCCGTCGCTCTCTGCTCAAAGGAAACAATGGTCAGATGTGGTAAATGTGGATTTGAAAACTTTTGTTCGAACATCATGGACCGTAAAAAAATCCAGACTACAGATTTAACTATTGTGCGAGAATGGGGAAAATTATGGTTTTGTTAGTTGGGCTGAACCTGCACTATGTTCAAGATCTATAGAAATTATTAATGGTTTGTTAAGATCAAGCAACATGACAGAAGAAAGAGCCGGGAGGTTGGAGCATCAAGTGAAAAAATATAGAATGTTGTTAATTTTTAGTTGGTTCTTTTTTATTGTGTACTTGATTTCTTAGTGAAGTAGTAGAAGTTATTTTGTACCAATTGACCTAATTTTCTCCTAAATATTGTAAAGGTCAATTAGTAATGGTTGTACAAGTTTAATGGATGCAAATGGACATTTTGTGGTGATAATTACATAAACAATATCATACATGGCTTTTGATTACATCTAAAAAGCATGAGTGGCAGTAACATTGTTTGAAGCAACAAAGCATGTTCAAAATACATACCCAAAAGGTTTGACCAACATAGAATGATAATGATACAACAACTGGCTTCCAGTTTCTATTCTTCCTATTTAGCTTTTTAATTGCCCTTTAAGATGGAGCAGCATCTTCATCACTTGCACTGTCAAAGTTATGTAAGTCAACCTCTGTAGTATCATCTTCATCACTTTTATCATCTCCAGGCAGGTCATCTACATTCATATCAACAAATGCTCTGTATTCTTCCATATCAACCTCCACATCCTCTAAAGGATTATCTACATCTACAATAAAATCTTCATCATCAGGTGAAGATCCACCACTAACAGATCCACTAGAGGAATTGTTATGCTGATGTTGTGGCTCAGTCTGATCACCAAAAATGTTGTTATGCTGATGTTGTGGCTCGGTCTGCTCACCAGAATCATTGTAATGTTGATGTTGTTGCTCAAGTTGTTTTGTACGAAAAGGTTCCATAAAATTAGATAAAAAAACATCATCTTGCAACACGTCAATAGTATCAACCCCTTATGCTTCTATCACTGAATCAACCCCTTCTGCTTCTATCACTGGTTCTGCCCCTTGATCCGGACCTGGTTCTGCCCCTTGATCCGGACCTGGTTCTGCCCCTTGATCCGGACCTGGTTCTGCCCCTTGATCCGGACCTGGTTCTGCCCCTTGATCCGGACCTGGTTCTGCTCCTTGATCTGGACCTTGTGTTGCCTCTGCAATTGGAGGAACCTCCTGTTCAAACCACTCTAGTAGTAATTGTCTACTGCAAGGATTAGATGGTCCACTATCATCAATCTCTTCGATTATCACCTTTGACCCTTGGTTAGGAGACTGCAAATAGGTCTTAGCCTTGTAACTTTGTGTTCGATGTACAGTTCAATCACCTTAAACATGTGCACATATTGTTGCATGTTATGCACATCCATATCACCACCCAGAGCTCTTAAACCAAAATCCAAATCTTAACCTGGAATCAAAAAGTTGTAATACATTACCTCATCTCCATCATAACATAACTCTTCCATAATAGCATCAACATCATAAGTTGAAAACACATCAATGTCTACCATGTCCACGTATGTAACTTTGCCCTTCACATACCTTCTTCCTGGGAACTTCATAAATTCTCTATCATGATGGATTTCAAGTGTAAAATAAGTAGGCTCATTAGCTGTAACAATGTATGCTGTAATATTAGAAAATACTAAAACTAAAATAAACCCCTAACTTAAGTTGATTTTGAAGAAAACATACCATATACTTCGATCGGATTAAACCATGGATCATCTGTGTCACAAATGTACCAAGTAGGATAAACTATCCTTTAAATGGGTTTAAGGCCACGATCACTTAATAGTTGAAGATGATGATGGGTTTAAGGCCACGATCACACAATCGGGTTTGAGCTTCAGTGAAAGGTTAGAATGTAAATTGAAAATGGGATTTACAATATGTCAAATAAACCCATACAAAAAAGAAGGGGAAAAGAAGAAATGGCTAAAATGTCTCTACAAGAGAGAGAAAAGGATGTGCATTTAACTGTTCACATTAACGGCGTCAGCCACAGGGATGCAAACAAGAAAAAATTAAAAGTATAGGGGTCGATTCAAGGTTTTGAAACTATACAGATGCAAACGGTTAAAATGAACAAAAGTCATGGACGCAAATGGTAATTTACTTTATATAAAAATTTACACTACCGTGACAAAAATTTACACTATCGGGCTAAGAATTAACATACCAGCGAAAAAAAAGAGGGGGCACCCCCCCTCCCCGGCCCTTACTATCCTTCGCCACTGCCTATAACTCATACTAATAACTCTAATATTATTTTCTAGTAGAAACCATGATAGTGGATTATGATTCCCAGTTGCGTAAACATGCAATGGAAAGTTTAGTGAGAATTTGTTTTCTCTTAATTAATAAACGAAAAGACAACAACAAATTTTTCCATTTAACTAAATGGATAAACGTAAACACATGCCTCATTTGTTTATTTACATTGGCGGATGTTCACCTTATCCATTTAATTACTTATTTATGTTCGTTCAATCATTTACTCTCGTTTATGGTATCTATACTTAAATTAGATATTGTTGTTTCGTGTTAAAATGTATAATTGTTGTAAATCATGTAATGAAATTAAAATGCAGACATGAATTTGGATGTTGTCGTTTACTTTTAGTTTGTTTTGCTTATTTTTGGTTGTTTAGGTTCGTTCATATATGTTTGTTTAATTTTTTTAGAATAATAAGAAACGAAAATAAACGAATATGAACATGTATATTATTAACAAACAAGCATTAATAGGCTAGCACCCATTCATGGTTATCTGTAATCAGTTGGACTAAATTTAACAGACGAACATAAACAAGCATCATTTCATGTTGGTTCGTTGTGTTTACGAGCCTAAAAGATGGTGTATGCAACCTTTGTATGTGAGGGCAACTTAAACTTGTTGAAAGGTGTAATTTTTTTTGATGATGGGATGAACTAATATAATCAAACAAAATGTATGAGATGATGGGAACGAAAACTTCGTGTCGGATTCATTCATGTTCACTCGTTTGTTCAGTGTTAATCGTGACCTACTAAAAATCAATGGAGAATCTCAATTTAAGCAAACCACAAACATGATAGATAACCTAGACTCGTTTATAAACAAAACAAGAACATATTTAATTAATTCCAAACAATTACTTTACTTTAAAATATAAATAGGGCATAGTGTCAATTACATCACAGCTGATCATTGATTTTTTTATAAAATTACTAGAATGAAAAATAGTGCCAGCTGCGTGACAGCTGGCTATTGGCAAAAACAATCACAAACCGAAAAATAGAACTAATGCTATTGTTTCAAACAAATAGTAGTCTAACAACGATTTGGTATTGTGGTAAAAAGTCATGTTGTAATTTAGTAGACGTGTTTGAATCTAGGTAGCTTTTTTTTTAATTTAGCTCATACATCTGGTATTGTAAACATGAATACGGCTTGCTAGAATTTAGTTGTGTAACTTTTGTTTTTTATATTTGGTGATTTGATTTGTTTTTTTTGGCCCAAGAAAATGATTATGTCATCTTTACGATGTAGTACGCGTTGGAGTTTTACGTCGTAGTACAAGTTGTAGTTGCGTGTTTATTACCTTTCTACATGCTTTGAGATTTTACGTCTGAACAACAACCGTTAATTACATCATGTTTCACATCTGCGTTTTTAATATCTGATATCATGGAAGTCCACGTGCGACGCTGAGGAAAATCTAGTTATTATAATGTGAGGTTTTGCGTTAAACAAAGTGACAAACAAGATGCTTGATAATTTATGTAAGAGATGAACAATGGTATTTACCTCTTATATTGTAAATACAACTATCAATATTTACAAACATAACTTTCTCTATAGGCGTATGTGTATACGTATGCGTGCGTGTATGTATGTGTGTATGTATGTATGTGTGTATGTGTGTATATATATATATATAGAGAGAGAGAGAGAAGGTTATGTTTGTAAATATTGATAGTTGTATTTACAATATAACACATTACATCTATTCTAAGTGTCCAAAAATATCCGAATAAAAAATGCATCCGAAATATCTTATATCCGAAATTTCGGATTGGATTTTGAGAATTCTGGATTTCGAATATCCGAATATCTTAACTATTTTTTTAAAATTTAAAAATATTATATGTTAATTAAATATTCTGGATATTTTCATATATTTCGGTTAACTTAATAAAAAATTCAGATATTTGAACGGATATCCGAATTCAAAAATTCGTATATCCAAAATTTTAGATTCGTATTCGAATAGTGAAATTATTATATAAAATTTTTAAATATTCGAATTTAAACACTAATAAAACCTGTGATCCTTTATTTTTTATAAATATTTATATATATAATATATATATATATATATATATATATATATATATATATATATTATATATTGTTGATGGCAATTAAGTGGTAAGGGATGTTGTGAATGGATGTCCTCTCAAGTCTCACCTTTCACTTTCTCACTCTCCATGCGTTGTTCCCTCTGACAAGCTTTCAACGCGATCATTTCTAGATTTCAAGCTTCTGTACCTCATTAACATTACTATTCTTTGCAAATTTAAAACATTTTTTATGTTTTTAGTTTTGTTCCGTTTCATATGTATTTGTAATTAAAACCGTATGTTCGGTTTCATACACGTTTAGATATAATAAATCTCGGTTTATTATAGCGGTGATACAGTTAGCTGATTGAAAAAATATGAACTTAACTAGACCGGCCCAAGACTAACCTAAATAGCTAAAGTAGGTCGATCTGGTCTTTGGACCTTGTTTTTTGCGTTATTTGGTTTCTATCCCGGGCCGATTTCTCCGATCACCCGTAGTTTTATCATTTGAGGTGAATTAAAGTTGGCTTTAAAGTTGTTATTACCATAACCCTAAACATTACCCATTTCTTAAACAACCTTCAAATGTCAAATAATCAATTACAATTTTAAATATTATGTTTTTGTAATAACTTCGGTTGCGATTTGTTTCATTTACTATTTTTTTAATATTGTACATATAAATATATCCGGTTTTTATTTTGTAAACAAATGTGGTATCGATCTTGAATGATTAAAGTGCTATTACAAAATATCATTTTCATATTTTTTTCCTCTATGTCACATAGATATTTCGTCTCTTTTACTAAAATCATATGTTTTTATGTCTATGTCAATCTAAGCATATATCCAATTTGCTACCCTCCATGATCGGATACACATTAGTAAAATGCAATAGTTACAATGTATTATATACGTAAAATATATAGTACTAATCTTTATCGTATATATTAATGATTATATATCCATATAAATACACTTACTTTATTTTTTATAAACTGTAAAATACAAACGTCTCTGGCTTTGTTCATTCCTCATTGGTTTTTTATTCTCCTTCAACATTTTGGGAAATTGTTTTTAAACATATTTTTTTAAAAAATATTCTAAAATCAGCATAAAAAATAAATTGATGGGAAAGATGAAAAAGGTTAATGATGATGTCTGGTGATATGAAATACATAAAATAACATAGAGCCGCCACCTATTTCGCTGCCCAATAAACATCATCATATCATTCTTTTTACCTTTTTTGCTTCTTTTCCTTATTTTTCATTATAAAAGAACGTTTAAAATTAGTAACTTGTGGTATATTCTAAACTTAATTCTTAATAGCCTTCAATTTTTTGAAAAGCATAAATAGCTAGCAAGAGGCTGGACACCGTAAGAGTGAGCAATTGTATTTTTAATGCTGAATTTTTGTAAACAAGTTTAATATCTTGGTAATTTCTTTTAGTTTTTTTTGTTGATAAGAACCTAATGTCATCAATTTCTAGGTGCTTAAAGTGGTGTTAATCTATCATTTGGTTTTTAAAATTTTAATAAATTTAATCTATAAACAGATAATTAACACATAATTATGCATGTCATCTTTTTTTTTATTAATGTAACTTCTAACTTTAATTTTTCATTGACAAGAACATTCAACTTGCATAATCATCACTAATTTACACTTAATTCTCGTTCAATTTAGCTAAGAGAGATGATATTGAGGTAAATGTTCAAGTAGCTTCGTTGCAATGGAAATAACGTGTAAATCATTAAAAATTATGTAAGTGATAACTATGTTTTTGATTTTCGCTTTCATATTAATTATTTATAATTGTATGTTATAAAAGTTTAAACCTTGACTTTAAATAATGAGAAGATGCTTTACAATAAGAACCTCAAAATTTTTATTTAAACGACTAATTAAATCACTAACATACCAATGGATTACTCAAGTACGCAATTCAAGACTACAGTCGAAAAAAAAAACTCACATTAAGTGAGAAAAAACTTTGCGGTCCAAGTGTCCAACCTCAAACTTTCCTTTTTTGTCCTAAACAAAATTTAAACCCAAACTTTTCCTTTAATTTAATAAAATTTTACTATCTCATATTAACCATTTTAACTCACGTGAAAAAACTCATTTTGATGATCCATTGTGATCATCACGTTGTACTACATTGTTATGTTTGTACAAGGTTCAACCCACAAACACATACATATGTAACAAAAACAAAATTCCACATATTTCTAATTTCTCTGTTAGAGATCTTCTAGACGTTCACAAAAATATAAGTATGGGGGAATCTAAAAAAACAGTTCAAGATAACAAACAGATACAAATGAAAAAGATCATAAAAGATATTAAATCTCTTGAATTGTTATAGATAAAAATAAATCTAGTTGGAAGATTCAATGGAAAGACTGGCTTAATTTTAATTTTTGTTAACATATAAAGTTTTTCTATTTACTCTTGTATTCGTTCCCTATTTGTTGGGGTTTTGTTTGATATAAAATCTGCCTTTCGAAAAAAGAAAAAAAAAACAAACACATCACCAATTTAAGTTTTTTATTTATTTAGGGTCCTAATAAATAAACACCTCATTTTATAAATCGACACCCATCTATACGCGTATGGGTCCATACGCGACGTATAGAGTCGAATACACCAAAAACAAGAAAAATTCAAGGGGCTGTCAGAGAGCTATACGCCCCATATAGCCCTATACGACCCCCCTATATGACACATATAGCCCTATACGACACATATAACCTTATACGACCCCTCTCTATACGACGCGTATGGGGCTATACGACACGTATAGAAATTTTGGGGTGTTAATTTAAAATATTGGTGTTTATTTAAAAAAACCTTTTATTTAGGGTGGTTTTATTTGGACACCCACCATTTTAAATCAACACCCCTTGACCCTATACGCCGCGTATGGGTCCATACGTGACGTATAGGGTCGCGAAAATATTCCCTATACGTCGCGTATGGGTCCGTACGCGGCGTATAAAGAATATTCTGACAAGACCCTGACAAGACCCGTGTCACACGCGTGTCGATGAGGCTATACGCCGCGTATGGACCCATACGCGGCGTATAATTTTCCCAAATTTTCCCGCATTATTTCTATGTATTGTGAGGGAGTATACGCCTCGTATGGGTTAGTACGTATAAAAATTTTTGTCGGCTCTATTTTATTCGTTAAGGTTGACACTTTGCGTATAAGTTATATTTTGTAACATATTAATCGATAATTTTAAATATTAGTTAACAAATAAAACATATAAAACAAAACAAACATTAAATGATAATATTAATAAATAACAAAGTTTTTAAATACATAACAAAGCACAATTAATAAAATAAAACTACGTGAATCTGGGTAATATCGAGGCGGTGGCAAGTCTGGATGATCAATACCAGCAGCACGGGCTAGTGCAATCTCAAGCTGAACGTGCCAATCCATAAGATCCTCAACTCAATCGAGGCGACGACCCTGATCCCGTAATCTCGTATTAATCTCCTGCATAAATGTCTCAATACGTGCAGGCACCCTTACATCTCTATAAATATGCCGACGGAACTGTGGCTGAGGAGGCGGCTGGTCGTGTGGCGGCTGAACATGCGGAATATGCTCCTGTTGCTGGTGTGGATGGTCATCGCCGCCTGCTGAACAGGTGCAAGATGACAGATCTCACCGGGTCGAAGAGAGAATCGTATGCCACCCGAAAACTGACGTATAATACGCATGCCGTATAACGTACGACGATCTAATCTCACCGGCTCGATCGGAGGAGATACGTCAGTAGCATGGCGAGGAAGATAACCAAGACAACGCGCAATTATCGTAATGTACACGCCGCCATACACCGCTCCTCGCTCCTGGCGATGATAATATGAAGCGTAATACTGAGCTAAATATCTCGTCAGGTTGCACCTGGTCCCCGTAAGCAAACAATATAGGTAAAATAAGTCGGGAATGGTACACCACTCCCATCTCTTTCCACGAACGACATTTGTTGTCGTATATCCCCACTAATTTAAAAGGACATCTGATTTTTTTGCTACCAGATCGTCTAATTGTTGTTTACTTTTGTGTTCACCACCACGATCACAAATAAGCCACGCCTTTACAACCTGGCCTTCCTTTTTCTTCGATCTTCGTGTAATAATAACGTAACCATTATCACGTCCCCTATTAACAACCCAACAGACTAGCTCATCGAGTGATAAAAATTCTTGACATGTTTCAAATGATATTTTCGTGTTTTGATTTTCAGCACTCGATAGAAAGTTTATATTACTTTGTTGCGGGTCATAACTTGATTCTTGGCAAAACTCGAACTCATCATCGGGAACATAAGGTTGGTTTAAATCTGGCAATTCGTAAGCAGATTGAACGTACGAATCATTTTGATTACTATCTGCCACGTACGAAACACTTGAATATTCACTAAACAAATAGTTACCATCCCAAAACGACATAACGAACGAAGAATGTTGGATCACTTCAAATTCAACCGTGCTATACGTTCCGTGGCAGCCCTATAAGACAAATGAGATTTTTTTAAGAAAAAAGAGTTTTGTGGTTCAACTATTCTTTAAAATAATAATTTTTCTCTAAAACTATAACTCTTATTCTTTTATATACATACTTGCGTACACATAAATGTCTTGATTACTTAATAATCATTTCAACTAACTCGGGTTCCACGAACTAGTCGGTTGTGATAAAAAAGCTTAAAATTTATTTAAGTTTACCGTAACCGACTAGCACCGATGGAACCCGAGTTAGTTGAAACGATTTTTTAAGTATGCAATTTAAATATATGTATATATGTATGCAAATACTTAATGAAATAAGAATCAAATGTTTACCGAGTAATTATATGACAGAAAAAAATGTTGAACCACGTAACGCTAATTTCCTTCAATTAAGATCAAACGTTTCCTTCGTAACAAACGAAATATGAACGCATTCGTTTCATATTCGATGCCTTTATATATCATCGAAAGAATCTTAAGTCGCGTCAGTATAATTCGAAATAAAGCCTATACGCCGCGTATGGGCCTATACGCGACGTATAGGCTTTAGTCAAATCAGTCATTCAGCGGATCTATACGCCGCGTATGGGTCCATACGCGACGTATAGACATGGATCGTATGGGTGTGGGACGCATCTCTACCGACACCTATACGCCGCGTATGGATCCATACGCAACGTATGCGAGTGGGTGGAGATGCGTCCCACACCCATACGACCCATGTCTATACGCCGCGTATGGGCTTATATACGCTGAATGACTGATTTGACTTCGTCATTTTGTCTTCTGAAAAACCTATACGCCACATATGGGTCCATACGCGGCGTAGAGACTCACTGATGTGATGTGAAATTCTTGGCATTTATGACTGGACCTATACGCCGCGTATGGACCCATACGCGACGTATAATGGGTGTCGATTTAAATTCGGGTATGTATCTTTATTGGAACCCTCTATTTAACACCTACATTAATGTTTATGTAATGTTAAGAGCGTGTGTATAAAATGGTCAGAAAGTCAACGGATGAACAGATAAAGCCACAAGTGCACGAGTGGCCGACATATACTAGGTACCTACGATCTACATACATCGGACGGTCATGATTGTCCCTATGAATACGAATATTTATATGAGACAAAATACTCACCACACACACGTGGCACATGATTACCGTCAGAATGTTTACTTGCAGATAACAAACCACAACATATCCACATGATAGTGACCTCTCCTATTCTTTTCTCAGTTTACAATTTCTACCCCTTTATATATCTTCATTGTTACTTACAACCTTATGTTCTTATCCCAACTTGTGATTCAAAAGCTTTAAACATGTTTTTGGGTTGAGTTACAAAGTGTTGTTTGTTTTTTTTATAATTTAATTTTTTTTTAATAAAATGTATGTAGTATGTGCATTATATCTGTAGATATCTGCAGGAGAAAAGTGGACCAAACATTTGTAGTTTATAATAATACAAGTGTTGTTTTTAACGTTTCCAGACTGTTAAACTCAAGTGGTGCTGGTGGTATACGACGGTCTTGTACAGTGGTGGTGGGTAGATGGTGGGGGGTGGATGGTGGGTGGTTTTGGTGGTGGAAGGTGGGTGGTGGTGGCGGTGGACGGTGGGTGGTTGTGGCGGCGGACGGTGGGTGGTGGTGGCGGCGGACGATGGGTGGTGGTGGCGGCGGACGATGGGTGGTGGGGGCAGCGGACGATGGGTGGTGGTGGTGGTGGACGGTGATGGTGGACATGAGTGGTGGTGGGTGATGGGGGTTAATCCTCTGCAGACTTTAAAAAACTTTAAAAGTGGTTGTATCAAATCTGCAATATACAAATCTCACGCAGACTTTTTTTAATGAAAAGTCTTTCAAAACACAAACAGTATGCAAAAATTAACATTTGCTCGTGGTCTCCGTGGTGCATATAAAAAAAGTCAGGAAAAAGTTTTATGAAAAAATTAAACCCCTAAATGATTGTTGAGTTTATAGGTTGAGATTATTCTTTTTAGAGCCGCAATTCACACTATCACACGTCATTTAATCTATTACACTTTACACTATAATTATCTGTTTGATTCGTCATAGGTGAAGCTCGAACCCTTGACTTAAAAAGAGTATATCATTTTAAATCCAATTAACATTGGGTCCAACTCCCTACTTTGGTTGAGATAAAGTAGGTTTGGATCTTAAATACGATGACATGTATGATTCGCTTAATAAGCATGATTTTGGATTGAGTTTAAATAATCAGGTTGATTTATCAACACATTTAAAATTAGAATTAGTTAATAAAATCATAAATCATCTATAAGTTTAATTTGTTTATGATCTTTTTGTTTTTTGTAAGCTAATCCGCCAAAGTTTAATTTCATTACAATATGTCTATAGCTCATTAGCCTGCTTTGATCAATCAACCCATTTGATCAATTTAGATAAACATATTAGACCTGATTATTTAACTTTAGACTTGTATGAGTTAAGATTGTAGTTATTAAAACAAATAGATGTTTAGGTGACATTTAGATTGGTATTTCTTTATTTATTCGTTTTATGGGTCGATTAAACTATCTCAACTTATACTTATAACACGCTATTGTAGTTTTCATGTTTTCTTAGTTTTTTCTCAAATACCACATTAGCACGACATAAACACTTTCTTTGTTTTCCCTACTCTTTTCATCTCACTTGTAGTAGTTTCTTATTTTCCCCACGTAATCATATGTACAAGTGTTAATATACAAAAGGACAACTAGGTTAAAGTGAGGAGAATCGATGAATTCTCCCTTTCTTAATCGTTTCACTTCATAGGTTATAATCAGGATTACTTTTTTTTTTTGTTTTATGTCACACTCGTGAAAATTACAATTACAAAAGACAATATCAATAAAGAATAAATTAGAGTTTACAACTTAATAACCAAAATAACTATAATGATTTAAAGTTGAATAAAAGGTATGAAGCCTAAATTTAATTAATCTACCACCGAACTATCTTCTGACCCGGGCCAAAGCTACACAAAACCAAACACTAACTCACAACCCGCTTTCACCATTCAACTCGTTTAAGCACGTTACACAAGTCGCGACGAGATTACTTGATTTTAAACGTTTGTGATTAGAATTGAAGTTATTAGAAAATTCAAAATTATGACCTCCACATTCATTTTCTTTTGTTAAAAGAAGGCTAAAATTGGAGATTTTGACCCCCAAAGAGGTTCATATAGATAATTCTTGTACAGGTTAGAAATGTTTCTCACCAAAAGAACAAGAGCTTTGGATATGAAGATTAAAATGGGACGTTTGAATACACGTACATATATATTTTTGCATATATTTTTTTAGGAACCGTTCATATAAAATAAAAATTCAAACAATTTAATTGATCGTGTTCAACACGGGGCTCTTAAAATAAATTTTGAGCCTCCCAAGAGAACTCGTTTTGTTTCCTAGGGTACAACAGCCGAAACAGTTTATACTGCCGGGATTGATCTAGAACCCCAACTTGTTTGTAAAACGGAATCCAAAGAGATAGAGAACATGTTTTGCTACAGGTTTCGAGTTGTGTTGGTGTATCTTTCTACTGAGCTACACTCAGTATTTATAGTGGAATTCGAACAATAACAGCCATTAATCCGAAATCGTAACTGCTCATTTAATTCGTAATTAACAGTCGCCGGTTTCACCGTGTAACGAAAGCTGTTACGAGTCACAACTCTGACCGCGCACCAAGGTCAGTCGCACCTGACCAGACCCTCGAACCAAATTGCGCCCACATGCCCACGCCGCGCGCGCGACCTTAGAAAATAATATAAATAAGTAATTATAGAATATAAACCATTTTATATTCTTTCTTTTCTTCAATGTGGGACAATTTCCCACATTATTAATTTCTAATGTCGACATTAATTTTCATTCAACATATTAATTATTAATTAAATATTAATATTATCAATAATTTCCAACATTTTCTACTAGCAGTTTTTATGAAATGTTAACTATGTTTTAAAAATTAATTATAAATTTATATATATAATTAACTCATATTTTATCACAAGTACATATACTAACACTTGTTATGCAATATATATTTTTATATTACAAAATTTATAAATATACTCGCAAGTTTATCAAACTCAATATACAAACATTGCAATATATATTTTTATATTACATAAAAACTATGTTTTTATAAATAGGCTCGCAAGTCTATCAGGCTCAATATATGAAGCTAGGTTAATTTGTTCGGCTCGATTCAAGATTTTTAACAAGCTCATCTCTGGTGGCTCACGAGCTCCTCAATCATTTACATCCCAACAAAACCATCTCAAGCCGTCACAAAAGAGGTAATCAAACTCACTAAGCAACTCAATCGAATGGTGGACCGACCAAAGGAAACATCACACGTCTATTCAGATAAATTAAGTACCTCTTTGTGCAATGTCGGGCCTAGGCTCGAGTCAGTTCTTAGATTCTCATCTTCAAAACCAACTCGACTACACAGTAAAGGCTACTATAGTGTATTATCCATAGCAATTTTTTTACTTACAAGTTAACAACATTTGTATACAACTGACTGAAAGATGTACACACTACACATTATTTGTAACACATGGGACATATTATTAAGAGAACATTATTAGCATAACAAAATAATTATACGATGAACAAATTATATCAATACTAACAACCTACTTGATGCATAACTTGAAAGCCTGAGATGTACATCAGACCTGAAAATATAACAAAATAAAAGGTTGACTTTTTGATTTTTTAGACAGAAGGATACTTTAAGAAGCAATAGCTTAATGAGTTAAATGGTACCTTTATGTCTGCTTTAAGGTTGGCATAAAATGCTACAGTTTTAGCATCCAATTGGCCACTGCAATAACTTGAAGATATTATTGAAAGCTCTTGATATCCTTTCCACTCTTCTAATGGTTTTAAGTTGATCGCGTTTTCAAGAACACCAGATCCACTGATAACATCGTCTTGTAATCTTTGTCACCAAATCCAGACGCTGCGGCTTTTGGTGCATTGTCCCATGGTGTCCACAGTTCTGTATTTTGTAATGATCATGAAAATAAAGGATACGAAATTTTACAGTTGAATATAAAGAAGATAAAATACGGGTATAAAAATGAATCTTGAAGTTAAGGAGGGCAAATTTGTGTTTCAATGTGAATCTTATCATCATAGAGCACAAAACTATGCGGTTTGAGATTCATTGGAAGTAAGAAAAAAAACTATTTTTTGACTGTAGCTTATAGCTGAAGAACATGAATTTTCAATGTGAATCATATCAACATAGAGCACAAAATTATGCAGTTTAAGTTTAACTTGAATTTTATGTCAAACAAGACTAAAATCTATGTGGCAGATCTAAAATTTTGACGCGCAAAGGCACTATTATAACAAATACTTTCCAGAAGAGTGCATTGTAAACAATATATGTAGTGACACAGATTATAGAGATAAAAACGACACAGTTTTTTTGTTCAGAGATGAATCTTGAGATTTTAATTGAAGTTAAAGAATGCACCCATGTAACCCGTTATACAAACAGGTTGCCAGTTCAAAACGGTCAGCAGATTGTGAATGGGTTGTGCTAAAGTTTTTAAACGGGGTAAATGGATCGTAAATGGTTATCTCGTTGTAATAAAGTTGTAAACAGGTTAAACCAGTCGGCTGGTTGAAGATATTTTGTAACTAAAACGACTTATTTATTAGATGAGTTAGACTGGTCAACCCAAATATGCATTTTGACAGGACAATTGAAGATAAAGGACAGAAGAATATAATTAGGAAATACAGTTTAATAATATTAAAGAATACCCGCATCAGGGAGGCCTTCATTACGGATCACAATTGTCCTCTTCTTTTTATGGTCTATAATGGCTATGTTACCCGGTGTTCTTGTATAAACCCGATGAACCTATCAAAGAATATCATATTAATGACAAAAATAATCACAATCATATGCAAATATGTATGTAACTGTGTATATGATATCAACCTCTCCATCAAAGGTGATGGCATCTGGTTGCTCTGTGAACCTTTTCCCCTGCTGCAAATTATCAAGAAAATCAAGTGTCTCTAATCCTTCTACTCTCACTTCACTGAAAACACAAACCCACGTCACAAACCCGATGAAACCTACTAAAGTACAAATCTTTGATTAAAATTCACTAAGCTAACCTGATATCGGACACTAAAAAGTAATTTTGTAGAGCAAATGTGAACGGAAAGGATGTGTTATCTGTATTCTTGATATGAGACGTTATGGTCAACTTGTCTGGACCCAAAGAAACACGAAGGCGCAATTCAAAGCTGCATGGAGTTAAATATAAGTAGCCCAAGATTCAAGATAAATGGTTAAAAACGGATCAAAACCCATTTTTGGATTGATATATATTACCTACGTGGCCATATATTCGAGTTATTTGATGATGCTTTTAAGGTTAGATCTACGGAAGATGGGTTTCCAGTTGGAGATAAACGCAAGGGGATGGCATCTAATGACTTAACATTGTTCTTTGATGAACAAATATCCTTCCTTAATCCCATATTACCTAACTGCAAGGTTAGAAAAACATGATTATTCAAAAAACCAAGAAAAAAATTTAAAAAATTAGAGGCGACAAAATGGACAGTTTGGATTGACCTGTGAACATTTTGTGCCCATGTTTTAAAACTTAAAAGTAATAAACTTCAATACATGATTATAAGAAAAATATGAGGGTGTAACTTTCAACCCGTATACTAGTTTCATTTTTTAGTTAAGCTTTTTGGAATCGATTTCACATGTTGGAGATAAATATATACAACCCAAATTAAGCACCATTTTTACGTATATGCTCAAATGGTGTACCTGTGGTAAGCAAAGAGATATCCCTCCTTTAGGAAATCTTCCGGAAATCTACAGAGCATGACATAATTCATTGGTTAAGGATGGGATACAAGGTTATAAATCCCAAAAAATATATGTTTGACATACAAGGATATATATTAAAACACTTATGCACGTGCATTGTATATATTAAAACACGTATGCACGTGCATTGTATAACTGCTTTGCGTATAGTATGTGTAACAGGTCAAAATACTGACCTTTTTGCTCACAAAAAGCAGTTCTTCACCTTGACTGTTCTTCCATGACACCACTTTCCCACCATAGAGAAGCACCTGCAAATAAGCTTCCACGTTATACACAAAGGATTGCCTTCGCCAACCATAGGGACCGTATTCCGTCTTTTGGGTCACCGCTCTGTAACTGTCCTCAATTTTCGAAGTTTGCCTATTTTTAGATATTAATGAGCTATCTTAGGCAGGGAATTACAGTATTTCAGGCACAATTTTGAACTTTGGTTAAGCAGTCCAAATTAGCTAGATTCTGTATAAAAGACTCATTGTATGCATCAGAAGATAATCTAAACATATAACAATTTGCTCTTTGCTAGAACTTTTCTAGCAATATTCAACTTTTTAGACAACTTTATGTATGTTAGCAAATAGCAATGATTTAAAACGATGCTTTGTCAAATTACCAAGGTATAAAATAATATCCACAAAAAAATTTAAACCCAAGAAAGTTGGCATGTGATAAAATTCTTGTAGGTCATATAGCATTAGTCAACATAACAAATCCAGCTTCAACAGGATTTAACATGTAAACAAAGCTGATGCTTTTGTAAGGTTTTTATGATATAGAAATATTATCTTAATACAAAGACTTCGATGTTGACATTGTATTTTGCTTTTCACTTTTTAGTGCAGATAAATAACAAGTTCTTGTGAAAAAACAGCATAAAGAACACTATAGATTGCAAAAACTAAACGGTTTCTTAAGGATTGTAGAATTCAACCATCATTCTTGCCAGCTAGACACCTATACCAAAATTTTCCACAAGAACAATAATTTGTCATTAAGGTGGTGTTTGTTTGATATAGTTATGATTATCCGATTATTAGGCGTCAAATATTCAAATCAGAAAATCAGCTGCAAAAAATCTTACTGTGATCATCTGATGATTTAGGGTTGTTTCACATGTAAATCCTTAAACAAACAAAATTTGCCAAACACTCATATATATTACGATCACATCTTTAAACAGAATCACATCCAAACACTACATCATACAGCAGTTGATCACCGGGTTCTGATTATTCCATATCATGTAATAACTTACAAAACTCAGTACCAAACACTCCCTAAATTGCAACATAAACATAGGAAATGTATGTGTGTTTTAAGAATACAGATTAAGGATAATACCTCAGCAGAAGAACCACCAGGTTCAAAAAGCAAAACTCTTGGCAAACTTTTATAATCATTAAACACATAATCATTTCTTGGCATTTGATTCAATGTCCCAAACCACCTCCACAATCTTATTCTCTTCACCAATGGGTTCTCTCTTGTCCACTCCAGCTACACACATACAAACACAACAACATCAAAACCTTACGCTCTGACGTTTATTGATAAAAGATTGCACTACAATTTCACCCCAAATGTTGTTTAATCTAATTTAACAACAGCAACAAGAAAGAGACAGATTGAATACTTGATGGATAAAGTTGCACAAGAAACATAAAGATTACACCTTTGCTTTTAAAATTCTTGATCTTGATGGATTCTGATGGACACCCAATTGAAATTAGGGCTTTTGTAATGATACCCATTTGAGAATTGATGAGAAAGAAAAGATGAATGAAAGATAGGGTAACAGTTAACAGAACAAAGAAGGAAAGAACAGACGTTGATGGTGGTTTCTTTTCAATTGAGAATCTTTTGGCTACTTCATCAAATTTGGTTTAATTGGTCGGTGGGAAACCTTTAAATCTTTAATCGAATCGTGTAAAGTTGAACATTTTGCCGCCAAATCATTTCTCACCCTTCAATTAGATTCCTAAACGATATAATTAAACCGAAACCCATGAGCCAAAATGTTCCATCTAGAGTTTGTTCCAAGATTCCCATCTATGTTTCTATGTCTTGTAGTTTTCGGTCCAAATAATGTGTCGGGTTCGAAAATGCACCGGTACACATGATTATTGAGGAGTATGTTATACGGGTGTTGCTAAACGTACATCTCTGTAATACATTGTAACATCTCGTATTTTTTTGTAAACTAAAAGTTAACTTCGTTTATTCTTATAGGGTTTATTGTTGTCATTTATAAAACTTATGAACTATGCATGCTTATTTTTTTATTGTCTTTAATTTTTATTATACAAAAATTATAATAAAGCAAAAAAAATTATAATAATTATAATAATAATAATAATAATAATAATAGTAACAAGAATAATATTATATAATAAAATTGATAATAATAATATTAATAATAATCATGAGAATTTTATTAACTAAAACTTAAAACAACTAAGCTAGGGGGTTAAATTGTTATTTTTAAAATTTTAAATGCAAGTTTTAAGCATAAAATAATAAAAACAAAACTGCAGGGACCAAGTGTGTAAATAATTAAAACCCAAAACCCCCTTCCCCCTCTCTCTCCCGTTTTTCCGGCGACCTCGCCGGCCGGACTCCGGCCAAGTCCGGTAAGGCTCTAAACCTACTAGAACCCTTCGAATTCGACCCCAAATCGTTACCAATCGGTTCACGAGCATAACTCGACCCCTTTAATACACTTTAATTAAAGTTTAAGCCGGTAATCGACGATTGAACTCGGTAACCGATTCACATTAAACCTCCAAGCTGTTCGAACATTAAAACTCCATAACAATCGAATTAATTGAACCTAATCGATCCTCTATCTATCTCAAACCGTCTGCTATTTCCAATTGCATCCGAAACACCACGAATTACACCCTGATTACCCTTTGAAGCCGCGACCTGCATCTCAAACAAAAACTATCTTTTGAGCTTCATAAACGAAAATTGTTTGAGGGCTTTTAATCTTGTGCACCATTAGAAGCTCTCTGTGCAACGAATTTGGTTGGAACCATCGTTTGAACATCGAACAAGCTTCACGAGTTCGTGACTGTTCTTCGTCTTCCTCGCTAACAAATCGATCTCAAAACGGATAATCAAACACATGGATTTGATCGGTTTTACTTGGGGATTAAAAGCCCCAAGGTTAATTTCATGTTCATAATCGAATTGGGGATCGATTTGGAATCAAACGATTCTAGGGTTCTTAAGGTTTGGGGAATTTTCTTTAAACGGGTTTATAATATTTAGAAACCAATACTTACCGCGGCTGAGAGCCTGGTTCACTGGTTAAGACTCTTGCACCTTCATCATGAGGTCCCGGTTCGAACCCGGGGACCCTCATGTAATTTTTTAAGGCTTTTTCAGCCTTATTTTAATTATAAAAAAATTTCAATAATATAAAATGAATTTTTACAAACTTCAAATATTTTTATAATCATCTAAATATTTTTCTGTAAATTAATTCTTGTAAAATATTTTAACATTTTTTATATCTACAAATGTTATAACTAAATAATTTTTATAAAAGTAGATTTATATAATAATTATTAAATTATTATTGGTCTATATGTTATGTTTAATTATAGAATCATAAAATATATACATTTTATAATCAAATTTTATAAATATTTTTTTTATAAAGGATTTAATTCCTTTAAAAATTTTTATAAATAGTACTTTACTTAAGAGTTCACTAATCTTATTTATAAATCCCCAAATTCTAGTACCCTAGTTTACATTAAATTGTTAACCTTATTATTAACTTAAAACTTGTAAATATATATATATATATATATATATATATATATATATATATATATTTTTAGATACCTCGTGAAGGTTTACTTTGGAACGCCGCTTATTATTCTTATTAGACATCTCTTATATACTTATTGAACATGTAAGTTTTCCTTGCCCCCTTCTTACCTTTTTCACACTAATTTGGGGTGAAACATGATTACTTATACTTAACACACTTGTAAACGTTTAGACTTGTAAAACACTTGCAATTCATATTTTTGCCATGGTTATTTATGTATTGTAAGTGTTTATATGAGATACATATTTTTGTTTACAATCATTAACTATTGCTAGCCTGGCGACGTCTTAGATCTTTGGGCCTGACAAGCCTATTTGGTGCTAAAGCCGAGGTATTGCGGCTCCTGATGATGTATGCTTATTCATCATGGGAACCAAATACACTTAGCCAATCTTATATACTTGTAATCAAGTCGAGGTTTGGTTGTAACGATATGTGTTCTATAACCTTACTAACTTATGACCTATGACATGAATTGCTCTTGTAATCTTATCATATTATGTATTAAACCTTGGAAACTCACCAACTATTTATTTTAACCTTTTATTTTTATCATGTTTCAGGAAATCCCCAAGTTTAAAGTGGACTTTTGAAGCTTGTAATAAAACTAGGACTTGGACCTAGTTTAATAAATAAAATGTTATTTTTGATTTATGTTTGCACTTATTTCACGTTTGAGACTTATGTTTGTATTTCCATTTGAAACTTAAAATTTTAATATTTCCATTTAATTATAGCGTTATGTGGTTGTGAACAATCTTAACCCTCACATCTCGACGTTTCCGCCGTCAAGGTTGGGGTGTGACAGATTGGTATCAGAGCCCATAACTATAGGGAATTAGGTTATTAGAAATGGTGACCTAGACTATAGCTTATGCATGAACCTTATAGAATAATATTTATATTCTTGGAATTATATATATTGTTTGCATGCTACATAATGCTATGCCATACTTATGTGCAACTTGATGCCTTAGCATAGGTTGTCTTATAATTGTTTAAACTTTATTATGTGTCTCCCTAAACTTAACTTTGACTCTTTGACTCTCCCCGACAAATGAAACTTCTTAATCTTATTCTCGTCAACACGTGGAAACTTATGCTTATGCTTATGATTTGGATCTTTAGACGTTATGTCTAATCTACATAAATCTCATCAAGGTTTTGATTTCATGAACCTAAGAAATTTGTGTGACACATAGACACCTGTATTCTGGATTTCCTGGCAAAAGGCCCTCAGGCTAAGGCAAGCATATCGCATAAATCCTACGGGACTAGTTATGCTTACCTGGGGATTTCTGGGATGAGTGATAAACTATGGTCAACATACACAAATTCCTAAGGCGAATGGGTCAACTTACCTTGACGTGTCAACGTTTCCAAATGGTAATGCGTTACCAAATGGAACCATTCCATGCGCCTTACAACTCTTGCCTTATCCTTGTTGAATTATAATCCTTTTTATTCTTTTCCTCGTATCTAACTCATTTTGCATATTCCAGCATGTCTCGTCATCATGGAAAGCGTGGAAGTTCCGATCGTAAGCTAGCCGCCATGATTTCCCGACAAATGGTTGTTGTCATCCCAACCATGGTTGCCGAACTCAATAGCACCTTAATGACCAACTCTAGCAACAATAGTCATGGGGAAAATAGTGCTAACCAAGGGCGCAACAACCAAACTTGCACTTTCAAGCATTTTAGCTCATGTAAACCCACTAGTTTTAGTGGCAAGGAAGGAGCCACTGGTCTTCTTGAGTGGTTTGAGAGCATGGAGAACACCTTCGTCAACTGTGAGTGTCCCGAGGCACTCAAAGTTCGTTATGTCACTAGCATGTTCCAACAAAGGGCTCTCAGCTGGTGGAATAGCGAGAAGAGAAATCGTGGCCCGATGCTATTCTGGCACTTACTTGGGAAGAGTTCAAGAACATCTCCATCATGAAGTTCTGCCTGAGAAGCGAACTGCAAAAGTTGGAGGAGGAATTTTGGAATTTGAAGCAAAACGATGGTGATCATTTGGCCTACTCAACTAGGCATCATGAGTTGAGTATACTGCTGCCCCATATGGTCGACACTGTCCCCCGCAACATCGAGAAGTTTATCAAGGGTGTACCACCCCAAATTCAAGATGCTGTGGTGGGTAGCCGACCCACAACTTTAGAAGAAGCCATTACTATCACCGCTCAACTCACCGAGAACCATATACGAGCGGGCACCATGTATGTGAAGGGTGCCAAAAAGGTGGAAAATATGGCTATCGAGGCCGTTAAGGAGACCAAATTTGAACCATCCAACAACAACAACAACAACAAGAAGCGCAAGTTCATATCGGCGCGTAACTATGCTATGGCTGCACCCAAACAACCCTAAAGACAACTTGTACCTGCGGCTACACCTGTGGCACAAGTGCCTGGGGCTAGGGCTTATGCTGGTCCTCAGCCTATGTGGAACATGTGTAGGTATCATCATCCGGAGAATCAACCATGTCGCATTTGCATCTTATGTGGTAAATATGGTCATTTGGTGGCGACTTGCCACCATGCACCTAACAATGCCGATGTGGTCACAAACCGTGTTTGCTACAACTGTGGGGAACCTGGTCATTTCCGCCCACAATGCCCTCGTTTGGTGGGTAACGTTCCACAAGCCCGAGGACGTGCTTTCAACATCAACGCTAACCAAGCACAAGCAAACAACGATGTGGTGAATGGTATGTTAACTCGCCTATTAACTTTTGTGATCCGATTCTTTTCATACTTTACCTATATCGTTAAATATCTTAAAAAATTGAACAGGTATGTTCCTTATTAACAAAACTTATGCATATGTTCTATTTGATTCTGGAGCCGATAAAAGTTTTGTTTCGTTAGAGTTTGAACCCGTACTTGCTAAGCCACATACGAAACTAGAAAGATCTCTTACCGTTGAAGTTGATGATGGAGAACCAATCACCGTTGACGTCATTATTCGTGATTGTATCTTAAGTCTTGACACGCATGATTTCTTTATCGATCTTATCCCTATGAAACTTGGAAGCTTCGATGTCATCATTGGTATGGATTGGTTAGCCAAACACCATGCCGAGATCATTTGTTTCAAGAAGTGTATCCATATACCATTACCTTCTGGTGATACTTTGAAGGTGTTCGGTGAAAAATCTTCCAAAGGACTTAAACTCATGTCTTGCACTCAAGCCCGAAAATGCTTAAGCAAGAAGTATATGGCTTTCTTGGCTTATGTGGTCAACACAAAAGTCAAAAGGAAAGAACTTAAGGATGTCCCTATCGTACGAGACTTTCCTGAAGTATTTCCCGATGACCTTAGTGGTTTACCTCCCGTGCGTGAAGTTGAGTTTAAAATCGACTTGATACCGAGAGCAAACCCCGTGGCTAAGTCACCATATCGACTTGCACCATCTGAAATGCAAGAACTCTCTAGTCAACTTCAAGAGCTATCCGAGAAGGGTTTCATCCGTCCTAGTTCTTCGCCTTGGGGTGCACCTGTTCTTTTCGTGAAGAAGAAAGATGGATCGTTTCATATGTGCATCGATTATCATGAGCTTAACAAGCTTACCATCAAGAATCGTTATCCTCTTCCTCGCATCGATGACTTGCTTGATCAACTTCAAGGAGCTGTCATATTCTCGAAGATTGATCTTCGCTCTGGATATCATCAATTACGAGTTCATGATGATGACATCCCAAAGACCGCGTTCCGTACTCGTTATGGGCACTATGAGTTTATGGTGATGCCTTTTGGTTTAACCAATGCTCCTGTTGTCTTCATGGATCTCATGAACCGAGTATGCAAGCCTTATCTAGACAAGTTTGTGATCGTTTTCATAGATGACATACTTATCTACTCTAAATCCAACACCGATCATGAACTGCATTTGAGATTGGTTCTTGAGTTGTTGAAGAAAGAGCGATTGTACGCGAAGTTCTCGAAGTGTGACTTCTGGCTCGAGGAAGTTCAATTTCTAGGACACGTGGTGAATAGCCAAGGAATTCACGTTGATCCTGCAAAGGTGGAAGCTGTGAAGAATTGGTGTGTTCCTACGACTCCTACCGAAGTTTGTTCTTTTCTTGGTCTTGTTGGTTACTATCGGCGATTCATTGCCAATTTTTCAAGGATTGCGAAACCACTCACTTCTTTGACACAAACGAATAAACCGTTCGAGTGGGGTTCCGAGCAAGAATAAGCTTTTGAAGCGTTAAAGCACAAGTTGTGCAATGCTCCTATCTTGACCCTACCCGATGGAAATGATGACTTCACCGTGTATTGTGATGCATCTAAACAAGGCCTTGGTTGTGTACTCATGCAACGAGGGAAGGTCATAGCTTATGCATCGAGACAATTGAAGGTTCATGAGGTGAATTACACAACACACGATCTCGAGCTTTGTGCTGTTGCTTTGAAGATTTTGAGGCACTACTTGTATGGTACACAATGTATAGTCTACATCGATCACAAAAGCCTTCAACACGTTTTTAATCAAAAAGATCTCAATATGAGACAACGTCTTTGGTGGAGTTGATTAGTGATTACGATTGTGACATTCGTTACCATCCTGGTAAAGCAAACGTTGTAGCCGATGCACTAAGCTGAAAGATTCACAACAAGATGATCTCATTCCAAGAAATTCGCGATTGACGTCAATGGTTTGACGCTTTGGGTGAGTTCGATACTGAGATCCAACTAGATGTCAACGAGACTACTGTACTGTTACAAAACTTGAAAATAGATAGTGATATCGAGTCTAGTATCTTGGAGGCTCAACAAGTGGTGCAACAAGAAGGAAGAATGAAGGATGAGCTGGAGCCTAATCTTTTAACCCAATTGGAAACGAATCCCAATGGGTTGATGTACTTTGCAAATCGAATTTGGATCCCAAATCGTGATAATCTTCGTACCTTTATCATGAACGAAGCTCATCAAACTCGTTATTCTATTCATCCTGGCTCCGATAAAATGTAAATGGACCTGCGCGGTCAATATTGGTGGCCTGGAATGAAGAAAGATATAGCGACTTATGTAGCTAAGTGCCTCACGTGCACGAAGGTTAAAGCCGAACATCAACGTCCAAGTGGATTACTTGAGCAACCCGAGATCCCTATGTGGAAGTGGGAACACATATCTATGGACTTCATAACCAAGCTACCCCGAACCTCTCGAGGACATGATAGCATATGGGTGATCGTTGACCGATTGACCAAATCGGCACATTTTATACCTATACGTGAACTTACAAGACATCAAGGTTAGCTCGTATATACGTTGATGAGATTGTAAGTCGTCATGGGGTACCTCTGCATATCATATCCGATCGAGACGCTCGTTTCACTTCGCATTTTTGGTCGTCTATGCAAGAACTCTTGGGTACTCAATTGGACCTAAGCACGACTTACCATCCTCAAACTGATGGTCAAACCGAGCGAACGATCCAAACTTTGGAGGATTTGCTACGCTTGTGTGTTCTTGACTTTGGTGGTGATTGGGATACACATCTACCACTCGCGGAATTTTCGTATAACAATAGTTATCACTCGAGTATAAAGATGGCACCGTTTGAAGCACTTTATGGTCGTAAATGTCGTTCACTGATCTGTTGGACCAACATTGGTGAAAACTTCATCACTGGTCCTGAACTTATACAAGAGACGACCGATAAAATTTCTATTATCCGCAAGAACCTTGAAGTGGCGAGAAGGCGTCAAAAGAGTTATGCTGACAAGCGACGTAAGCCATTGGAATTCCAAGTTGGGGAGATGGTTCTTCTAAAGGTCTCACCGTGGAAAGGTGTTGTTCGCTTTGGAAAGAAGGGCAAATTGGCTCCAAGATTTGTAGGACCTTTCAAAATCCTGAAAAGGATCGTGAAAGTGGCTTATAAACTGGAACTACCTTCCGACTTTAGTGGAGTTCATCCTGTGTTCCACGTCTTAAATTTGAGAAAGTGCTTGGCTGACGAAAGTCTGTATGTTCCGCTGGAGGACATTCAGATCAACGAGTCCTTGCATTTTGTCGAGAAGCCAGTTGAAATCATGGATCGCATAATGAAGAAGACTAGAACCACAACAACCCCAATCGTCAAGGTTCGTTGGGAAAATAAACGTGGCGTTGAATTTACTTGGGAACGTGAGGAGCACATGAAGAAGTGATACCCATTCTTATTTGTATAGTTTCATTTCGTTTAATTTCGGGATGAAATTCTTTTAAGTTGGGAAGACTGTAACATCTTGTATTTTTTTCTGTTAACTAAAAGTTAACTTCGTTTATTCTTATAGGGTTCATTGTTGTCATTTATAAAACTTATGAACTATGCATGCTTATTTTTTTATTGTCTTTAATTTTTATTATACAAAAATTATAATAAAGCAAAAAAAATTATAATAATTATAATAATAATAATAATAATAATAATAATAGTAACAATAATATTAATAATAAAATTGATAATAATAATATTATTAATAATCATGAGAATTTTATTAACTAAAACTTAAAACAACTAAGCTAGGGGGTTAAATTGTTATTTTTAAAATTTTAAATGCAAGTTTTAAGCATAAAATAATAAAAACAAAACTGCAGGGACCAAGTGTGTAAATAATTAAAACCCAAAACCCCCTTCCCCCTCTCTCTCCGTTTTTCCGGCGACCTCGCCGGCCGGACTCCGCCCAAGTCCGGTAAGGCACTAAACCTACTAGAACCCTTCGAATTCGACCCCAAATCGTTACCAATCGGTTCACGAGCATAACTCGACCCCTTTAATACACTTTAATTGAAGTTTAAGCCGGTAATCGACGATTGAACTCGGTAACCGATTCACATTAAACCTCCAAGCCGTTCGAACATAAAACTCCATAACAATCGAATTAATTGAACCTAATCGATCCTCTATCTATCTCAAACCGTCTACTATTTCCAATTGCATCCGAAACACACGAATTACACCCCGATTACCCTTTGAAGCCGCGACCTGCATCTCAAACAAAAACTATCTTCTGAGCTTCATAAACGAAAATTGTTTGAGGGCTTTTAATCTTGTGCACCATTAGAAGCTCTCTGTGCAACGAATTTGGTTGGAACCATCGTTTGAACATCGAACAAGCTTCACGAGTTCGTGACTGTTCTTCGTCTTCCTCGCTAACAAATCGATCTCAAAACGGGTAATCAAACACATGGATTTGATCGGTTTTACTTGGGGATTAAAAGCCCCAAGGTTAATTTCATGTTCATAATCGAATTGGGGATCGATTTGGAATCAAACGATTCTAGGGTTCTTAAGGTTTGGGGAATTTTCTTTAAACGGGTTTATAATATTTAGAAACCAATACTTACCGCGGCTGAGAGCCTGGTTCACTGGTTAAGACTCTTGCACCTTCATCATGAGGTCCCGGGTTCGAACCCGGGGACCCTCATGTAATTTTTTAAGGCTTTTTCAGCCTTATTTTAATTATAAAAAAATTTCAATAAATATAAAATGAATTTTTACAAACTTCAAATATTTTTATAATCATCTAAATATTTTCTTGTAAATTAATTCTTGTAAAATATTTTAACATTTTATTATCTACAAATGTTATAACTAAAAAAATTTTATAAAAGTAGATTTATATAATAATTATTAAATTATTATTGGTCTATATGTTATCTTTAATTATAGAATCATAAAATGTATATACATTTTATAATCAAATTTTATAAATATTTTTTATAAAGGATTTAATTCCTTTAAAAATTTTATAAATAGTACTTTACTTAAGAGTTCACTAATCTTATTTATAAATCCCCAAATTCTAGTACCCTAGTTTACATTAAATCGTTAACCTTATTATTAACTTAAAACTTGTAAATATATATATATATATATATATATATATTTAGATACCTCGTGAAGGTTTATTTTGGAACGCCGCTTATTATTCTTATTAGACATCTCTTATATACTTATTGAACATGTGAGTTTTCCTTGCCCCCTTTTTATCTTTTTCACACTAATTTGGGGTGAAACATGATTACTTATACTTAACACACTTGTAAACGTTTAGACTTGTAAAACACTTGCAATTCATATTTTAGTCATGGTTATTTATGTATTGTAAGTGTTTATATGAGATACATATTTTTGTTTACAATCATTAACTATTGCTAGCCTGACGACGTCTTAGATCTTTGGGCCTGACAAGCCTATTTGGTGCTAAAGCCGAGGTATTGCCGGCTCCTGATGATGTATGCTTATTCATCATGGGAACCAAATACACTTAGCCAATCTTATATACTTGTAATCAAGTCGAGGTTTGGTTGTAACGATATGTGTTCTATAACCTTACTAACTTATGACCTATGACATGAATTGCTCTTGTAATCTTATCATATTATATATTAAACCTTAGAAACTCACCAACTAGTTATGGTTAACCTTTTATTTTTATCATGTTTCAGGAAATCCCCAAGTTTAAAGTGGACTTTTGAAGCTTGCAATAAAACTAGGACTTGGACCTAGTTTAATAAATAAAATGTTATGTTTTGATTTATGTTTGCACTTATTTCACGTTTGAGACTTATGTTTGTATTTCCATTTGAAACTTAAAATTTTAATATTTCCATTTAATTATAGCGTTATGTGGTTGTGAACAATCTTAACCCTCACATCTCGACGTTTCCGCCGTCAAGGTTGGGGTGTGACATACATAAACCCTTAGGATGCTAATTATTTAATCGTGATGGGTCCGTCATGTTTGTGAGAGCATGACCTGCTTAGCAACACCTGCTTATTATTGGTTTCGTCAAGTTTATGATAGTATCGTACGTTTAGCAGCACCCCTTGTCATTTTGGTTGAATGTCATCTAAATAAGATGGCATCCAGTCTTAATGCAATCTTTTATAAAATGTATATTGTTTGATAAAAACATAATTGTTATACCAATTGATTACAAGAACACGAAATTCAACAATACGAAGAAAATCAACTTTCAAGAATACAAGAAAGAATCTTATTACCAAGAATGAATAACAATGATCAGTGATTAAGAGTTCTCTTCTCACCGACTACACATGATCCTTTTTTATAGTAGTAATTGATTAGTTAACTATAACAGACACACTCAACAAGTATTGAGAATTTACATTAAGGACCTTAGATTATTTATTTCGAAGCAGATGAACCCTTCGGAAGATTTCCAAAGTAAACTATAACATACCTAAACCCTTTCGAAGCAAACATAACCTTCGGAAGATTTTAGCCAAACTTCGGAAGATATCACTTGTTTTGACTTTTAATATTTCACACTATCATTGATCAAATATATGAGGTGTTTGTTTTGTAAATAAGGTTTAACTTGCATCCATGAATTATATTGGCTGATGAAAATCGTTTTTTTGTAAATAAGGTTTAACTTGCATTCATGAGTTAGGAACTGTTTGGTAACTTCTGAATGATTAAGTGCTAAACTATTAAGATGTCTGAACCATTAAGTGTTGAACCATTAAGAGATCTGAACCATTAAGAGATCTGAACCATTAAGAGGTAGTATATCATTTAATTATTCAAAGACAATATCTGACTAATTCAGATAATGTCTTAACCATTCAACATTAGACATCTTAACCATTCAGCATCAGTATAATGTTTAACCATTCAGAGGTAAAAATCTTAAACATTCAGACATGTGCTGGTGAAACAAACAGTCCAAACCATTAAGTGCTGAACCATTCAGACATCTAAACCATTAAAAGACTGATTAAAAGGCTGTCAAACAGCCCCTTATATGGGATTGTGTGTATGATGAGTTTATGGTAATTTCACTGGTTTAACCTTTATATATATATTAGAAAAATTGAAAATAGTATGTTAAATTGTTAGAAACTTTAAATTATAGAATTACTATAAGTATGGTTGTTTTTTATGTTTCAAGTTGGTTGTTGATGAAAATTCTAAAGATTGAGTTTCAAGTAATGAGCATCCTAACTAGTAACTGTAACCACATGAAAACATAACCAGGTATGCTTTTGTGCTCGATAATTATTATTAATAGGTACTTGAATGGTATATATGAAACTAATAACGGACACAATTTTATAATCGGGCATGAGATACAATTTTATTTTATAATCCGGTACGGAACTGTGATTATTATACTTGTCTCATACTTGACTTATTTGATCAGTGGGTTCGGATCGGCTGGTCCGACTGGGAATCGGCAAGGTTAACATCTTGTTGTATGTGAATCGTTTTCTGTTGAGATAACCGGCAGTCAGAAGCGATCTTAAGGTCGGACCGGTGAACGGTAGAACCATGTTTCTTCATTTCTCGGACCATCGTTATCATTTTCTTGTCGGGAGTTGAAACAGTGACCTAGATCTAACAAGAAGTATCTTCAGCGGCTAATTCTATATGATGTTCGACAAGAAAAACTACAACAAAAGATTGAAATGAATGTTGAGATCTACACTTTTGAAGCAACAATGAAAGCTTTGAAGAAAAGTAAAAGGATGAATACAACAAAAAAATTATTGGGAAGGGAGAAGTTAACTAAAAGTATCTAATACTTATTAAGAATTAATTTGTTATTATTCTTTATTTGTTTATTAAAATAATAACCCATATAAATTATTTTTCTAGCATTTATACTTATTGATTTTTATTGAATCTGTATTTTAATAAACTACAAATATATGATAAACTATTCCGGTTTTTTAATCCGGTTCAACCAGTGAACCAGTAACACGTCCGGTTTGTTGTCCGCTCCGGTTATGAAAACATTGTTATTTCCATCCTTTGTTGGTTGGAGCGTGTTGTTCTTAAAGAAAATGTGTACTGCATAGTCGTTCTAACATCCTACACACGTTATCTCGTTGTATCTTGCGAGTCAATTCATCGGGTGAAATTGCTTTTAAGGCAGTAGCAATCAGATTTCCAAACGCGAAAACAACATTATATTCTATCACTGGTTTATACAACATAACTTGACATCATACACACTTTCACCTCATTCTAAAGCAAATTCAAAGTTTTCACTTCCAAATATTACAAACAAACTTACAACTGATCCAAGTATGAATCTTTATTACCAGAAGCTTTACCTTGACCAAAATATGAACTAACCATACTGGTTCCCCAAGTCAACCATCCACCCTGATTAACATCATTCCCTTCAACCAAACGCCTACGCTCTTCTGCAGCAATACGCTCAATCCGCCACTTAACCATGAAGCGTTTTACAGCCTTGGTTCCTTCAACTACAATCTCCATAGGAGGAATCACAAGTGGGTTCTGATCCAAGTTCAGTTTGGTCAAATTCTGCAGTTGACCAAACGATTCAGGAAGAACCTGGATTTGATTGTTGCTAAGATCAAGCTCTTTAAGGTTTGCAAGATCAGTTATTGTCTCGGGTAATGCTGTCAAATTGCTGAAATTACTGCTCAAGTTCAAAACTTCAAGATTCGACAACTTCCCAATTGAAGATGGAATGCCGTGAAGCTTATTGAAATGAACATCAAGATACTTCAAAGATTCAAGCTCACTAATGGTGGTTGGAAGGAAACGAATTTCGTTGAGGCTGATTGAGAGTAGTTTAAGGTTTGCTAGCCCATAACCAAGTTTGTTGGCAAGAACTTTAGGTTATTGAAGCTTGCATATAATTCTACCAATGACCTGTTGACAAATGTTTAAGTTGAGATACGAGTATATAAACTACCATATGTACATACAAACAAACATACCAGTATAATCCTACAACAAAGTTATTAGTAAGGTCTGGGGCAGATGTGACAAGGGCAAACCTTACCTTTATCCCAGGAGATCGAGTGGTTGCTCCCGCTTAGAACCCACCCCACCCCCCAAAAAAAAAACTCTTCTTTTAACAGTATAGTATAATAATTTAAATAATGAAAGATATGTGTAGGAGAATGTTCGAGTGTATTACTTGCAAAAAGCGATGCTCTCGGGTAGGGTGTTAAGCTTGTTGCTGGAAACATTTAAGATCTTTAGAGTGGTCAATAAGCCGATGGAATCGGGTAAGGATTCTAAAAGATTGGATGAAACATCAAGTTCCTCGAGTTTCGCGAACCCTGCAATTGAATCAGGAAGCACCTGTTCGACAACAAAAATAAAACCATGTAGATGTTGAATCACCTTGCTTACAACTTATAAGACTCATACACAAGTTTTAATTAGTAGGCACCAAAGTGATGCTAGAATATGACCTATAAAGTACTACCTAATTGCAAACAAACTTCCTATGAATTTTGAGGGATTCAGATCGACGTAGAAGTTGGAAAGGAACCATTGACAACAAAATCAAGAAGAGGAGTACGAGAACATAAACGAAAGCCAGATTAAAAGCTTCCCTCCTGAACATATTAACAAACAGGTGGTAGGCATGAACAAAGGTTTTATACAGTTTAGAATAACAATTCACATGTGATCAGAGTAAAATAAGACTATATATTAATGCAAATTGTGTATAGAAAATCCATGAAGTAACAGAAATCGAAACTTGTAAGTGATTATTAGAGAGATTGAGATGAAATAAGCGACCGACGGCTAAGTTACTTGTACTACAACTAAGACGTTCAGCTCATGTTTTCTCTTAAAACAAAAAACTCTAACTTTTAAGATATGATTACCATAAACTATGATGACACGGGGTTAGCGGACCCTCTTGACCCTCTCATATGCAGAAAGCAACGAGCTTTCCGAATTCCTCCTAAAGAAACTATACCTGATGATCACAAAGTTCAACTCTATCCACCAAATTGCAAACAAAATTCATCAAGATTTTGAAGAATTCAGATCAACCCAGAAGCTAAAAACTTACAACTGACAACAAAATCAAGAATAGTACCACAACCTAAAAAAGAATAACATCAAGATCAAAAGCCCCCCTCTTGAGCATATCAACAAACACTTGGTGTGCATAAACAAAGTCATCATACAGCTTATAAAACAACCACTAAAACATGATCACAGTGCAAAAAGACTACATAATAATCCATAAATTAAAACCTGTAAATGATTATTTGATAGATTAAGGTGAACTAAAGATGTGAGCTTTCCGAATTCTTCCGGTAGAAACTTTAACTGGTAGCCGGAGAGTTGAACTCTGTCGACGACTTCCTCCGTTGACTTCTTTAGAATTCGTATAACTTCAACGTTGACTTCATCGGCATCGTCGTCTACCTTCACGATATCTTCCATTTTTGGTGTCTGATTTTGAAAATGGTTGCAGGTGTCGATCGATTTAGCTTTCTTGTAGTAAAGTCGCAAGTTACAATCTTTCAGGCATTCGTCAAACGTTTGACTTTGACGCCGGCGGGATGATGGCTTAATTTATTATCTTTTCTAAAACTGATCAGGTAAGGTGAAAAATATACATGGGTTAGTGGTGTCGGACCGGATGAGACGCGAAAGAATGAGAATCAATCTGAACCGGCCAAAATGAAGTACTCGGGATTTGGCGCATTTTCGTTACATGTATTGTGCCGTTAAAATTAACATTGTTAAGTATATAAAAGAAATGCACCAAGTTATGATGATTCGTTTTTAAAAAACAAAAAATAAATAGAAGACGTTTATATATCAGTAATGATGTTTCTCAACCAAAATCAGACTCATTTTTCATAATACAAACATATTACAAGTAGTCGATATAAGATTATAAGACGTTTATATATCAGTAATGATGTTCCAGAAAATGTCTTATTTTAAATACAATTTTATTTTTACAAAAATTTATACCGTGACAAAAAAGAAAGAAAACATAATCACAAACTAGTTTTTTTAATTAATTAACGAAAGTTATAAAATAAAATCAAAGTAATAATTTACTAGGTTAAATATATATATTGTATATAGTACATTTTAACGTAAACATTAAAAATTGAAGAGTTCAGCTTGTAGAATTGAGTAGTGGTCATTGCTGGATGTTGATGTATATAGTGTTATCACAATTGTAGCGTTTCTAACATATGCATATTGGCGGCGTTTTTAGATTTTGTTAACGTATGAAAAAGTTTAAAAACAAGATCCGTAACAAACTCGTATATAAAAGATGAGACATGTAGTTTATCTAAAACTCAGATTAACTGATTAAGCATATTACTGACCTGAGCAAAAACATAAAACTCAATATAAACCAGATCCTTGATCAAAACCCAAAATTCCAAACATTAGAAACACATCATTGGTGCTTGTTAATTCCAAAATGTCTGTAATAACTAATCTTAAAATAATAAAGTCAAAAGTAAAAAAGAGATCAAAACTTTAACAGATTAATCACCACATGATAACATCCTTTCAGTCTTTTTCATGGGCCAAAAGTCGAGTTCATACTCATACAGTTGCCTTCTGCCTTCTATCGGAGTCTTCATGCTCAACCTATACCAAATCGACACATCAGTTTACATTCATATACAGGTGGCTCAATAAGCAGGTCAAACGGGTTTGTTAAACGGGTCATGTTCAAATCTAAATTGGGCTGGGTTAACCCTGCCAAAACTATTAATCTTTTTTTACATTTTTTATATAATAAACATGTCAATTATGTTTAGAACAGTATTGTTACAATAAGAATCTTTGTTTTGGATAAAAATGATTTAGGAGCTAATTGACCCATCCCCTTTTAGCTAATTACGCGTGAAGTTGGCTTAATCCTACCAACAATATTTTAGAATGTGAAAATTTTAATCATGATTACAAAAGGATTAAGGAGGTTGCATGAGTTAAAAAATATACTTTGAGCAACTTTTAACCCATTTGACATGTTAACCTTTTAGCTAATTTCTTTTTTTGTTTGACCCATTTATTGAGACTATAATACAACCCCCAGATTCACTCACTGGTACAGCCAATCAGATCATGAGTTCAAGTAGTTATTATTTGAAATATCAACTAAAATATAACTAAAATGTACCTCAACCAGCACTCTTCCTTTCTTTTTAGCATCTTTCTCCTTCTTCTTAAGAGAATATTTGGAATCCGACCTCCCCCTCTTTCGATCCACCACAACCTTTTCCGATTCATCGTCGTCGTCATCGTCATCGTCATCGTCATCATCATCATTCTCATCTGACATTTTGACATTATAAAAGAATTTAGGTAAAAGTGTAAGCAGAAAGCACTAATCTAATGTCATAATGATCCTAGACTTGGTATTATTTAATTAATCAGATACTAAGAAAAATAAACTGTCATTAATTACACATAGAACAATAAGAATCTAACCATCATCATCGCCTAAATCAGTTCCTTCATTTGGAATACCACTAAAATCCTCCATATCATCCTCCTCTTCATACGCCTCATCCCATTCAACAAATTCTTTTACTACCTGTCAGACAAAAAGAGTCGTAATTTAACAGAAAAAAAAGTTGTATAATGAATGGTTGTGAACAAATTATTGAATTATATTAGATCCTAACAGACCTCTTCCTCTTCTTGATTTGGTTCCTCTAATTCATCAAGAAATTTAGTGAACGCTTCTGTATGATAATTATATACATCACCATACATTCCTCTTTTTACACGCTCAACAAGTTCCTTCTCAATATTCTGTAGAAAAGTATACTTGTTAGAACTGTAAAAATGTTCTACAAAAATCTAAACGTAGCATAAACGGTTTTAGAAACCATGACCTTTTCTAAAACTGCAGCCCTTTCTGCTTTTCCTCTCTTCTAGCTTCTCGCTTCTTTTCTTTTCTAGGAGTTGTCATTATCTTTTCCCTATATAGTTAAACACAACCAAAAGAGATAAGTATATAAAGCTCATTATAGATTAATCAGTATATTCACCAAAGGGCTTGTAGCCTAGTGGTATCATGGTGTGTAGTAAAGGTGTTCCCACAAGTGGTTGAGGCCTTGAGGGTTCTAGTCTCATGATGGACAATGGTGTAGATTTACAGGTAGGTTTAAAGAGTGTGTAAGTCATTTTAGGAAATAAAGCAGTGTGCTCACTATTTAATAAAAGGATTAAGTTATATATATCCTTCTAAATTTCATAATATCATATTTATTCCTTTCAAGCACTTAAAATATCATATTTACACACTGCATGGTAAATAAAACAAAAGGATTACTTGTAATAATCAGTTTCACTTACTAAACAAACAGAAATACATTATTACTTATTACTATGAAGTGTGGATCATTCCAGCAAATGATGTCTTCTTCATTTATTTATTCAGCGAAACAAACTGTTTATAAGTAAATAACTTTATTTATTAACTATGGGAATGGCAAATCTGGCATGAATAATCATTTATTTTTTTACAATATCATGAAATTTTGAGCTTTTAGGAAGGATATATAAGAAGTTGTCACTTAACTCAATAGTATAATAATAGATTTCAGGTGGTCTAATCATCATTTTAGAAATTAGAAAAATTATGATATCAGCCCACCTTGTTTTAAGGGCTAGTTTCCTCATGCGTATGCGCATTTGTGTCATTTTAGTCAGTCGTTGCTTTGCCTTGTGAACAAGAAACTTGGGCCAGTACATCTGTCAAATCAAAATGCTGACTAAACATTTGGAATTTTTATTTTATAAAACGGAACAATCAGAATATATGCATACCAGATTGTTGTCAATAATTTCAAGTGCCTTTTCGTAATTGCGAGGCAATTTGACTCTTTCCCATAACTTATTTGGCATATGAGCCCTCTCTATAGTTTTCATATACAGATAAAAAACTCCTGCAACAAATAAAATTATGCGATTATAATCAGCTTCATTCATACAAGAATCGACGAATAGTCGATATCAAAACAGATATCTACAACCAATATATAAGCATAGTTGTCAATAGCCAATAGCGGTAAATAGCGACAAGCCACCTATATGCTACATAGCAAATAGCGACAAGCCACCTATATGCAACGTAGAGAATAGCGGCAAATAGCGCCCACTAATTCATGTTGAGCGATAAGGTAGCAGAAACTTTAAGAAATGTTTTACATTCAATAAATAACATGTTAGCTATGTAGTAGAAAATTTAAGCAAACACCACCAAATTACCTAATATACTCTATTTGGGTTGATTTATAGTAATAAAAAATTCTATAACATAGTAAAATTCACTACTGGTCGCTATTCACAACTAGCAACACCTTGTCTATACGCTATGTAGAGCGCTATAGCCGCTATTGACAACAAGGGATATAAGCAGTACCTTCATGATCACGTATGGTAGCATAACGACTATTAGCAAGTGGGCATGAACTCCGGTTACAAACTCCAGTTAAATTGTAAGGGTTCCGACAAAAAATTCCAGCTGTAATTCTGTTAACAAACCATCAAAACCCAAATCAACACACCAACATTAGTGGTAAATATCCAAGATTACACACCTAAAAAAGAGGTCAAAAACAATGTTGGCACGCAAGCAGTTTACATCAGACTAAAGACTAAAAGACTGTTAAAATTTCGTAAAAAAAACATAAATTTAAGATTTAAAAACTAGAAATTCCTCATCTTAAAAACTACTAAAAAGCAAGCAAACATGTTAAATACTACTTAAAATGATTGATAAACATAGCTTAATCACTCACTTGGACATAAAACTGCAGTGTTTGTGCCTGAGGACTTGCCATATAACCTCATCGTTCTGCATTTTCTACTAACTTCAATATTCACCTGTTCAAAACAAACCAAATATTGAACTACACCATTTGGGAATTCAAACCATTGCACTTCAGTAACAAAACCCTTTTCAGCAGATAATAATAAACCCATAAACATTCATATTGAATCTAGTTACAGGCATCAAACGAAGAAAACAGATTTAATCCCGAATACAGAAACATATTTAAAATCGAATTAAAATAGTTAAAATCTTAACACACACACTGCATAAACATTAATCCTAAACAACTGAAATCAGTCTACTAAGGATAACGATATAGTTTAACTGAACCAATTAGTCGAAATCGTTAAACCCTAATTTCGAAAACCAATGAACATTTGATTTCAACCAACATACGTTTCTCGTTACAGTAATTTCAAAATGATTACCTTTTATCGGATACTAACGTTAGAGTTCGTTTGTGTTTGACGGAGGAATGTAGCGGCGGCGGCGGCGGCGGCGGCGGCGGTGGCGGTGGCGGTGGCGGTGGCGGTGGCGGAGGCACGGCGGAGTGAGAACGGTGGAAATAGGAATGAATGCCGGTTAGGGTTTTAGTTTCTTTTATAAATATTCTAATAATATGTTTTTATAAGTTTTTTGGTAAAATAGCCCCAAAGTTTTATGAATTTGTCTTGTGACACAAAAGATTTTTACTTTCTACTTTTGACACGTGAAGTTTTCTTGTTGAGACGCGATACTTGTTTTTTCTTGTTTAAGACCCAGGTTATACGATGATGTAAACATGTTCATGTATTAACTAATGATATTGAATTGATAGTTCGAGTGAAAACTGCTAGTAAAAAGTTGCAGGTTGGTTTTGTTGGTAATCTATAGAAAATCTGTTGAAATATATAATGTCATGTCATCTCATATAACAACAGTTTATGTAAACGGGTTAAAGTACTATAGGATGACTCAAGAAGATAATAAACTCGATTTTATTTAAGTTTAGTATAATTTCAATTTCTTTATTCCACTTTTGACTTGAGTTAAATCTTACAAAATGTGGGATTCACGTAAATCGTGTATTAATTAACATGTTTACACACATGTATATGATATGGTTGATGAGAAACTCATTTAAATGAGGATAAGCAAAATCTTAATCTAAACAATTTATTATAAATAATCACATGTTCCAACATTCATTACTAATTTTGTAACTAATCAAAGTACGTTTAACGTTTATGTTTAGTTAGTTTGCGTAGAACGGGAATTCAACATGTTTGTTTATATCCCGGTTACATGTATGTAATAATCTATCGAGTTAGAGCATTCACAGCCCGTTCCCTGTATTTATGTGAGTGCATTTCCTATATTATATGGTGTGGTTATAACTGTTGTGAGTGAAGGATATGAGAAATTTACTGTTCAATCTGTATTTTGAGGAAACACTATTCAAAACGCTATAATATTTATAATATATATTAAGTGGTTGTGAGTGAATAAGAGAAAAATAATAATAAAAAACTGAAAAAAGAATAATGATTTTTAGTATAATTATATGAATAAATATGAAAAATGAAGTTATTACAAAGTTACATGTATGTTTGAACCAATAATATATATGTAAATGGGACATTACATATATCCACTTTTAACACACTTGTAGTCTTTAATATATCACTAATATTTATAAATTACAAATAAAGAAATTGCTTATTTTCATGGTGTCCGTTTTATTAGAAGTAGATAAGGTAGTTAAAAAATGTTAACTTAATAAAAACCAGGGATAATTGTTCTTCCTATTTTATATATTCATAAGAGTTTTATGGTTTTTTATTTAAATAAAATTTCTCCAACTATTTTCCCATATAATGGTATTGCTAGCATGGGTGGAACTAAGACTACGTGAAGGGGTCAAGTGACTCTATTGATTTTTGAGTCGTTAGTGTAACGTATAAAATCAAATTTTTAGTGAATTTATAGTTTTTCAGAATGTGAACTCATTAGTATTTTAGTTTCAAATTATAAGTTAAAAATGTTCTTAGCTAACTGGTTAACACGCATGCAAATAGGGATGCAAATAGGGAAGAGGTCGCGAGTTCTGTCACACCCTGACCGATAGCGGAATCATCAGGGTGGACGAATAGGAGACAAGTGTTCATAGCACATGGAACTAAATAAGTTGTAATAATATTAAATGTCATTATTTATTAAACATTACAAGACAAATAAGTAATTACAAAACAATCAAGATACAACTAGTAACATAAGACTTTCAATTAAACCAGGTTCAAGTCCTATATGAGCACAAGAAAATCTTCAAACATCAAACCTGAAACATGTTAAAAATAAATGGTCAATTATAAAGTTGGTGAGTTCTCATGGTTTAAACACACGCATATATGTATATATATAAAAAGGTTACAAATAACAATTCATGTTCATGGTTACGAGTTAGCAAGCTTATAGAACACATACAGTTACAACCAATCCTCGACTTGATTACAAGTGTATAAGATTGGCTAAGTGTACTTGGTTCCCATGATAAACAAGCATACGTCATCAGGAGTTGGCAATACATCGACATTAGCACCAAATAGGCTTGTCAGGCCCAAAGATCTAAGACGTCGTCAGGCTAGCAATAGTTAATGATTGTAAACAAAATATGTATCTCATATAAGACTTACAATAACACAAATAACCATGACAAAAAGGTAAAAATGAATTTGCATGTTCGTTTACAAGTATCAATATGTTTACAAGTGTAAGTTTATAAGGTTAACATGTTTCACCCCAAAAGATGTGAAATAAAGTAAAAAGGGGGCATGGAGAACTCACATGATATATATAAGGTGATGATAAGAATTTAAATGAGGCTCCAATGATTTCTCTTACAAGTTGCCTAAACGTATAGATTCCAAGATTAGTTTGACAATAAGATTTATAATGAGACGTGAACTAGGGTTTCAATTGGAATTTGAGGGTTTAAATAATTAAGTAAAATAATAACTCATTGATGTTTTGGTTTAATAAAGACAATATAAATCAATTAAGTTTAAGAATAAAAATATCTCAACAATTTAAGTTATTGATTTAATAGAAATTAAGTATGATATGTGAAAAGAAATAATTAATTTAATAATTAATTATTTAAAACTTGATAAAGATAATTAGTTACATACTTAGTTAAATGATGTTAAAATTATTTAAAAATCATTTTATAAAGTTTTGAGCTTTTAAAAATGAATTATCATAAAGGTTTTATAATACCAAACCTAAAAACTAATAAGCAAATTATATTGTTTTATAAATTTCAAGAATTTAAATAAAAGTTAACGAATAGATTTATAAACTAATTATGATATAGCATGCTTAAATGATTAGATGAACAATTAATTATTCAAGTAATTATGTTAATAACTACTTGAATAATTAGTTATTTAACATATAAATTTATAATGTTTTGAAATAATCTAAATTTGAATCATAATATATTTTTAGTATTTAAGTTACATAAAAGAATTAATAATGTTTTATAACCTTTGTTATTCTAAAAATAATCAAATTTAAAATCATAAGTTTTTTTTTTAACCTTTAAATTAATTCAATAATTTCAGAATTGTTGTAGTTAATGAAATAAATTTTATTTTGATTTTATAATATGATAATACTTTTCTAATTTAATAAATGTTAAAAAAACTACTAAAAAACAAGGATGATGGAGGCCCGATTCGAACCCGTGACCTCTAGGATGAATTGTGTACAATGAACCAGTAAACCAAGGCTGAAGTCATGTTAAAAAAACTACTTAAAAACAAGGATGATGGAGTCCCGATTCGAACCCGTGACCTCTAAGATGAACTATGTACAATGAACCAGTAAACCAAGGCTGAAGTCATGTTAAGTGGTGGTTTTTATATTTTAAAAACACGGACTCAATAAATCCCCAAATTCATCAAGAACCCTAGATTCGAATTTCCCCAAATTGAACATCAATTCATGTGTGTTAACCGGATTAAACTTAGGGTTTTTAACCCCTAAGTGTAATCGAGTATGTAGGTATATATTACTTACTTGTTATTGAACGAAATCAACGAAATTGGGTCAGGAGCACTTCGGTTCACTCGCGAAGAACAACAGGAGCTTGAAATTGAATTGGTGATAGATTTTTGAGAAATTGAGGGTTCCGAGAGTTGAAAGGGATCGAAAGAACTATTTCCCCTCTGCTATGTAGTTTTGATTTGAACGATTCATTCCGAACGGTTTTCGAATCCGATTCGACTATTTCGGTTATGACTAAGGGATTAAATGATTGTTAACTCGAATTTAATCTCGCATTCAAGTTCGCAATGATTATTATAATGTTTTTAATTAGTTAAACAACCCAAATCAACAGGTTTTGTGTTGATTCGGTTGTAACATTTCGGTTTCAAGTTGTTTGTTCATAACAATGATTAAAGCCGAAGTAAACACAGTTATGGGTTCGAAACAGTCATTCGAACGAGTGGCATTGTTCCAAATGGGTTTTAATTAACCGATACCGGTTGATTTAACTCATCGGAGCTTGCCGTATATTGTCCGAGGTGGTCGATGTAACATCTCGTTTTTTTTGTTAACTAAAAGTTAACTTTGTTTACTCTTACAAGGGTTTTTATGAAAGTTAATTGTAAATATTAAATAATAATAATGTTAATATTAATAAAAGTAGCAATATTATTAAGTAATAATAATTATAATAATATTTATAATAATAATAGAATAATAATAACAATAATAATGTTAATAATAATAAAAAATAAAATTTGTATAGTTATTAAACTCAACAAGTTTTTAAAACTTTAAGTAATTAAAGTTTGGGGGCTTAATTGCAAAATTAGAAACTTTCATTAATAGGTTTTGTATAAAATGATAAATAATAAACTAGAGGGGCTAAATGTGCAATTAACCAAAAGTAAATCTCCCCCCCCCCCTGTTTTTCCCCGTTTTTCCGGCGAGAGGAGGCCGGCGCCTCCGGCCGAACTCCGGCAATGCCAAAAACGGCCCTAGTAGGCACGATTTTACCCAAAAATCCGTTTCGAATCGTACGTGAACTTAATTCGAGCCTTAATGCGGTTAATAATTGGGGTTTAAACGTCGAATGATACCCAATCGAGTGAGTAACCGTAGCTTCTTAACCCATAACCGTTCGGGCATTAAATCTCAATTATAATCTAATTAATCAAACATGAACGACCATATACCTATTCCTAATCGAACTCAGCACTCAATTTCACCTGAAACCAACACAAGCATCACTTTCGATTACACCCTTTTCATCGCAACCTGCAACACCCGTAGACCACTTTCCGAGCTTGTTAACTTGTAATTATCAGAGGGCTTTTCATCGTGGGGATCACTAGAAGCTTACTGTAAAAGGAATTTGAGTTTCATCGAAGATCTCATCTCGAATCGGTTCTCCACAGTCGCGACCTAGGTCCATAACGCGAGCATCGAATACCAAACGAATCAAGTAAGTTAAATACATACATATACTCGATTTCACATGAGGAACAAAAGCCCTAAACTTAATTTGATTGATAACTTTGAATTGATGTTCAATTTGATCGATTTGGGGTAAACAAATTCTAGGGTTCTTAAGGATTTGGGGTTTTTGTTTAAGTAAGCATATTACCAATTTAAACGCGAACATTAACGCGGCTGGATGCCTTGGTTCACTGGTTAAGCGCTTCCATCACCACTTAGAGGTCCCGGGTTCGAACCCGGCACCCTCTGCTTTATTTATAAAAAAAAAATCTTTTTTAGGCTTTTTGGCCTTCAAAGTTAATATTAAAAAATTCCTAAAAATTATGAAAAATCATTTTCATAAACTTTACTTCTTTTAAAACTATTTAATCATTTTCTGTAATTTATTTATAAAAATACCTTTATATTTTTATTTAATATCTTAAAGATTAATAACATAACTAGCATATTTCTATAAAAATTTAGACTTTAAAAAAAAAAATAGTTTAATTCACACAAACTATTATTTCAAACATTGCCTTTAAATTTATTGTTTAATTTGTATTCATTTTTATTTAATTATAAAATTATTTAAACTTTATAAACATTACAAAATTATTATAAAGGATATTTTAATCCATATATATTTATATAAATTATAAATAAAATCGTTCCCACGAAAATATAATTGAGATCTTATTTAACTATAATAATTAACTAAACCCCAAACATCAAGTTGATTTTCTTTGTCCTTGTTAAATTATCGTAAAGCTTTAATCTTGTAAATATATATATTTAGGTGTCTTGTGACGATACACCTTGGAGCGACGCTTGTTATTATTCTTATTAATCGCCTTTATATATTTATTGTCAATGTGAGTTTTCTTGCCCCTTTTTCATATTTTTACACTAACTTGGGGTGAAACATGATAGCTTATACATGATACACTTATACACGTTTGAGACTTGTAAATCACGTGCAATTCAACTTATTATTTTGTCAAGGTTATTTGTTAATTGTAAGTGTTTATATGAGATACATAGTTTGTTTACAATCATTAACTATTGCTAGCCTGGCGACGTCTTAGATCTTTGGGCCTGACAAGCCTATTTGGTGCTAAAGTCGATGTATTGCCGACTCCTAGGAGCCGTATGCTTGTGCACTAGGGAACCAAATACACTTAGCCAATCTTTTATACTTGTAATCAAGTCGAGGTTTGGTTGTAACGATATGTGTTCTATAACCTTACTAGCTTATAACCTATGACATGAATTGCTACTTGTAACCTTTTTCATATTATGTATGAAAACCTTGGGAACTCACCAACTATTTTTAGTTGACTTTTATTTTTATCATGTTTCAGGTCAACCTCAAGTTTAAAGAGAATCTTTTGAAGCTTGCTATAATCTAGGACTTGGACCTAGATAATGAAATAAAAAAAAATACATTATGTTATGTTATGTTAAACTTATTTCTTGTTTAAGATTTATGATTGTATTTTTCCATTCCAAGTCTTATGATAATAATATTTGCATTTTAATATAGCGTTATGTGGCTGTGGACAATCTTAACCCTCACATCTCGACGTTTCCGCCGTCAAGGTTGGGGTGTGACAGATTGGTATCAGAGCCCATAACTATAGGGATTTAGGTTATTAGTAATGGTGACCTAGACTATAGCTTATGCATGAACCTCATAGGATAATATTTATATTCTTAGAAATATATATATTGTTACATGCTACATAATGCTATACTTTATTTATGTGCAACTTGATGCCTTAGCATAGGTTGCCTTGTAATTGTCTAAACTTTGTTACTTGTCTCCCTAAACTTAACTTTGACTCATTGACTCTCCCCGACAAATGAAACTTCTTAATCTTATTCTCGTCAACACGTGGAATCGTATACTTATGCTTAAGAATTAAATCTTTAGACTTAAGTCTAATCTATGTAAATCTCATCATGGTTTTGATTTCATAAACCTAATAAATTTGTGTGACACATGGACACCTGTATTCTGGATTTCCTGGCAAAAGGCCCTCGGGCTAAGGCAAGCATATCGCATAAATCCTACGGGACTAGTTATGCTTACCTGGGGATTTCTGGGATGAGTGATAAACCATGGTCAACATACACGAATTTCTAAGGCGAGTGGGTCAACTTACCTTGACGTGTCAACGTTTCCAAATGGTAATGCGTTACCAAATGGAACCATTCCATGTGCCTTACAACTTTTTGCCATATCCTTGTTGAACATTAATCCTTGTTATTCCAATTCTCATATCTAACTCATTTGTATATTCCAGCATGTCTCGTCATCATGGAAAGCGTGGGAGTTCCGATCGCAAGTTAGCCGCCATGATTGCTCGACAAATGGCTGCTGTTATTCCGACCATGGTTGCTGAACTTAATAGTACCTTAATGACCAACGCTAGCAACAATGGAAATGGTCATGGAGAGAATAGCAACAATCAAAACGGGAACAATCAACATGGGAATAATCAAACTTGCACCTTCAAACACTTCAGCTCTTGCAAGCCCACTAGTTTTAGTGGCAAGGAAGGAGCCACTGGCCTTCTTGAGTGGTTCGAAAGCATGGAGAATACCTTTATCAATTGTGAGTGTCCCGATGCACTCAAGGTTCGCTATGCCACTAGTATGTTCCAACAAAGGGCTCTTACCTGGTGGAATAGCGAGAAGAGGAATCGTGGACCCGATGCCATTCTAGAACTTACATGGGAAGAGTTCAAGAACATCGCCATCGCGAAGTTCTGCCCGAGAAGCGAACTACAAAAACTGGAGGAGGAATTTTGGAATTTGAAACAAAACGATGGTGATCACTTGGCCTACTCAACTAGGCATCATGAGTTGAGTATACTGCTGCCCCATATGGTCGACACTGTTCCCCGCAACATCGAGAAGTTCATTAAGGGTGTACCACCCCAAATTCAAGATGCTGTGGTGGGTAGCCGACCCACAACCTTGGAAGAAGCCATTACTATCACCGCTCAACTCACCGAGAACCATATACGAGCGGGCACCATGTCTGTGAAGGGTGCAAAGAAGGTAGAGGAGACGGCTACCGAGGTGGTTAAGAAGACTAAAGCTGAATCGTCTTACAACAACAACAACAACAAGAAGCGCAAGTTCACACCGGCGCGTAACTATGCCGTGGCTGCACCCAAACAACCCCAAAGACAACTTGTACCTGCGGCTACACCCGTGGCACAAGTGCCTGGGGCTAGGGCTTATGCTGGTCCTCAACCGATGTGCAACACGTGTAGGTATCATCATCCGGGAAATCAACCATGCCGCATTTGCACCTTATGCGGTAAATATGGTCATTTGGTGGCGACTTGCCACCGTGCACCTAACAATGCCGCTGTGGTCACAAACCGTGTTTGCTACAACTGTGGGGAACCTGGCCATTTTCGCCCACAATGCCCTCGTCTTGTGGGTAATGTTCCACAAGCCCGAGGACGTGCTTTCAACATCAACGCTAACCAAGCACAAGCAAACAACGATGTGGTGAATGGTACGTTAACTCACCCTTAATTTTGTGATCAAATTCATTTCATATTTTACCTGTATTGTTAAATACCTTAAAAATTGAACAGGTATGTTTCTTATTAACAAAACTTATGCCTATGTCCTATTTGATTCTGGAGCCGATAAAAGTTTTGTTTCATTAGAGTTTGAACCCATACTTGCTAAGCCACATACGAAACTAGAAAGACCTCTTACTGTTGAAGTTGCCGATGGAGAACCAATCACCGTTGACGTTATCATTCGTGATTGCATCTTAAGTCTTGACGCGCATGATTTTCTTATCGATCTTATCCCTATGAAACTTGGAAGCTTTGACGTCATCATTGGTATGGATTGGTTAGCCAAACACCATGCCGAGATCATTTGCTTCGAGAAGTGCATTCGTATACCGTTACCCACTGGAGATACGTTGAAGGTGTTCGGTGAAAAGTCTTCCAAAGGGCTTAAACTCATGTCTTGCACTCAAGCCCGAAAGTGCTTAAACAAGAAGTATATGGCCTTCTTGGCTTATGTGGTCAACACGAAAGTCAAAGGGAAAGAACTTAAGGATGTCCCTATCGTACGAGACTTTCCTGAAGTATTTCCCGATGACCTTAGTGGTTTACCTCCCGTGCGTGAGGTTGAGTTTAAAATCGACTTGATACCGGGAGCAAACCCCGTGGCTAAGTCACCATATCGGCTTGCACCATCGGAAATGCAAGAACTCTCTTGTCAACTGCAAGAGCTGTCCGAGAAAGGCTTCATCCGTCCTAGTTCTTCGCCTTGGGGTGCACCTGTTCTTTTCGTGAAGAAGAAAGATGGATCGTTTCGTATGTGCATCGATTATCGCGAACTTAACAAACTTACCATCAAGAATCGTTATCCTCTTCCTCGCATCGATGACTTGTTTGATCAACTTCAAGGAGCTGCCATATTCTCGAAAATTGATCTACGTTCTGGATATCATCAATTACGAGTTCATGAGGATGACATCCCAAAGACCGCTTTTCGTACTCGTTATGGACACTATGAGTTTATGGTGATGCCTTTTGGTTTAACCAATGCTCCTGCTGTCTTCATGGATCTCATGAACCGAGTATGCAAGCCTTATCTAGACAAGTTTGTGATCGTCTTTATTGATGACATACTTATCTATTCCAAGTCCAACACCGATCATGAGCTGCATTTGAGATTGGTTCTTGAGTTGTTAAAGAAAGAGCAATTGTACGCAAAGTTCTCGAAGTGTGATTTCTGGCTCGAGGAAGTTCAATTTCTAGGACACGTGGTGAATAGCCAAGGAATTCACGTTGATCCTGCAAAGGTGGAAGCTGTGAAGAATTGGTGTGTTCCTACAACTCCTACCGAAGTTCGTTCTTTTCTTGGTCTTGCTGGTTATTATCGGCGATTCATTGCCAATTTCTCGAGGATCGCGAAACCGCTCACCACTTTGACACAAAAGAATAAACCCTTCGAGTGGGGTTCCGAGCAAGAAGAAGCTTTTGAAGCGTTAAAGCATAAGTTATGCAATGCTCCTATCTTGACCCTACCCGATGGAAACGACGATTTCACTGTGTATTGTGACGCATCTAAACAAGGCCTTGGTTGTGTTCTTATGCAACGAGGGAAGGTCATAGCTTACGCATCGAGGCAATTGAAGGTTCACGAGGTGAATTACACAACTCATGATCTCGAGCTTGGTGCTGTTGTATTTGCTTTGAAGATTTGGAGGCACTACCTGTATGGTACGCAATGTATAGTCTACACCGATCACAAAAGCCTTCAACACGTTTTCAATCAAAAAGATCTCAATATGAGACAACGTCGTTGGGTGGAGTTGATTAGTGACTATGATTGTGACATTCGTTACCATCCTGGTAAAGCAAACGTTGTGGCCGATGCACTGAGCCGAAAGATTCACAACAAGATGATCTCATTCCAAGAAATTCGAGATCGACGTCAATGGTTTGACACCTTGGGTGAGTTCGATACTGAAATTCGACTAGATGTCAATGAGACCACCGTACTACTACAAAACCTGAGAATAGATAGTGACATCGAGTCTAGCATCCTGGAGGCTCAACAAATGGTTCAACGAGAAGGGAGAATGAAGGATGAGTTGGAACATAATCTTCTAACCCAATTGGAAACGAAACCCAATGGGTTGATGTACTTCGCCAATCGTATTTGGGTTCCAAATCGCGATAACATTCGTACCTTTATTATGAACGAAGCTCATCAAACTCGTTATTCTATACATCCGGGTTCCGATAAGATGTACATGGACCTACGTGGTCAATATTGGTGGCCTGGAATGAAGAAGGACATAGCGACTTATGTAGCTAAGTGCCTCACGTGTACGAAAGTTAAAGCCGAACATCAACGTCCAAGTGGATTACTTGAGCAACCCGAGATCCCTATGTGGAAATGGGAACACATATCCATGGACTTCATAACAAAGCTGCCCCGAACCTTCGAGGGCATGATAGCATATGGGTGATCGTTGACCGATTGACCAAGTCGGCACATTTTATACCCATACGTGACACTTACAAGACATCAAAGTTAGCTCGTATATACGTTGATGAGATTGTAAGTCGTCATGGGGTACCTCTGCACATCATATCCGACCGAGATGCTCGTTTCACTTCACATTTTTGGTCGTCTATGCAAGAACTTTTGGGTACACAATTGGATCTAAGCACGGCTTACCATCCTCAAACTGATGGGCAAACCGAACGAACGATCCAAACTTTGGAGGACTTGTTACGTCTCTGTGTTCTTGACTTTGGTGGCGATTGGGATACGCACCTACCGCTTGCGGAATTTTCGTATAACAATAGTTACCACTCGAGTATCAAGATGGCACCATTTGAAGCACTTTATGGTCGAAAATGTCGTTCACCGATCTGTTGGACCGACATTGGTGAAAACTTCATCACTGGTCCTGAACTTATACAAGAGACGACCGATAAAGTTTCTATTATTCGCAAGAACCTTGAAGTGGCGAGAAGTCGTCAAAAGAGTTATGCTGACAAGCGACGTAAGCCATTAGAATTTCAAGTTGGGGAGATGGTTCTTCTCAAGGTTTCACCGTGGAAAGGTGTGGTTCGTTTTGGAAAGAAGGGCAAACTGGCTCCAAGGTTTGTAGGACCCTTCAAAATCCTGAAAAGGATTGGGAAAGTGGCTTATAAACTAGAGTTACCTTCCGACCTTAGTGGAATTCATCCTGTGTTCCACGTCTCAAATTTGAGAAGATGTTTGGCCGACGAAAGTCTGTATGTTCCGCTGGAAGACATTCAGATCGACGAGTCATTACATTTTGTCGAGAAACCTGTAGAGATCATGGATCGGATAATGAAGAAGACTAGAACCACAACAACTCCAATCGTCAAGGTTCGATGGGAAAATAAACGTGGTGCTGAATTTACTTGGGAACGTGAGGAGCACATGAAGAAGAGATACCCATTCTTATTTGTATAGTTTCATTTCTTTTAATTTCGGGACGAAATTCTTTTAAGATGGGGAGACTGTAACATCTCGTTTTTTTTGTTAACTAAAAGTTAACTTTGTTTACTCTTACAAGGGTTTTTATGAAAGTTAATTGTAAATATAAATAATAATAATGTTAATATTAATAAAAGTAGCAATATTATTAAGTAATAATAATTATAATAATATTATATAATATAGAATAATAATAACAATAATAATGTTAATAATAATAAAAAATAAAATTTGTATAGTTATTAAACTCAACAAGTTTTTAAAACTTTAAGTAATTAAAGTTTGGGGGCTTAATTGCAAAATTAGAAACTTTCATTAATAGGTTTTGTATAAAATGATAAATAATAAACTAGAGGGGCTAAATGTGCAATTAACCAAAAGTAAATCTCCCCCCCCCCCTGTTTTTCCCCGTTTTTCCGGCGAGAGGAGGCCGGCGCCTCCGGCCGAACTCCGGCAATGCCAAAAACGGCCCTAGTAGGCACGATTTTACCCAAAAATCCGTTTCGAATCGTACGTGAACTTAATTCGAGCCTTAATGCGGTTAATAATTGGGGTTTAAACGTCGAATGATACCCAATCGAGTGAGTAACCGTAGCTTCTTAAACCCATAACCGTTCGGGCATTAAATCTCAATTATAATCTAATTAATCAAACATGAACGACCATATACCTATTCCTAATCGAACTCAGCACTCAATTTCACCTGAAACCAACACAAGCATCACTTTCGATTACACCCTTTTCATCGCAACCTGCAACACCCGTAGACCACTTTCCGAGCTTGTTAACTTGTAATTATCAGAGGGCTTTTCATCGTGGGGATCACTAGAAGCTTACTGTAAAAGGAATTTGAGTTTCATCGAAGATCTCATCTCGAATCGGTTCTCCACAGTCGCGACCTAGGTCCATAACGCGAGCATCGAATACCAAACGAATCAAGTAAGTTAAATACATACATATACTCGATTTCACATGAGGAACAAAAGCCCTAAACTTAATTTGATTGATAACTTTGAATTGATGTTCAATTTGATCGATTTGGGGTAAACAAATTCTAGGGTTCTTAAGGATTTGGGGGTTTTGTTTAAGTAAGCATATTACCAATTTAAACGCGAACATTAACGCGGCTGGATGCCTTGGTTCACTGGTTAAGCGCTTCCATCACCACTTAGAGGTCCCGGGTTCGAACCCGGGCACCCTCTGCTTTATTTATAAAAAAAAAATCTTTTTTAGGCTTTTTGGCCTTCAAAGTTAATATTAAAAAATTCCTAAAAATTATGAAAAATCATTTTCATAAACTTTACTTCTTTTAAAACTATTTAATCATTTTCTGTAATTTATTTATAAAAATACCTTTATATTTTTATTTAATATCTTAAAGATTAATAACATAACTAGCATATTCTATAAAAATTTAGACTTTAAAAAAAAAAATAGTTTAATTCACACAAACTATTATTTCAAACATTGCCTTTAAATTTATTGTTTAATTTGTATTCATTTTTATTTAATTATAAAATTATTTAAACTTTATAAACATTACAAAATTATTATAAAGGATATTTTAATCCATATATATTTATAAATTATAAATAAAATCGTTCCCACGAAAATATAATTGAGATCTTATTTAACTATAATAATTAACTAAACCCCAAACATCAAGTTGATTTTCTTTGTCCTTGTTAAATTATCGTAAAGCTTTAATCTTGTAAATATATATATTTAGGTGTCTTGTGACGATACACCTTGGAGCGACGCTTGTTATTATTCTTATTAATCGCCTTTATATATTTATTGTCAATGTGAGTTTTCTTGCCCCTTTTTCATATTTTTACACTAACTTGGGGTGAAACATGATAGCTTATACATGATACACTTATACACGTTTGAGACTTGTAAATCACGTGCAATTCAACTTATTATTTTGTCAAGGTTATTTGTTAATTGTAAGTGTTTATATGAGATACATAGTTTGTTTACAATCATTAACTATTGCTAGCCTGGCGACGTCTTAGATCTTTGGGCCTGACAAGCCTATTTGGTGCTAAAGTCGATGTATTGCCGACTCCTAGGAGCCGTATGCTTGTGCACTAGGGAACCAAATACACTTAGCCAATCTTTTATACTTGTAATCAAGTCGAGGTTTGGTTGTAACGATATGTGTTCTATAACCTTACTAGCTTATAACCTATGACATGAATTGCTACTTGTAACCTTTTTCATATTATGTATGAAAACCTTGGGAACTCACCAACTATTTTTAGTTGACTTTTATTTTTATCATGTTTCAGGTCAACCTCAAGTTTAAAGAGATCTTTTGAAGCTTGCTATAATCTAGGACTTGGACCTAGATAATGAAATAAAAAAAATACATTATGTTATGTTATGTTAAACTTATTTCTTGTTTAAGATTTATGATTGTATTTTTCCATTCCAAGTCTTATGATAATAATATTTGCATTTTAATATAGCGTTATGTGGCTGTGGACAATCTTAACCCTCACATCTCGACGTTTCCGCCGTCAAGGTTGGGGTGTGACAGTCGACGGTGGGAAAGGGGGGCGACGGTGGGGAAGGTGTGGTTTTAAAACAAATTTACATATATGGTCCTTGTGTTTTTATTAGTTTATTATTTTATGACCAAACTTTCAAAAAAAGTTTTAATAATTACCCTTTCAACCCTATACTTTACAAAATACAAACTTTTAATGCTTATTTCATTTACATATTTATAAAAACATTACAAAAATTATAAATCTTGCCAAATATTTATTAATTAATTGTTAAGATGGTTAATAATAATTGTCTTTATATATTTATATATCTTTATAAATCTCTTATAAATTTTAATGTTTGGTTTTTTATTTATTTAATAATTGGAATTCATAAATGATATATTAAACCTAATAAGTTTAACATTAAACTTTATAACTTATATACTTTATCAATTTTGTATAAAATTTAGACTATAATTATTTTATATTAACTCATAAAGAATAATTAAGATTATAAAAATTTATAAGTCTTTACTTTATAAAGTATAAATATTATCATAAACTGTTTAAATGACTTAATAAAGGAAAAATAAAACAATTTTATGATTGGTACCTCACCTTAACCAGTTAGGCTAACAATCATTGGTTTCTTTCTCTTATTAAATAATTACCTTAATTACAAATAATATTATTTTAATACTTTTTAATATTTAATAATTTAAGAATAAATCTATTTTTTAAGTTTATTTCAAAATAAATTAATGCTTTTAACAAGTCAATTTTTTAAAAAACAAAATTAAGCAAATTTGGGAGTTGTAATAAGAAATTGATTAAAAATGTATTTTTATACGGTTTGTTTTAAAACAAAATGTTTATTTAAAAAAAATTAAGAACAATATTTTAAAAAGTTAATATTATTGTTTTATTATGTAGTCATTTCTCATACGTAATTTAAAAAAATTATATCATATCTTAAAATATCATTTTATAATTAATAAATTTATTATATTAATATTTTATTTATTAAACACGTGTAATATATAGGTTTACTAAAGCTAGTTTGTAATATTGATGTAAAAAAAGTCTTTTCACTCCGGCATTCCAGCATCTATATATATATAATAAATATTTACGGGCTAAATTCAACAGGCCTAGCAATATCAACATCATGTCTATTGGGTTTTTGGATAATTGCTTGAACCTTGAAGAAAACATATTGGACCGAATTACAATTCATGTTACAACTATGTCAGACTAGAGAGTACTTTCTCCATTCATGCTATGACTGGTGACATGGTTTTCGGGCTAGGATTGGTTCGGCTGGTCCGACCGAGATTTTGTGTTGGGCCGATTCGAGCAGCCCGATTCATTTTCGAAGGGTTCGAATGGCCAATTCGTCCCTGTTTGATGGTCAGACCGGAAACAATTCTGGGGTTGGATCAGTTTCATTTTTTTTCTTTCGAACTGAATTTTAATGATTTTGATGAACGAATTGAAAGAAAAATTACACTGTTGGACATAATAGTATGTTAAATTTTATTTCTAACTATAAAATACACATATAGAATGCTTAGATTGATATATATATATATATACATATATATACATATATATACATATATACATATATATATACATATATACATATATATAATATATATACATATATATATATATACATATATACATATATATATATATATACATATATATATACATATATATATATATATATATAATATATATATATGACGCCATTCGATTTTGAACATGGTTGGACTAGTAAACCAATAAGGCGTCCGGTCCGTTGTCCGAACTGATTCTAAAAACATTGACCGGTGATTATTTGATTTGTCATGTTTATAAATACGATCCGACCATTCTATAATTATTTGATTTGTCATGTTTATAAATACAATTATTTTAATAGTTTGTTGAGTCTTCTACATAGAGAAGGAAGTTAGTTAATTTTCAATGGTATTTAATTATAAACAGAGTCATTAGCTTCTTTGTTTGTTAGAGCTTTATTGATATATTAATATAAAATCATGGAAGTGTTTTCACAAAATCATTGAGATTTTGGTTTGGTTTGATATCGATTATCTCCGACAATTGGTATTAGAGTTTGGTGTAAAGCTAGTAGCTTAAGAAGACTAAGGTACATGGTGAGTGACATAAGTGAATAATCACCTATGAATGCTATGATCATTCTATTAAAACAATGGGTTCGGGGTAAGACAAAAGAAAGGGGCAACAATACATCAATTGGGGCATAACAACAAATGGACGACAACGGTAGTCGCGCTACAACCATTGGCACTATGCAATGTGGGTCTGAAAACCCTAAATGGGTTCCGGGGTAAGACGAAAGAAAGGGGCAACAATAATAGTTACATCGTGATTGTTGTCACCGCTCAGACAGTGAGCCCATCGCGTGGTCTACCAAACCACAAAAGGATGGCCGACCGCATAATGGCTTTATCACAAACATCACGGTTACCACCAACACAACTTACCCACCGCCGACGACAATCGTTCAGCTTCCACCGATAGACCGACGGCGGCCTCCTCCACCCTACGAAGAGGCATCGGTGACACAGATGCCACCCACAGCGGTCGCAGAGACCGGCGCCGGCGTATGAGGCGGTACAAAAAGGTCTATGGATGTACAAAGAGGCGGTGGTAATCAAAACCCTTGGGTGACCACCAACAACGCCGAAAACAACCATGCCAGACGGTATCAAAGGGAAACCATCGAAGAACGATAGCCTGAGGGTTGTCTGTAATGGGAAACAGAACCCAGAGAGCATACATAAGCATGTTAAGAAAAGAAGATGAAGAACAACCATTTCCCCTTTTTTCTCTGTTAAACACATAAGAAGGGGACTTCCTATCTTTCTGTGGCCAAAATCCAATAATGAAAATTTCCTATTCCTCGTGTTGCTTTTTTCATAGTAGGTAATTGTCGCCTCAATAGAACAATTTGTATATCTTAAAACTATAATCTGCGAAGAAACTGTAGAAAGGCTTAAGGCTTTTGAAAATTGGATCAAATGTTGTGAAGACTTAGTTGAGAATGATAGTAAATTACTATTTACTCATTCCAAAAGGAAGTTTAAAGCAAGAAAACCATAATGATCGCTATGGGCGTGTTTGAGTTGGAAATGTACATCGTGGCTATAATAATCGAGGATGTGAAGATACTAGTGTGGATAATGAACAAGATGATGGAGGTAATAATAAAAAAAATCCTACGAGGAGAGGTCGAGATATCCGTGACCGATGAAAAGGATTTGTACGTGGAAGAGGTTTCGGCCATAGGAATTTTAGAGACAAAAGAGAGTTGAGATGCTACGAATGTGGAAAGTACCGACACTTTGCATATTAGTGTCCATATTAGAATGAAAATAAGGAGAAGGCAAATTTTGCTCAAGCTTAAAAGAATGATGAACCAACATTGTTTTGATGAGATGTGGATTAATCTTGATAAAAGAAGATTAAGTTTTACTTTTGAATAATTATCAAGTTGTTAGGATGGACAAGTATAGAGTTTTATTTAATTTGTCGTTTTTATTGGTAGGGTTATTTTAATAGTTTATCGAATCTTCTAGATAAAATAGGTTATTTAATTTTCAAGGGTTGTTCAGCTAGAGTCATTATCTTATTTATTTGTCATAGTTTTATTGATTTATTAATATAGAGTTATGGAAGTGTTTTTACAAACTCATTGAGTGTTGTTTTGATAATGATTCTCTCCAACAAATTAATGTTGTTAAACTTAAAAAAAAATAATTATTTTAGTTAGACTTCAAAGATAATTTGAATCATATCATTAGAAATATTTTCATTGTAAATAAATCTAAAACATGTGTATCTTTATACAAAAATTGAAATATGACCGGCCTTAGTCTACATGCCCTTTGACCTCATTCGATATACACCAATAAACACAAGCCACTTAAAGATTCAATTCTAACGAAGTATACTTGAAAGAAACCGTCTTCTTAAATTCTAAAGACTAAAATGCTTATTATTAATTTTAATTTAAAGAGACCAAAAAAGACAATTTAAAATCATATAATACAAAAAGAGACGTCATCCATTAGCTCTATTTTTAATTAAAAGTTTCCCATTTTAATATATAATCCATATAAACTTTTATATTATAAATAATAAATAATAAATACAATGTCAAATAAAAAAGAAGTTTAAACACCTAACGAAATTTAGCGTTTTTATCTAAAAAGAACTTTAATTAGTGGTTCTAATTAATAAATCGAGAACTTTAATATTGTTTAATGTATTTTTGTAATTATTGTTTAATGTATTTTTGTAATTATTGTTTATTCTATAAAAAAATATAAGCTGGCAATCAAAGATATCTTCTATTGTAATAAAAAAGTAACTATAGTGTTACATGACATAAAATGATAACTAGATATGACACATGACAACACTACATTCACTCTAAGTAAAAAATTTTCGCTTATCTCTTCTATTAAATAACTTAATTAATTAATATTATATTATTTAATTCTATTTTTTGATTATAAACTATTTTAAAAAGATTAAAAAAATATATCTTTTTATTAATGTTTATTTCTAGATAAACAAATTTTTATAAAAAGAAAAATTGTAGAACGTACATCATACTTTTTTTTAATATGAAATATTTTAAACATGATATTTTTTAAATATGTTTTATTTTGAAACGAAATGTTTGATTTATTTTTTAGAGAAAACAAAAAAAAAGTATACTTTTCTTAAAAAGTTGATATTATTTTTTATTACTTATAATACTTAGTCATACATAATTTAAATCACATATTGTTTAATAACTAATATAATTTTATTATATTTAATATTTTATTTATTCAATCCGTATAATACACGAGTTTACTAAAATTTATATATATATATATCGGTGAATAGTCAAACATATAGTACCAATCCTCAAACCTTTTTTTTTTCTTAGTACGAATGAACGGTCTAGAATTATGCTTTATAAAATAAACCTTATCTTCAAATTCAATTCTCTGTCCCATCTTTTATGATCGTTAGTCATCTTTTTGTTTATTTGTGCCAATATGTCGTCATGATTTTAAAATTTTATTATAGTCATTCATGAGATGTGATTGGTCACCTATCTAAGCTAATAGTTTTTAAAAATTCAAATAAAACTTATCCATTGAAGGTGATAAACTTAACGCTCTATTTGATCATCAATACATGTTGTTGATTAAAATAGCTTATTATAATGGGTTGTAATAAGACGAGATATGTTTCAAGTTTTGTGGCTTAGGTGAATGGTATGGCTGTACTATATAATATGATATAATAACATATGTGATAATACTGAATGTTGTACCATAAAGTAATAATGTTATTATAACACCATCGTTTAAGACAACATTATCTCACCACCGCGTTCCTACCTTCATCCTCCGATCACCGATCACCGAATATTTATCGTTGCTCATAAACCTTCCATTGCTGCTCACCGATCATCTCATTGTTTCGCTTAATTTGTGATTTGATTTTGTTTATCTCTAGGCTTGAACTTGGTATGTTGTTTATTCAATTTTTATATTTAATGGCATGTGGCTAGGTAATACAAGACGTGAAGAATAGGAGTTCATTTTCTAGTGACTAAAAAGGTTCAAGTTTTATACCGATATATGTGTAACTCTAATTACTGCTTAAAAATAATTATTTTTTAATTAATAATCGTATGTGTGAGTTATTGACATTATTCTGATATTGACTTGTTTATTATGTATGTAAGTCAGAAGGTATTGAATTATTCCAGGTTACTTGTCTAAAATGTATATGTGATCTAGTAGTTTGGTGTGATTAATTAGGGTGTGCTTGTTAATTATTTACTTATTATTATAAATATCTATCAGAAAATGATAGGTTCGTATAATAATATCAAAGATTCATGTTGAAAAAAATCAAGATCAGATTACTTGCTTTTGGAGTACCATGAACTCAAAAATTATGGTTAGAATATACTTGAAGGTGACGACATAAGTAGCATTAGTTAAGGCCAAAAGGAAAATTTTATTAAATGCATTCAATGTTTATGGAATCAGATCGAACAGTGAACCGAACGTCTGACTAGTTCGTTAGTCAGATTGAATATAAAAAACGGATAAAATTATTATCATTTTAATGAATATATATGTACAACATGTTGAAAATTTAAAAAATATACATAAAAAACCGGTTCAACCAAAACACCAAACCGATTTTAAGCACCGAACCGAACTGGAATGAGTCCGGTTCCCGGTCGGACTGAACGTACGGTCCAGTTTTCAAAAAAAAGAAATGATTAAATAGATAGTCTCAAATATCTAAACTTGTTTTAATTTCTGAAAACAGTACGAGTTGTTAGATTCATTATACTTATTTTAATGGGTTTTGTTATGATTATGATTATACTTTTAGAGTAAATTACCATTTACATCTTTGATATTTGTTCATTTTAACCACTTGCATTCTTATAGTTTTAAAATTGTCATCTGGCCCCTAACGTTTCATGTTATCTTCATTTGAGTCTAAACGTTTCATTTTTATCTCCATTGAGTTCAAATAAGTAACACTGTTAATGTTTCTGTTAAAATTATTATTAAAATAACAAAACTACCGTTAATATTATATTATAAATATAAAATCCTTGTGGGTCCCTCCATCAACATCTTCTTCTTCTTCTTCTTCAGATCACCACCGGCACGCCACACAACAGCCCCATCACCATCGCCACAACCACCCGGTCGCCACACAACAAACCCATCACCATTGCCACCACAACAACCCCATCACATACCTAGTAAACAGTTGGAGGGTTTTGAATAACAGAAGCCATGTAGATGTCGAAATAACATTAACGAACCTAGGGTTCTGTTGCGCATGTGTCTCCTTGGCCTCAAAGGCCCTAATCCCTTCCACCCAGATGCATCCCCTCTCCTCTTTTATATCACCACCGCAACCCCATCTGAATTCGTACACCCTGTCCTCAACCCCAATCAGAGTTCTCAATCTCCGGCGACACAACCACCTCATATTCTGATCATGGAGACCGAAATCCAACCCAATTACTCATACATGCGACGAAATTTCAACAACATTAGTAACATCAGCAATGTAAGTGACGATTCCACTGCTTTCAGTGACTGCAACAGCGACCGATCAGGCGAATTCTCGACGACATCATCGCAGAGTCGGCATCTGCCCCTATCATGAGCCACCGATAACTCTGACGACTGATCCAACAATTGGTCTCCGGTCTTGAATCTACAGCAATCGATGATTAGAAGCAAGCTGCGATGGAGATTCGTTTGCTAGCAAAGAATAAACCGGAGAACAAATTGATGGGTGATGCTGGATGTATAGAAAAGAAGAAGAAGGTGTTAGCGGTAGCATCAATGGGTGGTTGGTGTTGGGTGTGGTGTCGATGGGTGGTGGTGAACTGGTGGTGTAGACTAGAAGAAGAAGACGTGGGTGATGGTGTTATTTGATGGAGTGAGTTGTGTTTATGTTTGAGAGAGAGAAAATAAATGTGTGTTTATGGTGGTTAAAGAAAAAGAAACAGAAGATGTGGGGTTCTATAATTTTTTTAGTTTTATTTTTAATTCTTAGGGGCATTTTAGTTTTTTTATGATAGAATTAACGGAAAAACTAACGATGTTAAGCTTTTAAATACAAATAGATGTAAAAGTGAAACGTTAGAGGCCAGATGACAAATTTAAAACCGTAAAAATGCAAATGGTTAAAATAAACAAACGTGAAGAATGCAAATAATATTTTACTCATACTTTATTTCTAGAGAATAAATCAAGTGATACTTATCATTACTTTTGTTTAGAAGAGTAATTATCTCATAGTTTCGTGTTCCTTCATATATCTCTAGTAACACGCCATGTTTTGATCAGACCCATTATTTCTTAACTCAACGTTTCTCCTTTTCCTTTTTTATTTGACAAATATGATCTCTCATATAATCATGAACGAAGCTTTCAAGGAACCCAAAGCTATCCAGCCTCCCTGTTTTTTCATTTAGAAGAGAAATTTACGCTTATTTTGTTCGAAAAATTTATACGGTATCTGGTCCTACTCATTGCTTTCGCCCCGCCCCGCCCCGCCCCGCCCCGCCCCGCCCCGCCCCGCCCCGCCCCGCCCCGCCCCGCCCCCCCCGCCCCGCCCCGCCCCGCCCCACCCCGCCCCACCCCTATGTATCTGTTAAAGCTCCGCCGCTTATCATAAAGTCTAAAGACGTAAACGACTTGAGCTCGATTACTGTTTAAACAACATGAACTCGAGCTTGTTAAACATACTACCCGAACTCGACTCGTTTACACCCGTAATTATTATGCTAGTCTTGTGAGTCTCTGTCTCTAAGGTATGGCTCTACACCTGCAACACAGAACACAAACAATAATCAGTCACGTGAACAATAATAATTCCAAAACAATAAATTATTAAATCAAAAGTCTCCAATACAAAAAAGCAAAACTGTTAACTGTCAAACGAATTGAAGAAGACGAATCGGACAAAATCGATGACGACGGAGATAAGGTGGTGACGGCGGTGACGACGACGGCACGGTTGCCGGAGAATAACGATTAACGAGACGAACAATGACGTAATCACCACCGGAAAAACGACAAACGAAACGGATATACAACCACCGGCGATCAGATGATGAAAACTTACCGATGAACATAATTGAACGTCGAACGATTAACATCAGCGATGGATATTATCAACGGTTTCAGTTGATATTATTATAAAACAACGAGCTTAATCTCATACGATTCAAATCTCAATTCTCAAAGTTCGATCTTACATTTTGATTAAATAGTTTATAGATCTTAGATTCTTATCGCTTGATTAAGTAAAAAAAGTATTGATTATTTGATTTTGATTTGATAATCGTTCGAAGTTGCTTCCAGATCTAGATCTGTTATTCTGTTATTGCCAATGGTTGCCGTGGTGCACAAGGTAACTCCGGCTAGGGTTTCCGTACGCATAACACGGAAGCTTTCCGGCGGATTTGGTGTAACGAACTGGTAGTTGAACCGGTGGCTTTGAGGCATAGATGCAGCGGTTTGTGGCGGTGATCGGAAGCCTCGCGGCGGAGGAGAGCGGAGATTTCGGAGATCCGGCGTCGTTTGTGGCGGTGCTGGAGGATGAAGAAGGTGAAGATCCGGTGGAAGGAGATAGCGACGGTTTCTTCGGAAGCGAGAGAAACGCTCTGATTTTGAGAGATTTCGATCGTCGAGTGGATTCTCGATCGTATTCTTCGATCACGTTAACGAGATCTTCATCGGAGGTGATGGATACAAGCGCATCAAGGTCCTCCGTCGGCAATTGACACCTCAAGCACACCGAACTCCCGCACAATTCAGCAAGTTTCACCAGTAATTCTGTCAAATTGTCAATCACAAGCAATCAGATCGATATATCAATTTCAACTTCAATTTCAAATTCAATTTAGAAACAGCATCTGTATCGATTGGTGGAGGAAGGAGACTAACCGGAGAACGAAACAGAGCGGTCAACGGCGAGAACGCGAGTTTGACCGCCGTGGTAGCGGAGCTTGCCGTCGGGGTAACGAGGGAGAATTCTGCCGCCGTAGCTGCATAGGAATTTGATGGTGGTGGTGGAGTCTTGTGTGTTGAGTGAAGGTCCTTTCATGGTGATTTGCAAGCAGAGAAGATTGAGGAAGATGAAGAAGAAGTTGTTGATGTTGTGTGTGTTTGCTTCTTCAAGCCTAAGCATGGTGCTATGGGGGTCTTATTTATAGAGTTTTCTCCAGAGAGATGAGTTCTATTAATTACAATTTACAAATTAAATATATCATCATTAATTATATGACAGATACATTTATAATTTGGATGTCGACATTGAAACCCCATACATATAAATCTAACACCTAAAATTTTTCGTACTCTTCCATAAGCATCGTATAATTTTATAAGCGTCGTATAATTTTATACGGGTCATATAACCTCTGTGACAGTACCTTGAATTTTCGTCGTAATCAATGTCGAAATTTGTTATACGCATCGTATAACCTTATATGTGTCGTATAGAGCTATATGTGGCGTATAACTATCTAACAACCCCTCTTAATTTTCCTCGTTTCCAGTGTTTTCGATCCTATACATCGCGTATGATGCCATACATAGCGTATAGGGTTGTCTATTTATAATGTGGGGTGTCGGTATATTAAGATGTTACGAATTATACTTTTTTATTAATTAAATATTAAAAAGAGCTTATATATATACACGCAGACGTATTTAGTTTCTTATTATCTTTTCTGTAGTTTAACTATAATCATTATTTATCAAATTATGACCTATCTTTTAGAAAATCAGTCACAGACAAATAATATAAAATTTTAATATAAGATTTCCTGTATTTATACTGTTTCATCTTATTATATGTTTCTATTATCCCACAGACAAATAATATAAAATTTTAATATAAGATTTAATGAATAGCGAAACTCCATACGTGATTTAGAGCATCTTCAATATGGCGTTTATAGTATAGCATTAAAAAACACTACATCATCCGTTTTTTAGATAAAAACTATTGCGTGGGGATGCTTTAATGCAATTGTTTTTTTTCAAGAACACCAAAAAATAAACAGATATAGACCCCATCTTCTTATCTTCTTATTCTAATAAAAAGATAAATGGGGTGCCACGTGGTGCCACGTGTCAGCACCACAACCATTCTTATCAAAATTTACCCGCATCTCTCTCCTATTAAATATTTATCTTAATTATTAACAATATTATTTTAATACTTTTTAATATTTAATAAATTAAAAAATAAATCTATTTATTAAGGTTAGTTCTAAATAAATTGATATTTTTAAAAAAATCATTTTTTAAAAATAAAAAGTAATTAAAATTTGGAGTTGTATTAAGAAAATTTTTAAAATTGATATTTTTATATGGTTTGTTTTAGAACAATATGTTTATTTTAAAAAAAAATTAAAAATAAAACTTTAAAACGTTGATATCACCGTTTTATTATTATTTCTCATACGTAATTTTAGTCATATCATATCATTTTATAATTAATAAACTTATTATATTAATATTTTAATACGGGTTTATTAAAGCTAGTTTACTGTATATATGAATATATTAAAGAAATAGATATAGACCCCATTTACTATATATATATGGAAAAATACAAAAAATCTTGATATCACTCGTGTATGTAACTGGTGTATGTATATAAATATATACAAATCTTAATCTTAATTCGTATGTAAAGTGAAATTGGGGATTTTTCGTTTATAGTTAATTTATAGTGTTGATTTTTAATAAGATATATGTTGCTTTTGCGAAAAAAAAAATCTATATCTATATCTATAGTATATAATAAAAGAGTAACTAAAATGACACATGACGCTCTCATTTTACTCCTTGAACAAAAATTTCCGCCTAAGTTTATATATTATTTTACTCAAGTTTTGTTTTAAGAAACTAAATTAATAGTAATAATTCATTTTGTTTTGAAATTAATTTTTTATATTATCAACTTAATTGTGTAACCATATTGTTTTGAACTATACATATTTTTATAGCCAAATAATATTCAATTTAAAAAATATAACAAGACAAAATATTATTGATATATTAATATATTTCAGTTCAGTATGATTTTAAAACAACTGAGTTATATTATTTAAATAAATATTTGAATATTTATAACTTATAAATATAAATTTTTAATTTTTATTGGTATAATAATATGTAACTTAATCATACGAAATATTTATACCTTTATGAATTATCTAGTTTTTATATTTTCAAACCGTGTATTAGATGAGTTTATTAAAACTAATTAGAAATATATTCTCTTTGAAATTTAGTATATTCCCTTAAATTAATATGGTAGTTGAGGTGGGCCCCCTATTAATACGACTAATATTCTCAATGCGTGTGGGCCGAATTTGTAGGAGTTCATATATATGAACTTTTTCCCCCTACATTTAAGGTTATTATTGTCTTTGTATCGGGAAATGTTAAATTTAGAACTTCTATTTTATACGTAAGCGGGTGCTAATAAGTCATAAATTAATTAGTTTAGAATCAGATATTTCATGGCGTTTAAAGTAGAGGTTATATGTGATTTTATTACAGTGAACTTTGGGTGGTGGGCGGATCGGTTATCAATATTGTCTTTGTTTCTGGGCGTGTGCAACCTTTTGTCATTAGGTTTACCCGGGTGACTGGTTTTTTAGTATTTGTTTTGTTAAAAAAGAAAGATGTAAACGGGTTGAAAAAAAAATTTACGATTAAAGTGGAGGGGGAAATTTCACCACCCCTACTACAGTACCACATAAACTAATCCATCAAATTTTATCATGTCATACAACACTCCAACTTAAATTTGATGATGGCGGTATTGTCACACCCTGCCACACTACACCACAACTCTACACACACACATATTTGAGTTATGGCACGACGAGTGAATGCCGTGAAAGGGAGTGGTGTGGCGTGAATGGGTGGTGGTGTCAGTGGTGCTGGCCGGCACCAAGTTTTGGTGTGGCATCACAACGCTTACACCTCACTCAACCTTAACAATTATATTCATCCGAGTATTTAATACGTATTGAGTCCCTTTTAATTTGGGTCTCGAGACTTTCAACTCCCCCTTATAGAAAGTTTCAAGTTCCGCCACTTATTATCCAACTTAAAGTAGAGTGTAGTTGATATTTTTGGTTTAACCAAGTGTGATCATATGTTTGAATTTCACAACTTCAAACTTTGAAAAAAATATATTTTTATTCATTCTTCTCTCGAACCCATCCAACTAAAATGCTAAGAGCATTCATAGTGGAGTTCTTAAAAATATGTGAGTATGTTTGGCATATTATATAAAATATTTTGAGTGATTATGAGTGAATGAGAGAGAAAATATTTTTGTGGATTGATATATTTAAATAATTACTGTTTAATCCTTATAATTTTTCTAAATATTTTTTAAAATGGTATGAATAGATGAGAAAGAAAAAAATAATAATAAAAATATAAAAATTATCATTTAATTGAAAAGGAGAAAAAAATATAATAACTTTTAATATAATTATATAAATAAAAATAAAAAATCGACTATAAATACTCTAATAACCCACAAAGTGAGCGGATTAAAACCATTAAACTAACACAAAAATAACGTCCGGTTCCCTGTCGTACTTGTCTGGACATCAAAACCTTGCAATATTTGTTGTTCAATTTAGGGTCCTTTTCTATTCCATAGAATGCGGTGCACAAGTTATCATTGTCTTTATATTATTTTGACCCTTTAGACCGATTATTTGAAAAAAAAACTATTTTGTAAAAAGAATTATTTGATAAAAAAATTCTAATTAAATACGTAAAATATACATCTCTTTCTAAGCCCTGCAACTCCAAAATTCCAACATATATTTATCATCACAATCTTTATTAAAAGATATTCTATTGGTAAAATAGTACACTATCAAAATCAAATGTTGTGTGTTTAAAGCATACTAAATGCTGATATAGTGTTTTTAAAAATAATTTAAATGTATATTATAGAGTGTGTATTTGTTAATAAAAATATTATAATGAGTTTATATTGAATCAAGTATCAAATGAAATAAGTAACATAGTATGAATCCACCTTCCACTTGATGGTTGTGATGTCATAAAATTATCTTGAAATAAAAATAAAGTTGCAATGTACTAATCCGATGAGGTTCCTATTCGTGATTTTGTTTGGTTCCTTCATGAACATGCGATGTTCTTTTTGTGGCCCCAAGGGATATTACTTTGTAAAAAAGCTTGAAGTGTGCTTGATTAACAATTATTAAATTCCATATTATATTCTTAATTAGTTAACTTAAAAGAAAATATTTATATTTAATAAATCTTTGTTTCTTTATTTTTTTCTTTTTTGAAGTTTTAAAATCAATCTAAAAAACAATCTAATCGATTCAATATTTGGCACAATAGACATGTTTAAGCCTATTAAATTAGTCAACTACGAAAATACTAATATATGTTATTTGATTTTCAACCTTATTTCATTTATATCAAATCGTGTAAAGAAAATATTTCACATCATTGCTTGTTTGGCAATTAAAAGTTTTCATTTTTTTAATTTAGTGATTTGTGTAGCATAATATAAATCATGATTTCAAATTTCAAGATTAAACTAAAATAAAAAATCGTATTTCTGACAAACAAATACAACATTTGATTTGCCATATAATAAATACAAAAGTTCATGATTACTAATTATTTAAAAACATAACTATTATAAGTAAAATATTCGAATTAAAAATTAAGGTATTGCAATGTGTATTGTATACATAACGTACAAAAAGGAAAATGTAAAGCGTTTTGCGCTAATTGCTAAAGGTTTGCTTGTGGGGCTCTTTGTGATAAGAAAACGATATTAATTAAAGAACGGTTTATATATTAATGGGTTAGAAAAATATATAATATTATTTTTGTAAAACAGCCTTTATGTTTATAAAAAATGTTTCAAAAGTTCTATCAACTTGCTTCTTCAAAAACTTGAATAATAATATTTTTTTATATGAGCTATCAGACACTATACTATGATTATTTTATGTTTTATAAACATGATAATAATATAACTTTTAAAAAATGTAATTTCGAACACACTTTTAAAAGCAACTAAGCAGGCAAGTGAAAATATTATCATGTTATTATTAAAAAGGATATTATTTATATAATAAAAAAATGTCTATATAACATCAATATTGAGGTCATATGAAAGTTTGAGATGGTCAAGTTTTAGAACACTTTTTGATGTTTAAAACAGATTTTTATATAAACAAAAATATCTCATATACAATGAACGACAACTGGATGTTTTGTTTCCAAACTACATTATGAAATCATGATAACTAGGAGGATTATAAGGCGACAAGTAATCTTTTCGTATTCTTCGTTTTTCATGACACATCAGCGTCACATAAAATTTTATATTTTCCATCGTCTTTCCTCGTTTTACATGGTGGACCCCGGTAAATTTTCACTAGACAATGACATAAAAAAAGGTTCGTGTTCGGGGGGTGGTGTTCTCACTTGGAGCCAGACTTCCACAAAACATTCAGTCTTGACGCTCTGTTCGTTAAATGTAATTATTTTTTTAACGTCTCTCTAACCATAGAATGAGATGGTCCTTGCTGTTATTGTTATCTAACTTATTAAACCCACTCAATTCACTCAAGAGTAACACATAGGGATACCTCCAACCGTATCCTTCTATGACATCTCAAATTTTCAATCGATTCAATCAACAAAGCAAATGATGTTAGCCCACTGACATGTGAAGACTAATTAATATATGAACATTTACTTTTATAATCCGTGACAAACTTATATTATTTCATTCATACGTGAACTTCTTCATGCTTACGTTCGCACTTCACTTTTTTCAAATATTTGTGTTGTTTTTTGTATAAAAAGGGCTAAATTATGAATTTCAATATATTTATGATTATACATGAAGATAAAATAGGGACGTGAAACAATTCTACGTATATCATGTGTTATAGATGTATATTTTTTGAAGTATATAAATATATCTCTCTTCTCAAATATAAAATATGTTTTTTAAACAATTTAAATCAAACATGACATTTGAAAAACAAATGAACTAAAGAGGTTTGTTTCAAAAATACTATGTGTCAACAAATCATAATGAAAATATATATGTTTTCATTCTTTTGGGACAACCATACATCCACTCTCACCATCCCTTGTTCCTCCAAAACCGTTATCTAATCTAATCACTCAATTGCACATAACTTTAATCCATATATTAGTATTGTCATTACTTACATTTTCAATTTCATAAAGCTATAAGTTCATGTCCAAATGTTCAAACCATGATGCCAGAGTCTAAATAGCAAGTGTACTTACATTTGTTACATTTGGTTCATAGAGTTTTACTTAGGTTTTTATTTGTAAAAGTTCAAAGTGATAGATATGCAAAATCTTTAAACTAAGGTGTCTAGATTGCAAGTTCATTAGCCACAAAACTGATATTAACGAGGTTTAACATGTTAGAGTGGTGTATTGTGATAAAGTTGTTATTTATGTTAGTTTTGACTAATATTATCAACTTCATCTTTTTTTTTTACTGAAAATGTATCTTTTTTTTCTTCTAAAAATGTATATGTTACGAGTGCATTCTTAGTTTCAGTTTGCAAGGGTTGAGATTAGTTTATTCCATGTACATTAGTGATTTATAAATGTTTGCATTTTTCTTATAAAATTATGAATGAACCCATGTATCTTTCTTAACATCATGTTGATTATACTCTATTTACGAATTAATTAGTTTTCTCAAAACAAATTATAAGATATGGGCCTTTCTGCTGACATCAATTTAGATTCAAGCCCATATAATTATATATTGTAATAGCCCAAAAAAACAAAAAGCGATGAAGTGGAAGCTTACACATTTCTAGCATCCTGAAAAAAAAGATGAAAAAAACAGTGAGAAAATAAACTCATTTTTAAAACAACAAAAAAAACTAAGCTGACGAAAACAGGTTTTATCATGTTTAACAATTTAGAGATAACGAGTGTAGCTCACGTATCAAACATACAAAAGACTTGTTGCAATTTTTTATATGTTTATGAACCAAGAATGTGAAATAATGAATAGCATATTAATTTTAATTATTTTTAAAAAGTATAAAAAAATAATTTATTTTTATCAAACAAGTTTAATCGTATCATAAAGTCGACAAATGACAGCCCTACAAAAATGTGTCTTTATAGGTAGTGTAAGGCATCTGTAGTTACCGTTAAATTTTTTGTTTATACTTTAAAAAATTGTAGAAACCAAAAATGTCCTTATCATGTTTTCTTTACTACAATATATTTTAATGAGAAAATAATAGTCGTTATGACTTGACTAGAAAAAGTATAGGTGGAAAATTTTCATCTAATTAATAATATATAAAATTGTATAAATCAATCATGGGCCTACGGTTTCAATTTTTTCTATCAACATACGTGTCTTGTTATAAACAACAAAAATTAATTATTCAAACATTTATTTATAACAAACATTCTAAGTGACCTAGAAAGTAAGAAGGACCTAAAGGGACATTAATTATTCAACTCGAAATCATTTTCCATTGCCAATAAAGCTTGTCTTAACATCCTTATCATCGTATCAAACATTCTAAAACATAATTCTATTTATACCATATGGGTATGTGATTAATATTTTAATCTTCAGTCTAAATGGGTGATTTCATGTAACTTCGTGAATTTTCTTTTAACTAAAAATAAGTTGTGGTTTACGCTACATTTTCACATTGAACATGTTCGAAGATTGGAGGATCTCTTTTAGGGTGTAGGGGCAAAATCTCTTAAACCTAATACTACTTTGCCCACCATATGATTATATAAGCCACCTCATTCAAACTCAAAACTATCTAACATGATTGTAACATCATCTTTTAACTTAAACTACCCTAGCTTCAAAAAGATTTGATTGTGAATGTCAACCAGCTTCGGTGTTGGGCTTGTGATCAATTTCCAACCTAATGGTGATACTTCGGTGTTCGGTGTTCGGTGTTAGGTTTATGATCCAACCAGCTAATACCTAAAAAAGCTAAACCAGAGAAACGTACACTCTACTCTCACTCCCTAAAAGAAAGAATTATCTAACATTCTTACATCACATCAAACATCCTTTTAGGATATGATATTTTATGGGTCCTAATATATAGACATCCACTCATATAAAGCGACACCCCCTATACGCCGCGTATGGGTCTATACGCGGCGTATAGGGTCGAATACACTAAAAACAAGAAAAAACTTAGGAGGTTGTCAGAGAGTTATACGCTCCATATAGCCCTATACGACCCCCCTATACGACACATATAGGCTATATGACGCGTATAGCGAATTTCGACAATGACTCCGATGAAAAATTCAAGGGGCTGTCAGAGGGCTATACGACACATACAGCCCTATACGACCCCCTCTATACGACGCGTATAGCGGCTATACGACACGTATAGAAATTTTAAGGTGTTGATTTAAAATATTAGAGTGTCTATTTAACCAATTTCTTCATTAACAATTTATTTGTTTGAAAAGTCAAACCATTTAATAGAGAGTAAAGACTACACTCTACAGAAGTAGAAATTCATGTGGCCATGTGGGTATAAAGTATAAACACAATTTAAAAATAAAAAAAGGAAAAAAACAGTGAGTGTGTGTTTGGGTGGTTAAGCCTTCTAGTTACACAACCACCACTCATTTCAAAAGCAGCAACATCATGAATCCAAACAAAATCCACAAATCAATAAGCATCACAATGTGGACTTAAATCCAACCAAAAACACCCAATAAACTCCTCCTCCTCCTCCAACCACCACCATCATCACCACCACCACCACCATGGCCACTGGCTAAATATTAGTCTTCAACAAACAGTATATTCTTTCTGAAGTTATCCAAAGACCATGACTACTTACCGCTTTTCTTCCACTAGAAACACCATCACACATTCAAGATTTTTGTTTCTCAATTCCAAACTTTATCAACCAAATCACATAAACCATGTTAGTTTTGCTGAAGAACCGAAAAAAGATTTGATCTTGAGCATACCCAGATCATCTGTTTCACTTTTGAACCCAAGAAACTACCATAAACCCACACTCCCTTTTGCATCTTTATCAGAATCAAGTCAAAATCATGAACATGTTAAACAAGCAGAGGAAGGAGATGAAGGTGAATTGCCTGGTATGGCTCAAGCTTTTCACATATCATCCAACACAGCTTCTGCTATCTCCATTTGTATAGCTGTTGCAGCTTTGAGTTTACCACTTTTCATGAAAACTTTAGTTCAAGGAATGGGTTTAAAGACTAAGATATTGTCATATGTGACACTTTTGTTTGGGTTTTATATGGCTTGGAATATTGGCGCCAATGATGTGGCGAATGCCATGGGGACATCGGTGGGGTCCGGGGCTCTATCGCTCCGGCAGGCGGTGGTGACCGCGGCGATTCTCGAGTTTTCCGGGGCGTTGTTGATGGGTGGGCATGTGACTAGCACAATGCAGAAAGGGATCCTTGTTGCTAATGTTTTTCAAGGGAAAGATTCTCTGCTTTTTGTTGGGTTGTTATCTTCTTTAGCAGCTGCTGGTACTTGGTTGCAGGTAAAGATTACAACATTTTGGCAATACTACTGTATTTTGAGGTCAGACATCATCAATTCAATTGATAAGAGCCCCTTTGACTATTTAGTAAAAGTCAAACACATGAATTATGATATTAACATAATTATACATAAATATATCAGATTGATTGAATGAAGTTGGATTTCTTGAATGTAGGATTTAGGGTGGACTTATGTGGTTAGCAGACTAAAAAAGATATAAAAAAATGATAGTGTTGTAAAAAGATTCTGGATCCAAAAATATTTAGGAAATTCTTGGATCTTTGCTCTTTACAATAGCTTTTATCCCTGCAAAAAAGTTGTTTATGATAGTGCATACACTGGTAAAAAATCTTAGATCTTTGCTATTTAGAATCAAAAAAATCCTTAAACTAAAACTAGGAGATGCATTTGACCTTTCATACAAGAAGAATGTTGATGATCTTTGTAAGGTTGCATCAATCTATAATAAGTGCATACCCTGGTAAATCGAATCTTGGATCCGCTAATAAAAAGGAAAGATCTAAAGAACCCATTATTCCTAAAAAGATAAAGATGCTTAAACTATGGAGCCGCATATGAACTTGTATGCACACAAAATGTTGACTTTTTGGGTCTTGCTCAGATTGCTTAAGTTTAGGATAATGCATATCCTTGTCAAAAAAAAAAAAAAACTAGGACCTACTGATTGTAAGGATGTATCTAAAGACCCTTTATTCCTAGAGTGAACAAGAACCTTGAACTAAACTAGGGATCTGCATTTGGGCGCTTTTAGACACTAGAAATGTTGACTTCTTGGGTCTTGCTCAGGCTGCATCATTGTATGAAAGTGAAGCCTTGGCCAAAAATCGTAAATCCACCCATGTTAATTTAGGATTAACCAAAAGACTTTATTCTTAGAATGATAAAGACCCAAAACTAACTAGGGAGATTGTATTTGGCTTTTCAAATGTGAAAAATGTTGACCTTTTGGGTCTTGGTCACAGGTTGCATCATCCTATGGTTGGCCTGTGTCGACTACACACTGTATTGTAGGATCCATGGTTGGGTTTGGGCTTGTGTATGGTGGTCCCGGTGCAGTTTTCTGGAGCTCATTAGCGAGGGTGACATCATCTTGGGTTATATCCCCAGTTGTGGGTGCGGCAGTTTCTTTCCTCGTGTACAAATGCATTCGCAGGGTACGTACAACCTACTAAATTATTAAATGAAGATTTTTGATTGTAGATTATGAGGTGTCTAGATGTACATTTGAAAAGTGAATATTGCAACTTGAAAATCATAATAAGATAACGAGGGAAACCGTTAACCAAAGCAAGGGAAATAATCAGTTTTGATATAACTACTTACCTGCTTCTACAAATCTGATTACTTTGACCCTGAATAGTTGGAAAACTAGAATCGTGACTATTTTGACCCAAACGCTCAAAGCTGCTAGTGAAAATATTTAGTCTAAACATGAATCCAAACACCCTTGAATGCATACCTGAATTCTGACACCTAGTTAAGCTGTAAAACTAGATGTCAGGATTTCCATCCATTTATTCATGAATGGGATGACTCAACTAGTCGACTCATTGTCACCTCTAACTCAAAGTCTTTTGTCTTTCAAGATACTGTCTTTCGGGCTTTATAAGGATTATTATGTATACCTAACCAAGTTGTATTACATTTAGTTTGTGTACAGTGCTCCAAATCCTGGAGAAGCAGCAGCTGCCGCAGCGCCCATTGCTGTTTTTGTGGGTGTCACACTCATAACCTTTGCAGCTTTTCCTCTAAGCAGCAAACTACCAATAGCTCTAGCCCAAGCCCTAGGATGCGGCACACTAGGCGCAATTTTGTCAACAATGTCATCCGAAAACAGCTAGGTCACCTCCTAGCCAAGTCAAAGTCAAGCCACCAAGAGCCACACGAAGAAGAGTCCACTCCTAAAAACCTCGGATTCCTATCAGATATTGCAGGCCCCACTGGCACCCAGCTTGAAATAGTTTACGGTGTGTTTGGCTACATGCAGATTCTATCAGCCTGTTTCATGTCATTTGCTCATGGTGGAAATGATGTGTCAAATGCAATTGGCCCGTTAGCTGCAGCTCTTTCTATATTACAAGGTGGGGCCACTGGGGTGAAATCGTAATTCCACTTGATGTTCTTGCTTGGGGTGGATTTGGGATTGTTGCAGGGCTTATGATGTGGGGGTACAGAGTGATTGCTACAATTGGGAAGAAGATTACAGAGTTGACTCCTACAAGAGGATTTGCAGCCGAATTTGCTGCTGCTACAGTTGTACTCTTTGCATCAAAACTTGGACTTCCTATCTCAGCTACACACACTCTTGTGGGTGCAGTTATGGGGGTTGGGTTGCTAGAGGACTTAATAGTGTGAGAGCAGAAACTGTACGGGAAATTGTTACTTCATGGGCGGTTACTATTCCAGCTGGTGCAGTGTTTGCTGTGGCTTACACGTGGATTCTTACCAAGTTCTTGCCATTAATTTTTTGAGTGTAAATTGAATAAAGATTCAAACTTTATCCATTTGAAGGCTCTAATAAACTCTAATCAATTATCTTGTTCTTGTTTATTTGACGTATAATGTATGATTAAAGTTTGGAATGAATCATTTCTATCGTATGGTATCTTTGTTTTTTGGTCATCATACCTATTTTTCTGCTAATTCTTATCAAGTTATTAGTGCTTCTCTACTAAGCAATACAAAAATCTTTATTATCTTTTGATATTATTGATAGCAGAAAAGTATAGTTGTTTTATGTGATAACCATGTTTGGCTATAACATGGAGTCATGGACACAACACAGTTATTGCATACAACAACTAAACTTTACGGTCAATAACATCAAAAGTTACAAATGGGTCAATTTGGGTTATAGACTTATGGTTTATCCATAGTCTTGGTGTCGTAGCTTGTCCTACACATTTGTTTGACTTTCATCCTAGGTGTCTGTATAGTTACTTTCTAGCTTGTCTTACTAGGAGCAGCCTCTCTATCTCTTGAGATAGAGGTAAGGTTTGCCATCATCTCACCCCTTCCGGACCCTACTTTTATGAGTGGGATATTACCGAGTATGTTTGTTGTTACTTATGGTTTATCCATAATGGATCAAATGGGTTGAATAAAAAGTTTTGCAGGTCAACTCACCAGACCACAACTAAGAACAACTCAATTTGACCAGTTACCCAACCCCCTAACCTGCCAGTCTTGCTACTTTTACTGGTTCCAAGTCCCAACATTTATTTGGAAAGTGCACACACATCCAAATTTGCAAATAGTTTGTTTCTGTTGCTCAAAATAAACACAACTTCCGGTCAGAAAGAAGCAAACCTTATCGGTTTTCCCATCTCTTGACCATCAAAACAAGCATACTAACAGATTCCAATATTGTAAATTTTCATAAAACGTGAATACGAGTCATGGGTACATCAGAAAAACATTTTGCAGTTAATTTTCATAAAACAACATACCTGTTTCATACAGATTCAAATCAATTATTCATGGAGAGAGTTCTTGAATCGATGTTAAACTGGGCTCCCAGTCAGATCCCCGCCATGAACTTGACTTTGACTTCATGACTGGCGGCACACGTTTTTTGTTTGGTTGTATATGTTTCTTAACTATGCGCCTTGATCGCCTCTCTTCAGATCCATTGTAATCTGCAGAACAAACAGATTTATCAGACTCATCAGTACCTGTATCTCCTGCTGATTTATTCTTTTTTGCAGCATAATTCTTCTTCAACTTCTTTAATGTTGTCAAAGGAACTAAATAGTACTTTTGTCCGGGCAAGAGTAGATCCTTTGCTGTTAATACACTTTCGTTAGGATTCTTGAAAACCTTGGGCCTCGCTAAACACATCCCCGGGTAATTCCCAATTAATTGAGAAACTGTGACAGGATTTTGATAAAGATCTTCTTTCCCACCCGCATGCAGAACCCTAACACATAATTCCCTTGATTTTAGACTACTCCCAATTGAAAAGGATTCATCTTTAACCTCTTTAGGCTTTCTTGAATCTTTTTTGTCCCGTGAGTGGACTCCAAAGAGTGAATCTAAACACCCTATAAGCATTTCAAGACACTAATGTCTCCTTGATACCAGTTTCAAACATTATAAACGACTAAAAACCGTCTTTTTCTTTGGTTTTTCTTGTTATTGCTATTTCCATAGCTAGCCAATTTGATAAAACCAAAGTTTTGGCAACTACTTGTTTAGAATGTGCTGTCTCTTTGTAAACATCAACTTGTTAACAATGATCTTTGTCATAACAACCATAAGTCTTCAAAAGTAACTTATCGGTTTCAATCTTTGCCAGCTTAGAAAACACATCCTGGTACTCATATCATACTCCCAAAGGCCAGATGACACCTGGCGTTCCAGCTTCTTTTGTCTCCCACTAATCCAATTATTATGAAGCACAAAACAGCCTATGCTACCGCACGTTGATGACACGTTACTTGAGTCCCATAGGTCTCGGTAGGCCCCGTTTGGAAAGAGGTTTCGGTCCAAGAAATGGATGGTGAGATTTGTGATGGGTTCTTGACAAGTGTCATCATCTAGACGGTACGATCCATTCAACCCACATAATGTATCATAAAAACTTGGTTGTTCTGAAAGATTTGATAAAGAAGCATGTTTTACTACCATTTCTAAAGCAGCAATTGTTGTACTGTCAGAGTGAGCATAGTAAAAGCCTGAATTTAGGCGCCGTGGTAAATTTATTGGACCTGCACACAAAACTAGAGTGATTAACAACTTATGTATAAGAGTAGAAAATAGTGGTGGTAAAAATTTTGCCCATTTACTTGTGAATGGGTTGATTTAAGTTATGTTTTCACTGTAGCGCGTCAAATGGGTAAGCCTAAATGAATTAATTTTAAAAGAGGACGAAAGGGTCGGACAAAGAGTATTTTTATGGCATAAAAAAACTCATAATATTAGTTTTTGAAATCGTATTTGACACAATATCTATTTGTAAAAGTATTAAAAAATTTGGAAGAGAAGTGTCACGGGTGAATCCAATCCGACCTTCGACGTGTACAAAAAAAACCATTTTGACTAGGAACCCCTCCACCCCCCAACCTGCCATGTTTCCATATAGAGTAGAACCCATACTCAGCTTGGTAAGATAATACTCTCTCCTACAAGGGCAAACATACTTATGAGGCACCATCTTCAATTAAATTTTACAGTGTAAAAATTGTTTCTATGGCGCACCGTCTTTAGTTCTTTTAAAGCAAGTTCTCAAAATTGAATTATTTTGACAACCTGTTTTATTTATAAAAGATATTACAAACAGAGAACAGTAGGTCCAACTTGTAACATAATCCATAGAAATTTAATTGAAAAGTATTCTATTTGATTTTAAAAGTCAAACGTCGAATCATTAAAATTGTTATTAGACAATGAAAAGATGTTAACTTATAAACACAAATTTCTTGAAACACAAACCTGTGAGTTTGTACTCATCAGATTGAGCCACAAAAACCGCAGGACCAAAAGTGGTAAGCATAGGCAAAGGATTCTTAAACCAATAAACATCAACATCACTCATTAGTACATTGTATCCCAGCTTAAGAATCTCCAAAACGACCCTTGATTTCACTTTTGTTACCCTTTGAAAACAATTTGTTCCAAAGTGGCAGTCATCATAGCTGATGTTGCTTGGAGCTGATCTAGCTCTAAATACAGGCAATCCCTACGGAAGTGAACAAGAGCAGTTAGATAATATATAGCCTTAGATATATAAGATGGAGGTGGCAAGACGAATGGATTGAACGGGCTGGGTAACGGGTCAACCCGTATTTAGGTTCAAACAGGAAATATGTGTATGATTTTACTATAAACAAGTTATATGTATTATGATTATGGAAAATAATATTATAACAGTAGTAATCTACATCTTTAAGTTAGCTAATTTAGATGCTATATTCATTAAAAATGGACTTTGGGGCACTTTCAACTGTTCAATCCATCTGACCCGCAGTCTTCTATTAGAGGTCAAGGTGGGATGGGTCAATCTGATCTGCAAACACTTTCTGTCCGTTTAAAACTTTATTATAAAATCACCACGTTGATTATGATTGCAAAAACAATACTGTTACAAAAAAATATACATCTTTAAGTTAAATAATTTAAAGGTTGTATTCGTCAAATATAGTCAAAATTGCCACCTCTAATTAGATATTCATGATTTGAGTGACTAAGCAAATGTAGGCTCACCTGCAAGACACAAAAGTGTATATTTCATCATCAAGAGCACATAGTACAAAGTTTGAAATCTGAAGGAGGCGTAGTCTACACACCCAACTCATTAGCATATCTTTATAACTATATCCTGCAACCGCTAGAACAATAGTCTTATTCTGGTTTGCACGCATGGATAATAGACGCTCTAAAGAAAATGGAAGAACTAATGGCTCTAGTGACATCAACTCGATCTTTTTTGAGAAGCCAACATTTCCATCGAGTGATCTTAGTTTATCAATACAACTCAAAAGGTTCTTATGTTTACTCAATCTAAACACTCCTAAACCATTAAAGCTTATTCCTTTAGGGGACCCTAATGGATAAACAAAGTTCTCTGTAGTGCTTCCAAAATAATAGTGCCCGTGACATTTGAAAAGTTTGATGATGTTGGAGTAAGGGGCTTCATGGAAGTATAATGACCCATAAAGAGCTCCTAAATGAGAATTTCCAACTTTTTCCCAATTTCTTGCTTCTATTGTAGGGTCAAAATCAAGATTATTGACAAAGAAACTTGAAATGGTCAAACTCGCATCAAAGACAAACCTAAAGTTAGAGGATAAAGCCTCAGTAATGACCCACATGGTATGGAAACTTTTTCCATACAAAAACGGGGGTAAAACCCCACTATGCAAAGGAATGTCTTTGTTATTCCATGCCAAAATTATTTTACTGTCATCACAAAGTTCCCATCCCCATTGAGAAAGAAAGTCCTGCAACTGACCAAAGAAGGAAGATTTAAGGGGTGTTTAGATGGGTGTTATAAAAATATGTGATATTGAGTAAGCAAAACCAGATATTCATTTTAATGAACAATAGTGTAGGTGTGTACAAGATTGTGTTTGGATGTGCTTTTGCTTCTTGAAATTGTAATAATCAGTTTTGATGATGCTAGAGTATGGCAGATTATGATCCTTTAATAAAGTAATAGATATAACATATAAGTAATTTTACTTTATACTTTGATAATCTTCTTAGTCACAACTAGTCTAATAAACATAACTAAGTAATTTTACTTTCCGAAAGGAGAAGCAGGCCACTTAAACAATCAAAACTGATTATTGTGACTTGAAATCACAATAATCAAATAATCACTTTCAAAACGTACATCTATTACTTTCTTAATATAAGGATACTGTCAAAACATAGCAATATACTTTCAGTTTTGTTCCATTTTAGTCATTGTACTTTTGATTGGTACATTTTAGACTAAAGTTTTATAAAAATCAATGTCCCATAGTGGTTGGCTTTTTAAAATGATCACAATACCCTTAAAATTTACTGCCTAGGTCAATGTAGGAATTGTCATTTTGGGGCATTATCATCTTTTTTTATAATAAAAAATGACTAAAATGGAGCAGTTTTTATAACTTCAATGACTAAAATGAAACATAATAATGGATAATGACTAAAAATAGAACAAAAGCGAAAGTACATTGTATTTTTTACTCTACCCATAATATAATCATAAAGTTACTCATTCACTTTGAACTTGTATCAGTGCAATTAGTAATCATCTTTTACCTTTTTTGTTTTATCTTTTCACCCTTGTCCCCTAGCCAATGTTTTCCATCTACATCCAATTGAAATGGAAAATCTGATACGTTTCTTGGTGAAGCAACAAGGAGCCAATCATGGTCAAGATTATGAACATGATTTAATGTTGCAATAAAGTCAGGTAAAAGAATGGTTTCTGGATCCATCAAAACAGATATATCCGAGTTCGATGTTTGTGCTCTTGTGACCATTGAATGAAAGAATGGAGTACCTAAAAATCTGAAAACATTTTAACAAAATGTGATATTTCCTACAGTTGTGCTCATTATAATACATCGGCATCATATTGCGACATAATAAAAAAAACACATTAAAATAAGATAATCAGTTGATTAAAGCTAGGGACATGTAGGTAATTTTATGTGTATCTCAAGTAAGTTTTGTCATGGCAAGTTCTTACATGTTTCTTTGAATTTCATTATCTTAAAAGAAGTTTGGTCCATTAAGTGGAACAGTGATAAAACTTGATTCATTTGCCCCTCTGAAAAGTAATGATTTTTCACCTAAATACTCGAAACAGATTATTACAACTTCACACAGTAAAAATCAATATAAACACACATCCACACACATAAACTCCCTAAATATAATTCTTATCTTGAATTTCATACATGAACAAGTTCATAACATTTTACACCTCATTTGTGCAAACATATGTGTGATCTAAATTAATAATCCATAATAATGATAAGATTGGTGAACTGAAAAGCACTTACGTGTAATCAATGGCGGGTTCAACAGAGACCCTCGAATCAAGGCCAAAAGAAGCTGCAAAAGCGAAAACAGAAGGATCTTGACCAAAAAGAACAACACTAATATCTTGTGATAAACCAAGCCATGATCTAATAGCTAAAGACTGATTACTCCCAATTGAACCAACAAAAGGTTTAGCAGCTGCAATATTGTAACAGTGGGACCCACTGAATTTGTGAGATTCTTGATTTGCTCTTTAATGTAAGAAGACGGTAATATTTGAGTAGTGGCATAGAAAGAGATTGAAATCAAGACAAACCCACACATCCAACTTAACAATAATCCAATTTTCAGTACCTGTAAACGAAAAGTTCCCATTTTTACACCAAAAACGAGTGAACTCATCTCAGAATCTTGATGGGTTCAATGAGAATCATCCATTGGACCAAAGATTGACATGGGTTTTGTCAAGATGTACAATTTTCGACCAAAAAGGACTAAAATAGTCTCAATTGATGGGTTCAATTAAAAAAAGATTGGCAAAACTATGAAATCATCTAAAGATTTGAAATGGGTTTCATCAAGATGTACCATTTTTCGACCAAAATCGAGTGATTTAGTCTCAAATTCTTGATGAGTATAATGAAAATTGAAAAATCATCCATTGGACTAAAAGATTGGCAAAACTATGAAATCAACTAAACACTTGACATGGGTTTCATCAACATGTACATCTTTCAACCAAAAACGAGTGAAATAGACTCAAACTCTTAAAGGGTTTATAGAAAAATCATCCATTGCCTTGTGAATAATCGAATTGGGGCTTTTGAAATCGGCATTCTTGTTGCATAAAAGAGGGTGATGGACCATTAATTTGATGGAGACGAAGGGTTTAAGGTGTCAAAAAAAGTGTGAAGAAAGAGAAAAAGGTGACACTTTAACGGAAAAGTGAAGCTTCTTTTGGTGGGAAATCCACCACCGGAGCCACCGGAAAAGGCGTTGAAGGAGAAGCAAGAGACATGTGAGTCTTGACGTTGACTGGGTGTCACCACCACTACCGAGTCAACGGACTCCGGGTCAACCCTTCTTACACTATTCTCGGATTTTACTAATTTTTTTTATTAATATAAGTAATTCATATATGATTTATATATAAGTAAGGCGTTGAACCGGACGCCTTACTAATTTGGTGGTCGGACCGGTCGAATCGGATTTAACTATATTTTAATTATATTTATATATGTAATTAAATATAAGTAATTCATATATGATTTATATATATATATTTTATAGTTATATATAAAACTTAACTATATTGTATATCCGGCGTACTAATTTATGGTTTAACAACCCGTTTTTACCCATTAAAATTAAATAAAAAAAAGGAAACCGGTCCGAACCGGTCCGGCTTCTCGGTCCGACCAGCGGTTCGGGACGAACCGGCCGGTTCGACCACTACAAAACGAATCACAACAGGACCGGGCCAACCCCCGATTCGCGATCAGACCGGCCGGTCTGATCCGGTCTTAACAACAAATGAAGATGATAGAGAGCCACATACTTTGACGTTTCGATTCCTTCTTTCTGCAACTAATACTTTATGTATCTATGTGTGATGTGTGATTAATCCTAACAACTACCAAATAAGATTAGAGGGTCCACAATAGATTATCGATAAACTAACAGGAAAATGAATATATAACTAACCTTCTTTCCTTCTTTTTGAAGCTCGGAAGCACGAAGGTACAACTCACCTCTTACACCATATTGGACTCTCTTCACATTCTCATTAATCTGGTCATAATCCAATGCTTTGCGTGACATGATTCTTGATTCAAAAGGTAGTGATCACAAATCAGTTGCTAGCCTAAGATTGTTCACAAAACCACATGAATATATTCAGTAGCTAAGAATAAAAGTGAAAGGAAAAAAAACTTAACTAAAATTTCAAAAATTATATTGCTCATACAAAGACATCTATGATGTGCTAACACCTATACACTTGTGTTTTGACAATAATTATGACCCAGTGATCGAGTTATCAAAATTAGGTAATCAAGTGTGTGTCAGATTTTTATAATTTAAAGAACAGATATGTAATATGAGTAAAAAAAGCATTTTTACAAAAAAAAATAATAAAAATGTAAATGCAATTATATGTCTCTTAAACTTGATCTTATTTTACACTTGGATAATCACGAACTGTTTGGCCACTAAAGAGACATCAAAGCAGAAGATTTGCGAAACAGTAAAGCCAATCAGATAACTGATTCCAAAACGTAGATCCAAATACATACACACACATATGTGTGTGTGTGGTCATGTAGTTATGTATAGTAGGACTAAATACACATTTTTCGTGTTGGTAAGTTTTTCAATCCAACTTTGTCATTATATCAATAAGTGAAGTTACAATATATTGATAGCATGCATTTTGTTCCACAATAAACTATACTGTGGTATTTAATAACTAACTAATAATCAAAAAGCTTTACTAAACTTTATGCCCAACCAATGATTGCATTTGTTTTGAGAGTGCAAAAATCATGAAATGTCCAAATTAGTCGCTTAAACAAGGCTAGAACTCATTGATATCATCAACATTGTTTTCAACACCTTATGTTGTTCAAAGTTTTATACTGCTAACAAGCGCCCAATACAAATCAGGAACGTGTCTAGATTTCTAAAGTTGTGATTTGGCTGCCATGTGAAATGTCAACGCTATAAAGCAAGGCATCATACTTCTCAACACTGACTTTTGACATTCTGACTATTCATGCTAGTCACTCGATCGAGCTAATTTCCAACTTTGAAGTTTAGAAAACATGGTGACATTATTAGATTATAGAACAAGAATCACAAACAGCAAATTGGTGGTGGTAAATTGGCAACAAAATTCAAAAGATCATGTCATTATGGCAATCTTATATCTGAAACCTACTATGTTTGACTTAAAACACCAAGTGTGTTTGACTACTGGAACAACTAACAACGCAATGATCAATGCTAATTAGCTCATTCTGAAGTACAAGTTTACTCCAGATCAAATCCCAAACAAGACAACAATAGATCCCTAAGACGATCGGATTTCGGAACAACACGCATGCATCAAAAACCCATAGTCAATGAAGCTATTAATCACCGTCTTCATTGTCGTCACCTCGATCGTCTCTTGTATTGAAGAATATTCACACTTCAATAATGGCAATTGGACAAACGTGGGTTCAACGTCTGTTCAAAAGGTGACAACTAACACATAGTTTTATTTTGAGTTTATTACAGATCGTTGTATTTAGCCATTTTTTCTAGGTTTGGGAAGTTAACAGTTTGGTTCAAAGGTTTATTAAAATGTAACAAGAAAAGTTCTTGATGGACATCAATTTTTCAGTTAAGTTTTTAAAAATGACTTAGGTGTTAGTTTATTTTTTATGTAGTAAAATTTTTATAGTCTGTGAATCACATCTGCAGGAGAATAGATGAACTAAACGTTTGTAGCATGCGAAAAAAATTGTTTGTTTTTCTAATATCTACAGACTTAAAAAAATAATATGTAATTAAAAATATCAATTCATCTACCATCATCACATTTCCTCCTCATTTCCACCACAACCACCACAATCACCACCGAAATAGGGGTGTGTTTTTTACCCCAAACCCGAACCCAATTAAAGACTAACCCGAGGAAGCCAACCCAATTATTACACTAACCCGAACCCGATTTTAATAAATGGTTTGGTCTTTGGGTTGAGTTTGTAAGATTCGGGTCAACCCGAATATTCGTTTTTAAAAAATTCCACGATTTATATATATGTGTGTATTATGATATCATTTACAAGATTTGAAAACATAATTTTCTAAACTTTATATAATATTGTTGTGGTTCCAATTTATTATATAAACTCTAAGGATAATTAATATATAATGTCATTTAATATTTAAATATGCATAATAAAGTGATCGTAAATATGCAAAAAAATTTCAATCAAGATAATAAACAAAATTCTATATTGATAACACATGCTAAATCTCATATATGCATTTTGATATATATATTGTTTTACATAAACATTTGAGATAGCGGATAATTTAAAACTTAACGGCTTAGTCTAACCTCATTACCGATTAACCCGACCCGAATAAACTCGAATATCAAAACCCGAAAACCGATTATATGTTGCTTATATGGTTTGGTCTTCGGGTTGATTTTCTACACCTAAAAAACCGAGGAACCCGACCCGAACAAACCGAAACCCGATTAAAAAACCCGAATGACACCCCTACACCGAAATCAATGTCTTCTTCGGCGAGACCAATGGAAACCTTGTGCCAGAGGGCAAAATCACTAGCCGAAGAAGCAACAAATAGATCTTGTAACATCTGTAATTTTTCAAGTTAAAACTCAAAACCCGAACTCAATTTGAATTTCTATTATTAATTATTTTAATGGTTTTATGGATTAAATACAACTTTTATTGTGAATTTTTTTTAATTATTTAAAACAACTTGTAATAATTTACTTAGAAATAAATATTTTCATAAAGTTATAAGATTTATTAATCATTTTACTATAATTATCCAAATGGAAAATTTTTATTAAAAAATTATTAAGTTATAAAATAACTTTTAATAAGCTTATAAAGTTTTATGAATTTAATTGTTGAAAAATAAGTAATTAATTTAATTTATTTAGTTTTATACGTTTAAGGTTTAAATTGTATTTATTGAAACTTAATATAAAGGTTCTGTGCATAAAAATAACAACTTTTGAAAACGTAGGGACCAAAGTTGTAAATTTCTTAAAAACCCAAACCACCCTCATTCTCTCTCCCTTAATTTCGGCACCGGGAGCGGCCATCCTCCGGCCAAGCTCCGTTGGCCGCAATACACTCCCAAAACCCATCATTTTTTAGTCCGAAAGAGCTAGTCGACTCGGGGGGACCTCTCGAGTTTGAACCCACGACTTAATTGAACATTAAAGCTCGATATTAGAGGGTCTCGAACCAAAACGCACATCTCGATCGGTTTATAACCGTTCAACGTACAAAGATTGATGATTGATCAAACTAAACGCACAGAAACGTTCGGATAATCATTGCTAAGCTTAATGCATGGTTTAATTCGAGTTAAATCATCAATTAAACATATAAACATAACCGAAATGTTCGAATCGAAATCACAACCCAATCGGCACCTTAACGTACAAATTAGGGCTATTTAACAGAGGGGAAAGCTTTCTTATGATTCCTTTCAACTTTCTGAACCTTTAATTGCTTGAATAATTCACTCGATCATCGATTCAAGCTGTTTCTTCCTCGCAAGCAAGTCGAGACAAACCCGAAGCTTAAACATTATCAATCGATTGTAATCAAGTGTGTTTAATACACTATTTTACTCGAAATTACATGGGGAAGAAAAGCCCTATGATTAATCTGGGTAACAACATCGAATTGAGGTACAATTTGGAACATTTGCAATCTAGGGTGTTGAGTGATTTAGGGGTTATTTGAAAGATGATTTTTATTAATTGATTTGTAATTTAAAACAAATTCTGGGCTTTAGCCCAATCGGTTATCATATCATCTTTGTATGCAAGAGGTCACGGGTTTGAACCCGGCCTCCTGCATTTATTTTTTTAAAGCCAATTTTGTATATTTTAAACTTTAAAAATTATACTAAAATGTTATTAAATCAAAGTAAAAGTTATTTTAATAACTAAAATACTTCAGAAATTATTAATTAACTTTAAATGTATTAAAAACTTATGATTTTAAATTTAATTATTTTTTTAGAATAACAAAGGTTATAAAACATTATAAATTCTTTTATGAATTTAAATGCTAAAAATATAATATGATTCAAATTTAGATTATTTCAAAACATTTTAAATTTATATGTTAAATAACTAATTATTCATCTAATCATTTAAACATATTATATCATAATTAGTTAATAAATTTATTCGTTGACTTTTATTTAAATTCTTGAAAATTATAAAACAATATAATTTGCTTTATCCTTATTTTCAAGGTTTTGTATTATAAAACCTTTATGTTAAATCATTTTAAAAGCTCGAAACTTTATAAAATGATTTTAAATAATTTTAACATCATTTAAATAAGTATTTATTTAATTCTTGTTATCAAGCTTTAAATAATTAATTATTAAATTAATTATTTTTTTCACATAGTATACTTAATTTCTATTAAATCAATAACTTAAATTGTTAAGACGTCTTTAATTATTCTTGGACTAAATGATTTATATTGTCTTTATTAAACCAAAACATAAACAAGTCATTATTTTACTTAATTATTTAAACCCCCAAATTCCAATTGAAAACCTAGTTCACGTCTTATTGTTAATTTTATTATCGAACTTAATCTTGGAACTTATACATTTAGGCATCTTGTAAGAGAAATCGTTGGAGCCTCGTTTGTTTTTCTTATCATCATCTTATATATATCATGTGAGTTTCCTCGCCCCTTTTTTATATTTTTCACACTATTTTGGGTGAAACATGATACTTATACATCATACACTTATAAACGTTTAAGACTTGTAAAACACTTGCAATTCATCTTTATATTTTGTCATGGTTATTTGTGTGTTGTAAGTGATTATATGAGATACATAGTTTGTTTACAATCATTAACTATTGTTAGCCTGGCGACGTCTTAGATCTTTGGCCTGACAAGCCTATTTGGTGCTAAAGTCGATGTATTGCCGACTCCTGATGATGTATGCTTGTTCATCATGGGAACCAAATACACTTAGTCAATCTTATATACTTGTAATCAAGTCGAGGTTTGGTTGTAACGATATGTGTTCTATAACCTTACTAACTTATAACATATGACATGAATTGCTACTTGTAACCTTGTTATATTATGTATGAAAACCTTGGAAACTCACCAACTATTTTTAGTTGACCTTTTATTTTCATTATGTTTCAGGTTTGATGCTTGAAGATCTTCTTGTGCTCATATAGGACTTGGACCTAGATAAATTGAAATACTTATGTTATTGGTTGTTTGTTGTTTGTTTTGTAATTACTTATTCGTCTTGTAACGTTTAATGAATAGTGGCATTTAATATTATTCAACTTAATTAGTTCCATGTGCTATGAGCAATCGTCTCCCATTCGTCCGCCCCGATGATTCCCCCGTCGGTCGGGGTGTGACAGATCTCAAACCCTAACCTCTTCTCCCGTTAAAATCTCCGACGTCATCTCCGAAACCGCCAAACGATCCAAAGACATTATCACCGAAGCTTCCCAAAAAGCTTATTAGTTGAAGACTGTCGCCCTCTTCTCACTCGCCGATCAAATCCACAATCTCTACATCACCTATTCTTCCAGAATTTCCCCTTTACATATCTTGTTTTGAGTTTTCTATTGATTTGGATCTATTCATAGGTTCTATGCAAGTGTTTTTTGTTGATGGTGGGTCGACGGTGGCGGGTGGGGTGGTGGTGACTGCTTGAATATGGTGATGGTGAAGGAGGAGGATGGAAGAGATTGAAAGTGATCAGGTTATGTCTTCTTCACGCATACATCAGGCATCCATTTTTAATAAAAAAGTCTTTCAAAAAAAAACAATCGGCAGACCTCAACGTCTATGCGTGGTTTGCGCGGCACAGAAAAAAAAGATCAATAAGTACTTCTCAAAAAAACAACACCCAAAAATGTCCTTTTAAGTTAAAAATAAAAATGAGAGAGAAAGATAGCATATGAGATGAAGGGGATAGAGAGAATAAGAGAGAGGTGGTGCTCTTGTTGTGGTGATGATAGATCGTGATGATGGTGGCAGGTGTCTCCTTAAGTGAACCCCGATAAGACAACGTTAATTACAAGTTATTAAGTAATATTATTTATAAAAACAAGTTTAACTGGTAAATCTCGTTCGTAACAAAATTACAGGAGTATTCTATAGTCTTATGTGACCGACATAGGCCAAAGCAAATTAAAAAAGTAAAAAAAAGTTTTGACATAAAATAATTGAAACCATATCATGAAAGACTTGGATCTTTATAAGGTGTAAGGTATTTAAATTACACATTATGTCTACACGTATTAGGCTCTGGACTTTAAAACTCTCTCTTTCAAGTATAATTGTGATGCTACTAGTACTTCTTAACATAAGTTGACTGACTTAGGTGCTGTTTGGTAACTTCTGAATGGGTAAGTGCTGAACGAATAAGATGTATGAACCAGTAAGAGATCTGTACCAATAAGTGTTGAACCAGATTAAGTCTGGTTGGTTGGATATCTGAATGATTGTATATAATGACTATTTTACTTGTATGAATTACTTCTTGATAAATATAATTTATCTATTTGGTTATAAGTCTTAATAATAAATAATTATCAAAGAAATAAAATACAAATCATATTAGAAAATTCAAATGAATTCAATATAACATGTATTATAAAAATTAGAAGAATTAATCATATCATAAAAATAATATAAACCAAACTCATATCATAGAAAAACAAACCAAATAAAGCCAAAGAAAAATCAAAATGAATTCAATATGATGAAAGCTATGCATCAACCAAGTTCTATGCTTGAAAAATCAAAATGGGATTGATTTGCTATGAAACTATAATTTACAACATTAAAATCAAAAAATACACTTGAAATCTAATTACTACAGCCAATAACATCATGTTATGTTTAATAACTATCCTACAATAACTGATTAAAAAATTAAACTGTAGCATCTTGTATTTTCGTTAAGTTAAAAGTTAACTTTGTTAAATTATTATAAGGACTAGTTATGCCTTTTATGAAATTTGTGGGCTACTTACGTTTACTTGTTAGTTTGTCATTTAATTTCTAATATAAATCTTAATAATATAACTATTAAATTACGATAACACTAATAGTTATGTCTTAATAATAATAATAATAATAACAATAATAATAATGAAATATAACGATAATAACAATAATAATAACTAAAATAATAATAATAATAATAATAATAATAAAAGTAATAATTTATAAATAATTGATAAGTTATAAAAACTTGAACTGTAATTAAGTTGGGGGGCTTATTTGCAAATTTAGAAACTTTAATTATGAAGTTTGTACATATTAAACCACATGGACTAAAACTGCCAATTGATAAAATTCAACTTGAGTTCCCCTTTCAAACCCGTAAATCTGGCCACCTAGTCGGCCAACCTCGGTCAATTCTCCGGTGAGGTAAAAAAAATGCATAAAAACCTCCCAACTTCGAACACAAAGATCCCAGTCGGTTCACGAACGTGTTTCGAATTCAATGGCGATCTTTAATTGAGTTAATTAGCTATTACGAACACTAAACAAATCGAGTAACCGTCGAATTTAAATTATTGAGCCGTTCAAACAATTAAGACTAATAATAACCCAATTAATCGAACCTAAACGATCGTCTATCTATCTCTAAACGATTATCACATTCAATTTCACCTGAAAAACACAATTTCAGTTTCATCGCAATTGATTCTCTCTTCATCTCGAATCTGCAACATACTCAAAACCCACCTCTTGAACGATTTAAACCAAAATCAACATAGGGCTTTGCATCAAGGACATCACACAAAGCTATCCACAAAGTTAATTGAGTTATCATCAACGTTTACATCTAGTTTGCATCTCCTTCGGCCGTGATTTGTTCATCGTTGGGTCCACCTTCACTTCGAACGTATTTGGGTAAATTAAATAAATGCATATGCTCGATTAAGCATGGGGAACAAAAGCCCTATGATTACAGGCTCTTACATTAACGGATTAATGTTCAATTTTGGAGATTGTAGAATTAGGGTTCATAAGAAATTGGGGTTTTCTTTTGTTCATGTTTTTAACATACTAAATCCCAATTAAACCGTGGCTGAGAGCTTTGGTTCACTGGTTAAGTCTTGCCCCCGCATTCATGTGGTCCTCGGGTTCTTTTTTAAAGCCTTTTTGGCCTTAAATTAATTATGAAAACTTTATAATAACTATAAAAATGACTTTTATAAATTTAAAATATTTTAAGGGCATCATAATATTCTCTGCAATTTTTTTGGTTAAATAACTATATATATATATACACACACACATAATAAATCTTTTAGCAAAGGTTACTTTTGGATAAATTTTATGTAAATAAATTATTATTGATCCAAACTTTTCTTTTAAATTAACATCGTATAAATTATGGTTATTTAAAATAATTATTCAAATTTCATACTTAAAACTTTATTAACTATTATAAATGATTCAATGATATTTTCTTTAAAATATATAAATAGAATATTATTTAATTTTATTATTATTTGATGCACTTACAAGAACACCCCCAAATACCCAAATTGGACCCTAGTTCTCGTAAATTCGTTAAACTTGCTATCAGACGTTAAATCTTGAATATATATATATATATATATATATATATATATATATATATATATATATATATATAGGTACCTCGTAAAGGATTACATTGGGACGACAATTATTTTTCCTTATTAAACACCAAATATATATTTGTTGATCATGTGAGTTTCATTGCCCCCTTTTTATATTATTTCACACTGTTTGGGGGTGAAACATGTTACCTTATCAACACATACTTGTAAACGTTTAAACTTGTAAAGACCTACAATTCATACTTTTATTGTCATGTTTATTTGTGTTGTTATAAGTCTTATGTGTGATACATATTTTGTTTACAATCATTAACTATTGCTAGCCTAACGACGTCTTAAATCTTTGGGCCTGACAAGCCTATTTGGTGCTAAATCCAATGTATTGCCAGCTCCGGATAACGTATGGCTTGTTCATCATGGGAACCAAGTTCACTTAGCCAATCTTATAAACTTGTAATCAAGTCGAGGTTTGGATGTAACTATATGTATTCTATAAACTTGCTAACTTATAACCTGTGACATGAATTGCTACTTGTAACCTTTGATATATTATGTATGTAAAACCGTTGGAAACTCACCAACTTTTTAGTTGACCCGTTATTTTTAACATGTTTCTAGAAATGCCCAAGTTTGAAGTCATCATTGAAGCTTGCAATAACCCAGGATTTTGACCTAGTTAAATGAATAAAATGACTATTATATGCTTTGTTTAGTTTGGGAACTATTTCATGTTTGAGACATATGATTGTTTTTCTTTGAAACTTATAATTTTAATATTTATATTTAGCGTTATGTGGTTGTGAACAAGCTTAACCCTCACATCTCAATGATTCTGCCGTTAAGATTGGGGTGTGACATAAACAATAACAATCAAATAATAAAAGCATTAAACCATACCATACAAGTTCCATATACCCTAACTGCAAAAATCTTACCACATAAATATGCAATTAAGATCAACAAAACACTTCAATCCTCCAAAAACTCCAGCAGCATACACCATGGACGTCGAAGACCTGCCATGGCCAAAATCCTCCAAAAACTCCAGCAACAAAACAAGTTCCATATGCCCAAAATCCCCCCGTTAAAGACCTGCCATGGTCGACCCGCGTCGAGGACCTGCAATGGGCGACCCCAAACTACACAAATTTGGCCATGGTCGACCCCTAATCGATAGTCACCGAACACAAAAGCCCCTATCAATAACCTGCCATGGCCGATCCCATCTAAAACAAACAATCCCATAGAAAACACGACCCCCACCAATAACCTACGACTGTAAAGAAGAATACGTACCTGTGAAGGGGACGAAGGAGGAGACCGTGAGAAGTGGTGATGGCCGCCGGCGAGATACTGAACGAAGAGGACGAAGATGGAGACGAGAAGTGGGGGAATTTGGTCGGATCTTCAATGTTGTATGACCTAATAAGAGCTCAATAAGAGGTATTTTTCATTAAGTGGTCATCAAACCAAACAACAGGATCTGACCGAGTTAGATATTTGGGTCTAACTAGTGTCATTAAGACCCAAACAAACAATCCCTTACATATTTCCTTCACTTACTATCTCTAGTTTGTGGGCGAATTATAATATATGCCATTTATACACAAATGTATTAACTTGATTGTCCGTTAACATAATCTTAAGACTTTGATCTGAACTCACTCCTAACAAGTTACTTTATATTTGTAACAAAGAACATCCAAAATCTTTTTTTCTAAACAATATTTTTTTAAGTGGTTCACTATTTATTCATTTTATTTTTTATTTTAATATATTTTATTAATGTAGTGAGTGAAAAAAGACTAGTACTTAAAAAGAATAACTAAATATTATTTAATCAAGGTATTACTAAATACGATAAATAACACGTGAGATGTTATAAAAAACTATCTAAATCTAGAAAATCAAATTTTTGAATAAAATATTTGGGATGAGAATGAGAAATAAAACGTGCATACTTTTAAGTTTTAAGCACTCTTTTAGTCTTTTGATTTCATTTCTCGTTTGAATCTTTGTAATGGGCCTAATGGGCCGACCCATTACTTACAAACCAAAGTTAACGGGCCTCACAACATCACCCATTTAACAGCCCACTAGAAGCCTGCAAATAAATCACAGCGAGAAAAGTAGACTCAATAGCGAATAACCAGAGTTCATTACATATAACATCAACATTCACTTCCATTTTCAACACAAAAACACACATTCATTAATCATTATTCACACATCACACCGATCGCATCTCAAATCATGCTTCAATTCTGCAGATTCTAGTGAACACAAGTAATCGATCATCAAACCACACGCAAATTCATCGATTTGACTGCAGATCGATCAAAACCAGATCTCAAATCGAACACAAACTGCATACATCTCGATATCGTGCGGATCTGATCCATCGGTTCGAGTAACTGATGGCAGGGGCGGCCTCTGCGCTGTTCCTTCTCGACATCAAGGGGCGTGTGCTGGTGTGGCGTGACTACCGTGGCGATGTCTCCGCTGTTCAGGCCGAGCGATTCTTCACTAAACTCATAGAGAAAGAGGTTATTTTGTTGTTGATTTGATAATTGATGTGATTTGATTGATTTGCATATGTATTGAGCTCGTAATCTATATAGTAGGTCTGTTGAAGTAGGCTGTACGCATTGTTAGTTTAAGGTTTGAAATTAGGTTAGCTTAGTTAGCAGGTTATGGAATTAGGTCGAAACACGTAGATCTACTAGAATTAGAAAACATAGAAGCTTATACTATCTGTCTGCTTGTATGTTTATGCATTTCTGTTGTTATAAAGTGTATTAACTGTCAAGGATTGCACGGACACACACGAACAATCACCGAAAGAAACAGAACACAAGATATTTATAGTGCAGTATGACCTACGTCCGCTTTACTGTAACCAGGATTTTATTATTTAGGTGCTTAAGAATTACAAAGGCCATACCATATTACCATCTATCTATAATCACTAGATTAGGGTTTACAGCTTTGGGAACAAAAACTTAAACTTGGGTAAGCTGCCTAAAATAAGCTGAGACAGCAAGGGGGCTAGGGCTGGCTGCCTTTCTGCGCATCTGCCTAGTGCTGGCTGCCCGTTGAGATGCCTACACATCCAACAGTAACAACTAAAGGAATAGCACGTGCTTGTTTTATCCGGACTAGCTAGTTTAAAATTGTATCCAAACCGTGTTTATTCAGCTTGAATTGGATAATTTTTTTATTTTTCAAATACAGATTTTCAAGTGAATCTGTGCTTAATTGCTTACTGAGGTTAAGTACAGGTTTTATTAATTGTATGCATGCAAATGGGCATATCTAATTTGTTTATGGTGTGTTGATGAACCTCAGGGTGATCAAGATGCTCAAGATCCTGTTGTATATGATAACGGTGTCACCTATATGTTTGTACAACACAACAATGTATATCTAATGACTGCATCGAGACAGAACTGTAATGCTGCTAGCCTTCTTCTGTTTCTACACCGTGTAGTTGATGTAAGCAATAATTAATAGCTGAATGAAATAACTTTTTTCTTTGTTTATAACTTAAGAAAACATAGGATTATAGTCACATTTGGCCCCAGAAACTCTTCTAACATTTTTGCGATATTACTTGATAGGAAATAAATGAAGCAATATTAAGCTCCTATGTTTCCTCACCCTCCCCTTGTCACAAATCCCCTAGAATATCTTTCAATCATTTTAAATTTTAATATCACTTTCACAGTTTCAAAAGGGCTAAGAGATTTATATATGAAGTTCTTGTTTGTTGTTGGGTGACAGGTATTTAAGCATTACTTTGAGGAGCTAGAGGAGGAATCACTTAGAGACAACTTTGTGGTTGTGGTATGTATATATTACAATACATTCTCAGGAAAATGTAAAATAAACCCTATGGGCTTGCATCGGATTTGCGCATACATACTGGACTTTACTTTTGTATATGATTAAGTCTTTAAAGTTATAAAAATAATAAAAAGGCTATTAATATAGAGTGTAGGTACATGATTATGCAAAGGACATGATAAGTGTGTATTTATAAGTTTAGGGGCTTAATCATGTAGAAAAGGACATTTGTTAAAAAAGGTTAGAGCTTTATCATTGAGTTCAGTAAGGGATTTAATCATGTGAAAATAAATTATAGGACTTATGTTGAATTCAGAGAAAGTCTATAAGGTTTTTTGGAGGACCTATATTCTCACTAGATATGACACTATATTCTCACAAAAGTCAAGGGCTTAGTCATGTAAAAATAAAATTCAAGGACACATATGCTCACTTGATATGACTCTATAAGGGGGTAAAACCTGAAGCCTTTGATGTTTTGCAGTATGAATTGCTTGATGAAATGATGGACTTTGGTTACCCTCAATTCACGGAAGCTAAAATTCTCAGTGAGTTTATCAAGACGGATGCTTACAGGATGGAAGTTACACAAAGGCCTCCAATGGCTGTCACAAACGCAGTCTCCTGGCGTAGTGAAGGGATAAGATACAAGAAGAATGAGGTAGGCCTTCTTGTCAGAGCTAGGCACTATGGATATGTTATTACCCAAAAAAATGAGAAATAAAAAAAATCTGCTTGCCTTGTTCAGGTGTTTTTGGATGTTGTGGAGAGTGTGAATATACTTGTCAACAGCAATGGTCAAATAGTCAGGTCAGATGTTGTTGGGGCACTGAAGATGAGGACTTATTTGAGGTAACTTGATTAACATTTGTTCTTTAGTTAGATACTGTATACCATCCAGTCACTGAACTAGCTGTAAGTATGCCATTCTTCTTGTCTTGTTTATAACGTTAAGCTATAGTATCAGCATAATGACAATTCTTTCCCTGATCTTATTGAGATCAGAAGATAGATTTCATTATCTGACTTCTTTTGGCCATATTTATCCACCTGAAAAATACTAAAAATAACTAACAAGCCTTCTTGTTAATATTAAGGAGGATAAGGAATCATACATACAGGGCTATAGATGAACGAATTTTAAAGCAGAAAAATAGGGAAAAAAAGGAAAGAAGGGATACTATCCCACAGATCAGTAATTATTCAAGCACAAGACTTCTCTTCTATGCATAAAAACCCTTTACTTATTAACATTTTCAGTGTTTTGTGCCCATCTTTGTCCCATGAAACTGGAGTTGCCTCTTCTTTGTGCCCATCTTTCAATCCACTTAAAATAGTAACAATATGTTGAAGTTTCAGAGACACAGACACATATACACACTACTACACCTTGTTATGACTTATGTGGCCCTATTTTAGATCTTAGACATAAAGTCAGACCTGTGATCGTCTACATTACCATTTACAAGATAATGCTTAAGAGAGACGAATCTAATAACTGAACGCATACATTACTGAGAAAATATCACAAAAAGATCAAAATAAATAGGATTGTTTAATTTTTATAGTGAGCATTTGTGGACGCAAATACAAGGAAAACAAATAAATGCACTGAACTTATTAGGTACTACATCACAGACTTGTCAGGGTAGGCTCGAGAGTGATATTCCTATGGGAAATAACAGAGTATTTAAATCTCAATGGGATAATCTATAATTTCACACTACGTGTCTTTGTGTTTACTGTACCTTCTCATTTCTAGACATTTTATTGACTAATTACAGTCTGTTCCATTTTCAATATCTGTATGGAATTGAATTGTGGTCTATTCCTGCCACTTATAATATCCTCCTCGAAAAACTTAATTACTCTGATGATAACCAATGTCAAAAATAGTAATTGGCTAGTAATTTTTTTAAACAGCCACCTGATCCACCCAAGGAGAGCTTGTTTTCATGTTATTGTTAATTGAGTAATACATACTGTAATAAGCAGTATATGCTGTATAAGGGTATATTCTAAATCCCGCACATATAAAAGAGCTGTTAAATTTACTCCAGTTTCTAACAGGTGACGATAGAATTAACACATTCCAGATTGTGAACTGGATACGAACCAGAGATTCTATAATTTAAAATTACAAATGAGAAACACAAAATTTTTCAAATCTAAATCATAGTTTTCTAAAAAGACAGGTTTGGGACCGGACTTAGCTAGCAGAGAACCAGTTTCTGAAAAACTCTATAACCGCTGGTTCTGGTCTTGAAAATGGGATCCCATTTTGTTTTGTTGATCTGCAAAGAATCTTGCACACCACTCCAATTATGTCTCGGTGTCTCCTCTCTAACATGGTTGCTTAAACATCTCAAATAATTACATAAATCTTGTGCAACCACTAATGATGGTGTTTGATTACTTGCAGTGGTATGCCTGAGTGTAAACTGGGGCTGAATGATAGAGTTTTGTTGGAGGCACAAGGACGATCTTCTAAAGGAAAAGCTATTGACTTGGATGACATCAAGTTTCATCAGTATGTTGTTCAACCCTTCCCTGTTAAATAACTTGTGGTCATGGTTTGCAAGTTATAAAAAGCCAACTCAACATTATTCATTGTCTTTAGAGGTGGCTATTTTGACCCATTAATTATTTTTTGGCTGATTCCAGGGTGTATAGGTCAAGCAGGTGAAATTTAAACAGTACATCTTAAAAAGAAACTGGCCAAATGGGTTTGAACGATCCGAGAACTGCCAAAGAGTATTTACATAACATCTACTAAACCATTTTACCAAAAAGAGCGTTGAAACAAATAATTTTCATAATTGTATGATTTGTATTTTAACAGACTATTTATTAAAAATGAAAAAAATAGGAAGAAAGTGTTACAAGTCAATTTGACCCACACCAAATATTACTCTTTGACTTGTCACTTTGTCAGTTGTTACTAGCCTGCCCAATTCGCCACCTCTAACTTCTAAACTGCTGCACTTATCTTTGTTGTGTTTATTAGTATCTGCTCTAGTTTTTAACCAGTGTGCAATTCTGATATAGGTGCGTGCGTTTGGCCCGCTTTGAAAATGATCGAACGATATCCTTTGTACCTCCTGATGGAGCTTTTGACCTAATGACATATCGACTAAGTACTCAGGTTCTTGCAGTTCCATCCTTCAACTCAGCCAAAAATATAGTAACAAATTCCCTCCCCCCTCTTTTTCCCTTATATTGGATTTTTGATGATTTTATTCAGGTCAAGCCTCTAATATGGGTGGAAGCTCAAATTGAAAGGCATTCTAGAAGCCGTATGGAAATAACTGTGAAAGCACGGAGCCAATTTAAGGAGCGTAGGTATTAACGTTTTAAGTCTCTACTTATCCAACTCACGTTTGAATAATCAAAAATGCTATCTCTGGTTTAATTCATTGCTTATTTCCATGGTATTGCTTTGGCGATTTCAACCCATTTACTTATGTACGGGTTGATTTGATAGAAGTCCAAAGTGTATTTTTAGCGCATAAAATTCCTTAGATCTTTCTATTTAAATAATTTGTTTTTTGTTGAAAAACTTTAGTTTTTGTAATCAGGCATGTCATACTTTAAATGCTAAAAACTCCAGACAAAAAGTGTTTCAGGTCAACCCTTTTTGACCTGACTCTTACCAGTTACCCAATTTAGCTGTTACAATTTGCTCCATGTTGCCACCTCTAGGATTACTGCCTAAAAAGTGAAGAACATTGATTTTGACTCATGATTATGGTTTGACCATTTTGACTTGGCAGCACTGCAACAAATGTTGAGATTGAATTACCTGTGCCTGCTGATGCAACTAATCCGAATGTTCGGACTTCCATGGGATCGGCTGCCTATGCACCAGAAAGCGATGCTCTTAGCTGGAAAATAAAATCATTTCCAGGTGGCAAGGTAAACCATTATTTATATCATGTATCTATAAGTTGCAATTTCATGTGTTGACCAAGTCAAAGTTAAAATTCTGTTGCATGTTTGATGTTTCAGGAATACATGTTGAGAGCAGAGTTCAAACTTCCTAGTATAACAGCCGAAGAAGCAGCCCCGGAGAGAAAAGCTCCTATCCGTGTGAAGTTTGAGATACCATATTTTACAGTTTCAGGAATACAGGTATGCCTTCATTTCTGCTTTTGCATTTGGGTCATGTTCTCTTGTTTTAAAGTAACAAGTCAAGTTAGCGAGTTAGGTATTTACACAGTCACAGTTTTTTCTGATTTTAGCAGCCAACTTTAAACTAGGCGCAAATAGAAACGAGCTAACAAATTTTTATGGATTTAGCTACCAACCTCATATATACTGAATCTATCTATAGATTGCTGATGACTGATGTGGTGCTGGTAGATGTCATGCCAGCCTCCACATCCACCTCAGATGCCACATGCGAAATGCTTATGGAAAAGAATTACGGCTTGGAAATTTGATCCTTTTATAAGATTATATTTAAAATTTAGTAAATTTCTAATCAAATGCCATGAGACAAATGATACACAAGTGACAAGGTTTTATCTTAGAAATTTTAAATAACTGACCTACTTGTGGGAGGAGGGGAGAGAGGATTTAATGGTATCTCTTGGGATAGAGTTAAGGTTTGCCTATAAGTGGGGTGTTACCGTATTAGTATTACTACTAATGTTTGTTTAGATGATAAGTATGCTAATCAGTTATGTACAAAATGCCCGGGTTGAAGTCCTCATAGTGATAAGAGGGAACTTTCAATAGCGAGAAATATTTCTCGCTGGGCCTTGGGTATACTTGGCCCAACAAGTGTAGCGGGCAGTTTGGTGAACTTCACTTAGCTCTCACGTGAATACGTGATGGACTTGGGGTTTTGGGCGGTTGGGGTTGTGGGCATGGGCCGAACCAAACCAAACCATCAAATTCTGGTATAAGTTTAAGCTTCTTTCAGTAGCAAGTTCTGCAGTTTTTACACGACTCAACCGTTTCTGTAAATCCCTGCTGCTTTTCAATTTTACCGATATCGTTTGAATTTCAGTAGTATATTACAAAGAAAGAAATCACAAAACCATCATTTGTAGCTTTCATTTGCAGCTTTATAGTGTGTATAATGAGGGTCAATAATCAACACAGTTGACGTTGATTAAGCTAATCTACATTATTTTTGCGTTTTATAGGTCCGCTACCTAAAAATCATCGAGAAAAGTGGTTATCAGGCTCTTCCATGGGTGCGGTATATAACAATGGCAGGCGAATATGAACTAAGGCTCATGTGAAATCGGTTTCCAAGCGAGTGTTTTGTATTTAAATCAGTTGTTTGTCAAGCTAAAGCTCACTTTCATGCACCAGTTTTTGTATTTGTTGTGCACAATCATCATTAATCATACTAGCATAAATATGTTTGAGTTACTCAAAAATTGTTTTACATGCACTTTTGAATGCAACACGATTCTTTTTTGTTTAGCTTAGAGTTGGCGAAATGAATGAGTTGAGTAATTGTGTAAATGTATTCGAGGCAACTGGTTAAAGGCAAGTGAGCTAGAGCATATACTTTTATCAAAACACCGCGTTCGAAAGAATATTCCACATCCTCGTGTTCAGGCCCCTCTTGTGAAGCTTCGCGTCATACTTGTGAATGAAAGTTGTATATACATTTCATCTTTTGTACATTTAAGTAGAACTTAATGGTATACGTATAAGGCTTCATAATCATGATTCAAAGTTCTAATTCATGTTCTTTTTACTCCCAAATGGCAACTTCTACTCTCTTAAGATGTTCGTTCATGCTCATTCTTGTTGATGTTCATCTTTGGTAGGCCTTTTGTTTTCTGCGGTATGAGTGGCGGTTGAAGTGGACTGCCATTGGAACCTGTATATAAATGCTAAAAACACCACTTTTGGGAGAAATCAAATGTTCTTATGGTATAGAGCATCAATCAAAAGCTACTATATAATGCACACTAGTCCTAACTCTGACCACACCTTTTGGGGGTATGTGAGGCATCAACACGATTTGCAATGTTTATTTGACAAATGGTTGAAGTAAAATGTTTGACTATTTGTCAAATGAGTGTTTTTGACTCTTCTATTTATACTCATGCCTAAAAATACGTTACATTTTGCAAAAATGGGTTATATACTTATATTTAGAAAAAGATATGCCATGGATTAAGGTTAATGTTTGCAATTATGTTTATAAAATCTGTCTAGTATCGCTCATAATAAAGTAACAAATATAATAATTATTAATAAAGTTTAGAAATGTAATAAACAACAAATCTAGAAAAATGTAATAGTTCTAGAATCAATGTATATAACCTTTGTACACATCACAAATATAAACTGTAAATGCAATATTCATCTTATCCTCTCTTATTATTACTAGAATGACTAAAGCGGTTGATTACTTGGTTATGTGCACACTATTGATTTCATTTGGTTTGATGGTATACAGACATGTAACAATGTCAACCAAGCATATAAGATCGTGAACGTAATAGTACATGTATTATAAAGATTGTCATGTTAATGTTATACATACATATGAGACAGAGAATGCGATAATACCCATGCACATATATAACAGTTAACGAATAATATACTCATGTACAACATTTTGATAGAATGATATGATTATAGGAGTGTATGAAGATGTCTCGGAAACATATGTACTCAGATTAGGCAAAGTGACGTCGTCATAGGGCTAAATGGTCAATATAAATACTTGAGTTAATTTCGGTTTTGCTCTTTGAATTTTAACAAATATAACCATTTTTCTCCACAAAATTTAAAACATTAATTTACCTTCAAAAATTTCATAATTTGTTTCAGTGTAGTTCAAATGTTTTATTATTGTTTCAACTTGAATTCAAAATTATGAAGATTTTAAATTGAAACTGAAACAAAATATGAAATTTTTGAACATAAATTGATGTTTTTATTATTTTAAAAAATAATAATTACTTGTATCAAAGTAAAATTAAAATTAACTTCAAATACTTAAAAGAAATTTTCATCACTCTTGAAAACAATAGAGTTTAATATGGAACACCATCAAATCATAAAGGACGTTTTGGTAAAATTCTAATTAGTCAATATATATAAACGCCGCTACTCTGAGCCCCAAAATTGGGGAAATTAGCCTGTGGTCTAAAACCCTAGTTCTACTGACGCTGATACCAAGGTATTCTGATTCTTAATGCTTACAATTTACATGCGCATCGCCGTATTTGTTTATGAAATTAGTTTGATTTAGCAGTGTTCATAATTTCACTCGAAATTGAGAGTTTTTACGGTTATATGACTCTTCAATGTTACGGTTCATTGTAGAAATGATTAATGATTATCGATACGGATCAACCTAGAATTCTTGAGTTATGTTTGCATCTTTCTGTTGTTATTGATTTGTTGGATGTTAAGGCTAGAGGTGGAATTAGGGTTTAGTTTAGTTGTATATTTTGCTGAATTTTTCACTGGTGATGCATGTTAGACAATTGGCACAATAACAATCGGTAAAAACACACTTGCATAAATTTATTAAGTAGAACATACTTTTTGGTACACTTTGCATCTTATTCTACATCTCTTTATAAGGAGGAAAATAACTCCTAATTATAAAAGAGAATTATAACTGATTAGCTTAAATCAAGCATTGTTTGATTTATGCTTTGACTGCATTATTATATTTGATTGCCTAATTATTAAAGTATTAATTCCAAAAATAGATTTTGGAATTTGGACAGATCCAGTTTTCTGGCCCGTGACCCATTTAATCAACTTTTGATCTTTGAACATTATAACCCACAAACATGATTAGAACCGTCAATGCATTTGATCATCTTATGCTTTTGGCGTTTTGAATGCTTTAAAGTTTCTCTTTTAGGAATTCATGTTGAATGTGTATGAACCATAGTTATCCTAATAAGAAAATGAGACAACTATTGTGGCTTATATTTTGCCTAATGGTAAAGTATGTATGTACTGTGTGCACATATGCTTAGATACACATAATCCATGTATGCATATATTCATGAGAAGGTTTAGAAGCTGCATGAGCTTAATGTTTGACTGCAGTGCTAGCATCATCCGGTAACTATTATTCATGTATTCAGCTAATAATTGAAGATTGTAGCCTGTCATGTGAGGTTTTGGTTTGAGTTATTTTTACTTCCATATGATGATATCAAAATTCTATAAACAACTTCACTTCTGGCTTGACAAAAGCTGTTATTGAAGTTATGTTTATGGGTGTGTATGGTGCCTGCTGATGAATGGGTTGATCTGGGTTATGTTAAATCTTCAATTGGTCAAAAGGGTAGATTAAAATAGGGTGGCTAAAAAGGAGACATGTTGAATAGGTTCAAATTCGCCCTGATGTATTATTAATGCCTACAACGTCCTTAAGTGAGTATTCTGGAGATTACACCATTGCTGTAATCATATTTGATACTGTAGTTGATTATAAAAATTTGCACAAAACATGTTTTGTAGTTGTACAAAATGTGTTTTGTGTCAACCTGACCTGGCCTGTTTTTGGCCCATACAGAAAGGTATATGTTTTGGCTTGTTACACAACTTGACCCCCCCTCCATTTTGCCGCCAATAGACTTGCCATAAACTTTTCTACCTTGCTGAGCTATAACTGCTTTATGATTTTGTTTGCTCTTTTACAAAGTTTCAACTTTATTTAATAAGTTGTAGTCTAATCATTTTCTTCTTGAAAACATAAACTCGTTATAATAATATTGCAATGGAAATATCTAAACAATCTCTACCAGTATTGTAAAGTTGGGATTCTAAAATCTCCGAATTATAAATTCTCGGATTGTAGAATCAAAGTAGGATTCCCTCAAACTATGGTTGATTGGTGGATATCTTTGGTGGGGGCTGCGGTTCCTGCATTGGTGGCGGGCCAAGCCATAAGAATGAAGAACAGAAGAGCAGAAGAAGAAAGATTAAAGAGTGCTAGAGGCCGAGAAAAAAGTTCTGATGATATCTTTGTCTGTGAAAGGGTGTGCACCTCAAAAAGAATGTTAAAAAAAGTTGGGTCATTTTCCAAAGACCCTGAGCCCAACACATGTGTTACGGTTTGTGGGGTCTCTGAGCTTGATGCTTGCGCTGATGCATGTGCCCGAACCGTTTGTGTGAACCAGCATCAAGTGCCAAACTGGAATGACATTTGTCTGAAGAGATGCCAAAGTGAGTGCCTAAAGCTCTCAACCTCTTCAACCGTGTCTCGATAATAATTATTGTAATTTTATCGAGTTACTATATTTTGTTTTTGTTGTGAATTTGTGATTTTAATGTATGCTTATCGAATTATATTTTAATATGGCATCTCTTTTGGTAAGGGTCAAAGCCAATTCAGGCGTTTCAAAGTGTTTATTGTTGTAACAAGTAGTGTGTCGAATAATATTATACAGTTATATTATTTCGACGATAATATAATTTTTGTATAACATGATTTAGGAGGTTTTACTCGATTGCTGAGACAATTGCAAACAAGAGTAACCTACTATAGGTTATAGTTGTATGTACTTTACTTTTGATCAGTAAAGGACTAAAGGTATTTAATAACTAAAATTGGAGCATCAGCAGTCTCTAGAGGCCGACAGATCTCCATATCAGATACATAAACAAAAATCGACTAAAGGTGGACGGGTCGAGCTCCGGTTCACCTACGGGTAGATCGGGAACACTGCCACAGGTGCAGCGACTTGGTGCTGTGGGTAGATTTCTTGGGTTTGTGAACCCGTTGAAGAAGCTGATTACGAGAGCGTGTGTTTCGGGTATATAAGGTAGTTTTAGGTTCAAATAATATGGTAACTTTTAATTGGGTTATGGTTTGGGTAATTTTGTGTTGAGAGGGGCTCTATCCAAAAAAATAAATAAAAAGACTTAGGCCACGGGGTAGCACACCCAGGGGTGTTCTCCGACGTGGCACCATTAAGGGTGTTGAATGCCGCTTAAGGTGTTCAAAAATATCCGAATCCGAAATATCCGAAAATCCGAAAATTCGGATATCCGAAATTTCAGATTCGGATAGTTGATTTTGAGAATTTTTGGATATTTTGGATATCCGAAATATCTAAAATATTTTTATAAAATTTTAAAAAATATTAAATATTAATTAAATATTTTAGATATTTTCAGATATTTCGGATATTTTAATAAATACTTTTGAATATATGAAATAAATTTCAATAAAATTTATTATATTTTTATAAAATTTATCAAATAATACAAATTTTTTGAAATTCGGATATCCGAACGGATATCCGAATTCGAATCCGAAAATTCGGATTTGTATTTGGATAGCGGAAATCCACTATCCGAAATTTTCGCATATCTGAAAATAAACACCCCTGCCGCCCTCATGGCGTTAAAGGCCAAAACATTTGACCGTTGTGACCGTATGGGGCTTGGGAAAGTTACCGTTGCGTTGGTTTTTTTTTAAAGAAATTAATAGTAATTTCAACATTTACCACCAAGAACGTTTAAATTCTCGTCCAAAACATCAAAGATGGAGTTGAAAAAACATTGTGATGAAGTAAAAAGAAGGAATTCGTAAGAACTTTTAAATTCTCGTTTCGATCTTCTAACGAGTTTTGGATATCAAACACGAGATTATGAACTAATACGGGTCTGGATCGTCTTAGTTATTTTTTATTTTATTATCAAAGTTATTTTAGATTTTAATGATATAAGAATTAATGAAACATAATTATATATTGAGATGGAAAAGATTTATCCATCCCAACTCCCAATTAAATGCAATTTACGTATTACGCTGGGCCAAAACTATAATTAAGTAGGTATTCTTTACTTGAAAACCCTATAATACTTTCCCAACGCTTCAAGACAATAATCATCAAAACCTTATTCTTTAATCTTTAGCATACTATTAATCATTCTCCTTTTCCTTTTGTAATTAAACAAATGAAATAAGAAAATACAAAAGGTTTTTAAATTTTAACCAATTCCAATTTTTTTAAACATTATAGTGAAATGTAATAGCAATTAACTAAGTAATTCTGATGGTGAATTTTTTTCTCTTGGTAACATACAACATACAGCTAAAATATAGTCTTATTTATGAGGTGTCCCTCTAAATATATAAAAAATATGAATTTATTTTCAAGATGGTTTGTTCTCTTATGAATTTATTAAATTTGCCTTAAACTGGTATTTTAAGTTTTGTGATTAATGTTTCTTGAAAGGACATTATAATAACACTATTAAGTTTATTAAAACTTTATAAATTTTATTAAACATTGAAAGCTAAACTAAAAGCTTAGTAAAATATATAAGTTTTTAATCTTGTTAAAATATTATTTAAAAAAATATAATAATACTATAAAAGAATTTTTGTTATACTTTTAATGATTTTAAAAAGTTTTAATAATATTTAAAACCCTATCAAAATATTATCTTAATATGAGCCACGTTTTCAAGAGCAACATTTCAAACAAAATTTCACCACACGTGCATTTTAGTATTAAAATAATATTCGTCTCATATTTAATAGATTTATTATTATGTTTTCTCAAAAATATGTTACTGCAACGATATTATTAAAAACATTAAATAACAAAACATAAAACTTAATTGCCCGGTTCTAGAGTAAACTACATTGATATTAATAAACAATCTATTATTTTAGAAGTAAATTAATATTTTATTATATTAAAGGTAAATAACTGTATCATCCATTACTAAAAGCAAATTAAACGGACATTAATCCTTTAATCCTAATACCGACGGTTGTTTGTTTTTCTTTTTTCAAACGTCCCTCATTGGTGAACCCACGTAATTGCCCTCTCAAAGAACATATAACTGATAACCAACCGTATGTTATTGCAAAACCAATAACCGAAATTGTAACCGAGATTCGGTTTTTTATTTTTCGGTTTTCGGTTTCGGTTCGGTTAATTATACAACATTTTCTTTTTACTTTTTTTTTGTTTCGGTTCGGTTTTAGTTCGTTACTTTATCAAGCGACCATAAATTTTAAAGATACAATTATTATCTTTTTGCATGCTATATCAAAAAATCTTATTAAACAACAAATAAATGAGTAAGTTCAGAAATAAAATGATCTATTTTATGTTTTTTATTGATGATTAGAAATGCTAACTATACTAAAGTGTAATAACTAGTACAAACGTTGTAAATTAAAAAATCTGAACATAATTTATTAAACCTTAATATAATAGTAGATTTCGAACTAAAAACTAAATTATATCAAATATATAGTTTTAACTTTAAATATTACTCAAAAAAATTTCTATCATTTTAAGATATAATATTTCAAGGTATAAAACTAGAAATACATGAAAATATGTAGGAAAAACTTGAAGATATGAATGGTTCGGTTCGGTTTGGTATCGGTTAATTCGATTAACCAAGGATACAAAACTGAAACCGAATCCGATTTTCGGTTAATTTGGTTGTCGGTTTTGTCAATTTGCGGTTAATTTCGGTTCGGTTTCGTCGGTTAATTCGGTTAACCAAGGATCATACATGTAACATCCGCAGTGGAAGCGCGTTATTGGCTGTTAATGAGGACGTGGAGACTACGAAAATGACGAATGGAGAAGAGAGAGTTAAAAACATTGTTGCCAAAGACGACCACAAATGAAAAATGTAAGAGAGAAAAACAAAGAAAGAAGGAAAACACGAGGTTGAAAATAAAACGATAATAATATAATCGACATTTTTGGCCGTGAGTGATTCTTTTAAAATTGGAATGATATAAAAAGTGAACACAAATAATGCTATAAATTAATACCAAATTTATACTCTACTCACTATAATCTTTTAAAACTTTGGATACACGCATTAAATATTCTTTTTTAAAACATAATGATTAAATTAAATATTTTAAGTAAAACATTTTGGCTTTTGACCATAAAAAGTAAAAATAAATCTTTTTATATTATTTTTTTTAAAAGAGAAAGTAGTTATCATTTATCATGCAAATCTAGACTTCTCTCTTCCACCATATTATGCATGCTTTCTTGTTATATCAACCATTTGTCCATTCATTTCTCAACTCATCTCTCTCTCACAAACACTTTCTCATGAACATCTTAGAAACTTATAGAGAGAAAGAGAAGCCACATAAAATTATAAGTTTTAGACATTAAAAGGGTGGTTTTTATGATATGTATATGTCATAATTCTAAAGAAAGATACATGGTTTTAAAGAGAGGAGCAATGAATTAGAGCATCACCCTTGCATCCGAGCTCACGGACCGCCACGGTGGATTTTCCCAGCCAAAAACCGACGAGCCCACGGACCCGCCTCTCAAAAAACGTTCACATTCCTCCACGAACCGTTCTGTGACCACAGACGTCATAATTTTTATTTTCTTCTCTCTCCTTCACCTCAGTCTTCTTTCTTCCACGACGAAGTTCGTGGGCCCGTGAAGAAATGAAGGAAGCAATCAACCAATCAAAAGTATTAACACCCAAAACTCTATTTATTTTCCTTATAATCTTTTCTTTCCTATTTCTCATCTTTTTTTCTCTACAATCCCACAAATCTTTACAACAAACCATATCCATCTACCCGAACCATGATCTCAAGATCCGACCCGGGTACAACTCCTACGACGCCTACATCCACCACCAACTTCAAAAAACCACCAACCCGAAGCTCCGAAAAATTTGGACCTCAAGAGATTGGGACAGGAAAATTCAAGTTTTCCAACGGTTTTTTAACCGTTTAAAACAAGAAAAACTGCTTTCAAACTCATCAAAGGCTCTTTGTGTCGGAGCCCGGGTCGGGCAAGAAGTGGAGGCATTGAAACGGGTCGGGGTGAACGATTCAATCGGGTTGGACCTTGTTCCATACCCGCCTAATGTGATCAAGGGTGACTTTCATTACCAACCGTTTGATGATTTGACTTTTGACTTTGAATTTTCAAATGTGTTTGACCATGCACTTTACCCTGATAGATTTGTGGGGGAGATCCAACGGACGTTGAAGCCCGGTGGAATATGCGTGTTACACGTGGCGGTATCTAGGCGGTCGGATAAGTATTCGGCTAATGATTTGTATAGTATTGAGCCTTTGAAGAAGTTGTTTAATGGGTCGGATCTTGTTCGATCCAGAAAGGTTGATGGGTTTGGGTTGGATACTGAGGTGGTATTTAGAAAAAGGAAATATAGATCCAATGCATTTTAATTAGATTGATATTTATTTAAATGTTACATGTTCATTATTCAAGATTAGTTAATTTATTTCTTATTACAATATTTGATTATTATTTAATTGTGTTTCAACAAGAGATCGTTGAGTACACAACCAATTTTAATTGAAGAACCATGAAAGCTTTTGAATGTAGCTTTTGCACTTTTATTGTAGTTGCTACACATAACACGGTCTTTCTCTCTTTTGTTAGAGCACTCATACTGGAATTTCTAAAAAAATACGAGTGTATTTCCAATATTATATGAAAAAGTTTTGAGTAATCAAAGAGAAAAAAGTATTATTATTGATTGGTGTATTTAAAAAATTATTGTTCAATCCTAATATTTTTTAATATCTGTGAAAATGATTATGAGTAGAAGCGAAAGAAAAAAGTAATGATAAAGAATATAAAAATTATTATTTAATTGAAAAGTAGAAAAAGATGATTTTTAATATAATTATATGAATAAAAATAAGAAATCATCATGAATACTCCGTATGTATATAATTCTCACAATTTCTACTTAAAAGTGGTTCTGTATTGCAGGGGCGTCTTAAGCATATATGTTGGTTTAAAACATTATCATACTCATTTTCTAATATATATTTCATTGTGCTATACAAATAATTGTACAATGTACAAAATAGTAGAAATCTGAGTGATCTAGAGGACTATAAACTAATCCTTCTTAGGTAAATAATTACCTTCATGTAGTCTCAAACCTTACCCCTAACTAGTCGGCATTCGTTGTCCATTGATGGGACAAATTCTCCCCTAACTTATAGGCCATTGTTAACGTGTCAAGTCGGGTTGGATCAAAACATTGATCGGGTTATGTTTAGCCAGAATGCTGCTTCGGTGGAGTGATACAAGGGCATTTTTGTAATTTGACGTACTCAATGTAGGTGTGAACCGTGAGGATCATGACTAGATGGGTCCCTTGGAATGTGGTCTTGGTAGAAAGGGTCGTCGGGACAACGAACAGAGCTCATTCTTGGAGAAAAGTTCCAACCGTTTACTTGTTCAAGTTCATGATCAACACTTCTCATAGCAGCTTCTTCTTTGAACTTTAAGAAGAACATGGAGGACCAATAATCTTTTGCCAAGTTCTATACATAAAAAAAATAGATAAAATTTAAAAAGTTCTGTTTAAGGTTTAAATCTTGGACACAATCACCATATTCTTGAGCAACTTGGTCAAGAGCTAAAGGGTCAAAACGGGCGGGTTAGGAAACAAGTCAAAATCATTTCTACCTGAAAACGACTTGGGTTGACCCGCAAATAACTTTTGTTCATGTTCAGAAAATTATAAAACTATAATAGCTATGCTTGCAAAAACAATATTATTACTATATTAATTTGAATTTTTAACAATTTTCAAGGCTCTATCAATTGAAAATAGACCCCCCGTGGTTTGACCAGTTTGAGAAAAATAATCCATATCGACGGAATTTCACCTCGAAAGGTAATGAACCTGTTGGAACATATTAGGGTTAGGCCCATTAGCATTAAGATTTGCATCATGTCTATACATATACCGTAGATGGTAACATATTAAAACACCTCATTAAAAATAATTTATTATACCTTCAAAGAACTAACCGTAATTAGCAAGTGACTAGAGGGATAGAGATGGGGTTTTTTATTTCAACTAAAAAGGTAAAAGGTACTAACCATGTTTATTAACTGCAGTAACTCACTGACAGCATTTTTGAAGAGATCTGGGTGTGCAAGATCGAGAGTTGTGAGAATTTCTTGTCGGGTTCTGTGAGATATGTTTACCTCCATAGGTGAGCCTGTATACAAATCAAGAATTAAAGACAGTAATTTATTAATGAATTTGGACAAACTTTCAAAATTTAAGTTTATTTTTCATGTGACGTCTTATTATCTCTTTTCAAAAAAAATAAAAAATCTTGATGTACTTTTTAACAGTTTCCTTCATAGCAAAAATTGAATCAAACTTAGAAGGGACAATGATAGAACCCAAAAAGTCAGCTTGATTAACTTCAAATAAAAAAGTACAGATATAGCCCTGTTCGAGAAGGGTGATCTCCGATTACAAGGTTTAGAAACCCTACTTTTGATAAACTAAACAAAGACAGCCACACACATCCTAAGAAGTAAACATAAATAGGAAGAATAAGGGCAATTAGGCTGCGGTTACACCCTAAACATTAGGCTGCATTAACTCCCTAAACATTAGGCTGTAGTTACTCCCTAAACAATAGCTAACCATTCATCCACTAACCCTACTAGGCTGCTGCCCCTTTGACCCGGTACCAAGGCCCACCAACCCACCCAATTAGGATCTGGGTTTGTATCAGACAATTTCGACCCATTCTATAACAAGTTAAATGGGTTCCTTTAAAGGCGTAGTTAAACAACTAAACAGGTCGAATGGATTAAAAAGTGACATGAAGCAAACTGTGTTTCAATGCTTACATCATCTTAAACTGTTTCATTTAATAAATACACATTAATATATTAACGATTAAAAGCATATTTAATGCATTACTTATAAATGAAATTCAAGGAAACCTGACACACCCGTGTTAAAGATAACAAAATTACACCGATGGACCAGAACAGTTTCAGCCTTTTACCCAAACCATCTATTTTCCAGCTCTAGTTAGACTTTACAGGAGACTTGAGTGTGATACCTGTGTTTATGTACTTCTCGATAATGTGGCGTACCATGTAAATTCTTTTAACAGGATCATTTACGGGTATTTTTTCAAGCTGTTGTACTTCATTGTAAAAATGCACACTTTCCCCAGCCAAACAACTGAAGTCATAGAGTAAATAAAAGGACGTAGTTCAGATACTTGTAAACAGGTCGTCTAGAGTACTGTTTTTTTCTCTAACGGGTAAAAACCGGTATGACAAAAAAAACTAGCTTAACAAAATTCATCCAAAGTGTACTTTAATGCAAAAAATATCCGAGATTGTATAATATTAAAGTAGTTAGATTATATAATTCCTGTAATCGAATTTAATGCATTAATAACTATAAAAAATGTTAATTTCTTGGGTATAAGTGTTTCGGGTAAACGTAACCCATACCAAACTTGCCAAATTTTATCCAAACCCATTTTGACATGTTACCCGAACAGCCCAACACCCATTTTGCCACTTGATATAAATTAGGTGAAGACGAGACCTGTCAGCAAACTCCATGAACGATAATCGAAATCTTCTATTCTGTAAAAGTTTGTCCAACGGATCATTTGGATCGACATCTAGAGTTGGGTCATTCTGTGACAAAATCCCACTATCAGGTATTCCAAGAGCTTCCCCCATTGTCTTTACATTAAAGCTTTCTTTCTTGTTTAAGCTCATAACTGACGCCAGAGGTTGAGAGAATGAAATAGAGAAGAAAGCCACCACAAGAAAACTTGCCTGTGGAATAACAATCGACAAAGATATCAGTAAAGTTATCCAAATAAAGTTGAAGCTTCAAAAATGAGCCTGTCATGTACGTTGTATGACAAATCAAAACAGGTAATTTTTTGTACGAGTCGGGTTGACTTGGAACACTTATCTTACAAAGTTTCTCATTTTTTTAATTAATAAATGAGTAGGGCAAATGTCAAATAAAAAACAAAACTATTAAACTCTAGGTGAGTTAGCACATAAGTCCCAGAACTGTGTTTTTACATGATTATAAATGCCTTAACTTATACGAAGTCAAAAAAAGAGTTGCACAAAAATTAATTTTAACGAATATGACCTTATTTGCATGATTGAAAGTCCCTAAACCTCGTATAAAGTGCAAATTTAACGAAAAACCATAGGTTTTTTTTGCCCATTAAGCCATAAATGATACATCTAATTATTGATTTAATTATATAGGAGCTTTTATGCATTAAAAATACAATTTGGTGATTTTTGATCAATTTAACTAGTTTATTTCTATGCTAAATGATCTTTATCTTAATTCTTAAAAGATAAAGCGTAACCCGAATTGACTTCGTAAGTAAATGGCTTAAAATTGCCACCTTGATGGTAGGTATAAAACATACCACAATTAAAAGCACACATCTGGTGGTGACTTGAAGCCACATGCTCTCCTCGTGTGTCTCATTCAATACATACGCAACCACCCACACACCTAAAATATCAAGAAAATTACTAACAAATAGGAACTAAATAAGGTTATTTGGAGTGCCAATTATGTTACTGCCACTACGTATCAAAAATTCAGATTGGATGGACTTGCATAACTTAAGACTTCAACATAGTATCCAAATTACATAGACGATATATTGTAATTGATGAGATATTTTAGAGAGTTATGTGCAATATTAATTTAAATACATACCCACTGAAAACATAGTTACAAGTATGGCCCGCCAAAGGTCCTTGAGTTCGTCGAATTTGAATTCAATGTGATGAATGGCTGCAGTAATACAAACCAAAGCAACAATATATACAACAGGAAAACACATATAGGGAGCAACCCATTGAGTCCCCATGTGGCATCGATTATTTAAAGGCTGCTTTATGTGAAGTACTGCATCAAACAAACTCCAATGTTAACAGCTTGCATAACTGTACATGAGAGAAAAACATGAATATATACATCCTCACATATGCATAGATGGAATTATAGATAACGATATATTTTATTTAAAGAAGTAATAAATGGTGGTTCATGGGAAGGAAATAGACACGAGGTAATAGAAATAAAAAAATTCACACGTTCATTGCTATAAGGAGCATAACAATTATTAAACTCAGTAAGTTAAATCATGCTAACTAAAGGCAGGAAAATGAGCAGGGTAGGTAATATGTCAAACGGATTAACTACTCGAGTCCAATTTTCTTTCCTTCTTTATTTTCATTTTCCTTTTTTCTTTTTGGTGGGGGTATTATCCAAAACAATTTTGCTCAAAATTGTTATAACTTTCAACTCCTAAATATTTAGAGTGTCAAATATGATAACACAGAATATATTGTTTTCGTACAATCTATTTTCTGTAAATGATTTGATATTATACATTAATAACACACTTTGGTGACCTTCCGCTCGTCAGATCATCTCCTTTCTAGCTATTATTTATTTTACCTGCTTGACTGTTAGGGATAAAACATAATCCGTAGAACTCATTTATACTGAGCCAAAATTGCCACCTCCAATAATTATGTTTTACAGTCCATCAGAGATGGTTTAAACAAATGCTACAAACAAAAAGCTAAGGCTAAAAGAAGTACAACAAAGCAGGAAAAAGACCAGTTCTCTTACATGTAGCCCAAGCAACCCAGGGCAAAAGAGCAAGTGGAAGACTGATATATGATCTTATAGGAAATAAGCGCCTCCTGAAGATGACAAGAGATCACAATTTAACATGCATGAAAGATGCACAACCCAACTTAGATTACATGGTATATTACATAGAGCAAAAACAAACAAGTAGAAGAACCAGAAAGATTAAGAAAAACAGATACAAGAACTTACTTGACAAATACAAAATACAGGTGGGCTGCTTGAATAAGGCGACAGCTCAATAACAATCCAAATCCAAGTGGACCATTCACCCAAACTGAAACCAAGAAATTGCTATAGGTGAACATGAATTTACAAATACAAATGAACAGTTGGTGTGATTTTATTAATCAATGAAAAAGAATATAAACCTGCCCAGACATAACAGGATTGCCACCAATGCCTCCTGTGAAACCTCACAACATTAAGTGACATCTGCATAAAGGCGAAACAGATTAATGTAAGTGACAGTAATAAAGAAAGTATAAAAATGTTGAGTAATAAGATAGACTTTGATAGAATATTCCAATTAACGTGGCCTTCAGCCCTTTATGGTATTATAAAAGTTATACAAGTTGAAATTGTGAGACAATTTAATTTAAATATAAGAACTTCATATGGGGGATAAATCATAAATAGATAATTTATGGCATGCATACTTAGATTTCCTCTCAAGTGAGATTGTGAGAAGTGTAAATACACAAAAAATAAATGTTTGATTTGATTAGTAACATAGACAGCTAGCAAAAAGGAACTTGACTAATCAAAAAACAAAAAAAAACAGTAGCTTTACCGCAAGTGACAGCAAAAGATTGAAGCTAGCCATGGTCTGAATTGCTGGGAGCCAAAAACTACTCCCTTTAGGTATAGGAATCTTGTGAATTAAAAAGGGTAAGGTTGACCTCAGTAAAAGGCTGCAAGATAAGAATTACATTCATTCTAAGCATGCATATATGAACAGCAACAATTTGGATTCCAAAATGCTTCAGTTTCCTAGTTAGTACACTTTAGTAAAAGAATAGATTCTATTATAGCCATATGAAAGAGCATGAGGTAAGAATTTGATATAACGTCAGTACTGAAAGTATCTATCATTACTAGCAGCAAATACTGAGATCACCATTAGAGCATTTCCAATGGTAGAGGGGCAAGGACGGCAGGACGCCCTATGTCACTCTCTCTCCATGTCGCCCTCTCCCTCACTCACGGACTCAGTCCGTGACCGTCCTTGGCCACGAAATTCTTCCTCTCTCTTTCTCTTTCTCTCCTCCACAATGCCAAAGAGTTCTCACAAACGAGCCATTGAATATGATCTTCGTGAATTCTTAGGAAATATTGAAAGGTTAATTTGGACATACAAACTATCTACTCACTAATACATACTCACATATCTCTCCCTTCACAGAAGAAAAACTTCATAACATTTTAAACCTAGTACTTCTCCAAATGCAAATCCACATGAACAATTCAGCAAATCTAAGATCAACATAATTCTAAACGATCCAAACTTAAATAAGCTTCAGTAAGCATCTTCTTACAAATTGATACAGATCGAAACCGATACCAGAACAGTAACAATTTTAGCATCCATAGTTCAACACGTAACTGTGTTTTGGATTCGAATCAGTGTGAATTTATCACAATCATGAAACCTATCAGTGTCGGATCACAGTTCAATGTTCAAATTCCTAGTGTTAATCCAGATAAACAAAGAAGATAGCGTAATTGCATACATTTAAGTTGCCATATGAACAAATTGGGGGAAAAGAGACGCACAGTGCAAATGAGATGACAGCAACGGAGAGAGCAACGTAGTCGCTTGGACAACCGCCGATGACGTCACAGCCGGTCATCTTTACGGCGATGACGGTGGCGGTGACGGTGGCGGTGACGGTGGATTAATACCGCCGGCAGGCTGCTGTTAATCGCACTCGATCGACTGAGAGCTGTTGTTATTAGAAAATGGGACAATGAAAGACTGAAAGTCAGTTATTGTTCAAAAGTCCAACTTTAGTTCTTTTTCGAAGTTTGACCTTTGACCATATATGTACTCTTCCAAGAAATTTCCTCTAAAAAACATTTTTTTTAAAACGGTTCAAAACATATGATAAGATTAAAAACGGTGTGAGTTTAAATCTTTACAATTACATACGTTTATTACGTGGTATCTAAATGTATAAAAGTTGTTTTTAGAAAAAACAAAATAAAAATAAATTTTCATGACGCTAAATTTGTTTTAGTTAATTTAACTAGTTACGGATGTTTTGTTTATCCGGATTGATTACAATTGCACCATGGTTGAATCGTACCCCTTTACATCTCCGATTGAAGTGATAGGATTCAAAATACAAGCTGTGAATATATAAAAAAAAGGGGGCCCCTACTCCAAAGAAAAAAAATTATACCATCGAACCGAAAACTTGTATTACTGACGGAAAAAAAGGGCCCCCATGCCCCAAAGAAGCTTCGGCCTTGCTTATAGGGCTTAAGCTTTACACCCTTAGGTATAGAAAGATGACCATTCAAGATATTTATTTGTTATACCGACTTCACATTTGTAGGCTTCGGCTTGGCACCCTCAAGTCTACAGCATCATGACCCTTCTGATTTGTTTTCTACATATTGTAGCTCATCTTTAGACTCGAGAAAAGCTAGAACCAGTTTAGCTAACTACAAGAGCTTATTCATGAGATAATGTTGTACCGTTATACTTGGTATCTCTATCATATGTTTTTATTCATATAACGTGTAAAACTCATCCTCTTAAACATGATGAAATGTGTCCACGTCTATTTCTTTTCTTGTCGTTATACTTGGTATGTTTATCACGTGTTCTTATTCATATAACGTGTCAAACTCATCCGATGACATTCGTCCATGTCGATTTCTTTTCTTGTCCTTATGTTACTACTAAGAAAAATAAACACATCTAAAGAACTGTAGTAGGCTTACAAAGACATTGTGTGAGACTATTCATGATGACATCATATGGCACCCAGACATTACAAAATATATTAAAGTTCAATGACTTCTCAAATAACTAAATATTCCCATGAACATATGGGGGCTTATGGTTATGGATTCTCTGAAACCCTAAAATCTGATTGCAGAGAATCAAACGAACACGATTACTGTTAATTTGTACATCTATGTAAACTCATAAAAAAATGAAACATTGAAGCTACTTAAATATGGCACAAGTTGTCATGGTCACAAGATAGTGCCAAGAAGCCATAGGTGCAATATAAGCCAATAAGCAATAAGCCCTAGCCGTGCCCTTGGTCGTCGCATCAAGGCTTGACCACCAGAGACCCTGTACGCAAGCAAGAAGTACAACCATTATGGGCTAATATTAGAGGTGTCAATTTCAACTCGTCTACTTATGAATACGCTGTTTTGTGTTTTATTTTATTTCAAAAGGGTACAAGAAAATTAGCTAAAAGAACAAAAAGTGGTTGTTAATCAGCCAAAACCCACTTTGACTTGTATTAGTATATTAGTATATTACCCAACCCCCACATCTTGCCGGCTCAAAGAACTTACTTGGAGGTAACAATTTCAAATCATTAACTTACGAATGGGTCAATTTGGGTTGTGTTTTTAGGGGGAAAGAAAAAGAAGAGAGAGATAAAAGATGACTATACTAAAAGTGACTCGATATTTTCAAAGATGTAGATATCATTGTAAAAATATTGTTTTTTGTAATCGTAATCAACTTATTATTTACAAAAGAATGTTATAATGAATAATAAGTGTTTGTGGGTCAATCCGAAGCCAGTTTGAACTATCCAGTTGGTAAACTTTGTTTTATGGAAGCCAAAGGTATCCGTTTTTGGTAACTTATCTAGAATACTTGCTTGCCTAATGTGACCATTACAAAAATTAATGACGTTGATGTAAATCAGCAAGATTTTCTTGTTTTTGTGTACTTCTGTCATTAGATTTATGGTTAAAAGGAAATGCTCCAATTTTCATGAGACAAAAGGGAGTATATACAGAATCCGGTCAAAGCACTTACCATATTCCATCTATTCGATCTGCAATCATCTTCCCTTGGACTGGTACAAGACCTGATGTATGGAGAGACTTGAATATATGACCTGAAAACATAGAAAATAAGGAAAATGTTCCCAGCTAATGCAGCCTAATATAGAATAAGCATAAAAAATTCTTTTTTTAAAACAAAACCTTTATCTTCAACGGATTCAGCTTTGTCAAGCAAACGATCAGACTCTGAGTCAATTGTAATTGCAAGCTGCTCACTTGATCCCTTTTTCAAAGATCTCATTTGGGCTGCAGAGGGCGCCAAAGGCAACCCCGCTTTCCCAACAGTAACCTGCAAGAAAAACATTACAGTTTCAGGTTACAAGTGTGATTACAAAATCTATAATAATATATCGTAATGACCTAACTTTTTGAACAAAATAATTTAGAACGTGTTATGCACTTATAACACAACAATAAACACTTTGACCAACTTTTGACCAATTTGATCTGTTCCTTTTTAGCTGACTTTTTAATTTTACCATTTTATCCATTACAGATTAAACACACCCCGACTCAATCCATTAAAGTAAAAAATGCCACCTCTAAGTCAATGCCACATTAGCAGAGCATAAAAATGACAAGATCAGACAAACAATTCTAGATGCAACAATAACACATGCCTGATCATCAATCTCTGATATTTCTGATCCAGCAGGAAAAGAAGGTGATGCAAAGACACCTCTTTCCTGTATCATGTCTGGTCCACCTGTCCTATTCTGAATAAAATCTTCCAGTAATTTAACCTTGCTCGATAATTCTTCTGTTTTTTTCTGGGTCTCCACCAATTTGAATTTTGAACTTTGACCATCCAGAACTATGCCTTGAACAAGCCTTTCCAGCACTAGAAGCAGTCCTGCAACATCAGCAGGTTTCTTGACTCCAATAGCATCGTCACCTCCTAACTTTTGAATAATATTCTGCAACCCATCTTTAAGTTCCCCCTTCATCTGGTCAACTTCAAGGGCTTGTTTTGAAAGTGTTGACCGCATGTCCTCTTTGGCATGAGTCAACAAGGTCAACTGGTCTAGCAATTCATTTGCACTATCAACTATATAGAAGAGTTTTTCTACAGGATTTGAATGTTGGGGCTGTTTGTCTCCAACTACAAGGTTCGGGAAAGGAATTGTGATGCCGTCTATCTTATCAAACAGGATTTTTATTTGAGAAGCTGATAAAAGAGCTTTTTCGGAATCATCCTCTGAAAAAGAATGAAAATTTGATTAAAGAAATATACAGTAGAATATAATCATTAGTATAAGTGAAATAATAACTGGTCAAAGTAAGTCTGGGTCAAAAACAGATAGCCTTTGTTTGGGTTGGATTGACAAAACACTTTTGACCATTTTTATGTTTTTATAATACTACAATCTTAAATTTAATTATAGGAACTATATTGTTACAATGATATTTTTTAACGGGTATTGCTAATAACTAAGAAACAACATTTAAAACAATATACATAAAATTTCTATAGAGAATCTTCAGATCACTTTCCATGTTAAAAATGGTTCAATAAGTATTTCATAATTGGATACCTTGTAATAAAGATTGTTTTCTAATTATGGTAAACAAAATATTAGCCCTACGGGCTACGGTTAGCAGACCCGTTTCTAATAAAGCAATTTTGAAGGTCGTATATATTAGATTACACTTTGGGCAACTAGCGACCCGCTTATTTATTAACTATTTTTCTTTTCATTTTACCAGTATGATTCATTAGCGATAAACATAAACCACATCAACCCATTCTTAGGTAATGAACTGAAATTTCCACCTCTAATCAATGATCCGAGTATATGACTTTCATCACTATAAATTCTGATCAAATGTATTATCATCAACTGAAACAAAAGTGTACCATGATCTTTAACAGATGAATTACGTTGAACAGACAACTCGCTTTCTCTTTCATTCCACTTTTCCTCTTTTGCCTGATAATCTTTTAAACTGGAGCTCATTTCCTTACAACTTTTTCGAGATGCTTCTAGTTCATTCTCCAATATGAAAACTCTTTGTTGGGATGCACCATTTTCTTCTTTGACTTTTTCATATATTGACCTGGTTTTCTCCAAATCACCCTGTAAATCTTTAATTACACTTTCTGATTTATCATACATTGAACTGGTTTTCTCTAGTTCAACCTGTAATTCTTCGATAACTTCTTTTGACTTGTCATACATTGACCTGGTTTTCTCCAATTCACCCTGTAATTCTTCAATTACACCTTTTGATTTATCATACATTGAACTGGTTTTCTCTAGTTCACCCTGTAACTCTTCGATAACTTCTTTTGACTTGTCATACATTGAATTGGTTTTCTTTAATTCAGTCTGTAAACAATCAATTGTTGTGGACATGTTCTCTTTTACACTAACAAATTGTTCCATTACACTTTGAACGTTTCTAGCAGCAGATAACAGCTCATCAGCAGCAAGCTTAACATCTGCTACTGCCACATCATCAACTACTAACAGACCAGGATACGATTTTTCCATCCCAGTGGTGGGGTCAGTTTGCAGCATACTGTTTTCAATATGGACCTTTAAATCTTTGGTGACATCAGCACATGCAGATACTAGAACTTTAATGCCATTTTCCAGCATTAACACTTTATTCTCGTGCATTTGTTTGTCCATCTGCATGTTTTTCACTGCTTGTTGCAAAGATGATGTTTGTCGAACCATAAATGGAATTGTATTCCTTATTGATTCTAGCTTTTTCAACAAAGATGCAAGTATGTCATCAACAAGTGTTGAGAATTTGCCAAATTCATTAGCAAGTGTTTGGTTTTTAGTATTCAAACTATCAAAAAATTTTCCCATATACGAACCAATACCCTCAATGTCTTCTGCATTAAACTCATCATCAATTATCCCAGTGTTCCAATCATAGTTGAATACAGCAGCAAGGATAGTTGGTGATTGAAAATTTTCCTGCAAATCATGGATGAGATAAGGAGGCAAACATAAGAACTTAACTGAAACAAGTAAATATGAGATGATTTGTTGGTAGGAGTCGTGTTTGATGACTATGTTTGACCGCTGTAAATAGTAGGAGTCGTGTAAAAAAGATCTGGCTTGATTTTGAAATTACTAAAATGCATGAAGTAGTTGATTCAATATGTTGCACACAAATACAAAAGATAATCATTGATTTTAGTCTTTAGATGATGAGAAAAGCGAGTAGTAGGTGGATTGGATGGTGCCATAGTGGGTTAAAACAGACATGGTCAAATGGGCAAAAAGTGCCAACCCTCAAACACTTCTTTTCTCCACTTCTCTGTTATTTTAAATTTTCAATCATTAATCTTCAAAATATGATTGTAAAAGGCTATATAATCACAAAAATAAAATAAAAATTAATAAAAGTGATTTTGGAGGTTTTATGCAATTGAATACACTTTAGATGACTATCAAGCCACTTGACCCTTCTCCTTTTCAATTAGATCCTTTAGCTTAACCCATTTGAACTTGTAGGCATAAACATAACCCAACTTGACCTGTTAATAGGTAAGAGTCAAAATTGCCACCCCTATTAACAAACTAACATCTTTATGTTACCTCAATACCAGGATGATCTTGCATCTGTTCTATATCAAAATTATCCTTCATGTCTCTTAGCAGCCGGTCTATTTCTTTTAAGCTTTCGATTTTTTTCTCAAAACTTTGCTTGAACAATAAGAACATAGATTCATCTTTCAACAGCATTTGAAGATTTCCAAGGAAACCAGATAACTGCGGGGCCCATTTGTCATTCACGACTGCCAACTCATGCCTACATCTATTCAGCTCAGTTTTTAAGGTTGAAATATCATGTTCAGCTTCCTCTTTGAGTTTCTTTATCTCGCTCTCCAATACAGTTCTATTATCTACTGCCTTCTCATTTTCCTGTGAAAATTGAGAAACATTCGTATTTAACTGAATGATTGCATCTTCAAGGGACTTTATAGTCTTTTTAGCATCATCCAGATTACTTGCATGAAAGGAAACTTCCTCCTTAACTTTCTGTACCTCCATTTGAGCTTCTTCTTTTTCACTCGTGAGCATAGATATGCTATTTTCAGCATGTGACAATGACTCCTGAAACTTACTTCTTTGAGAAGTAATTTCATCCATTGCTTTATGTAATTCCTCTTCAGTGTGACACTTGACAATCTCTAATCTGCTCTTCTCTTCAGTTAGTAAACTGATGGTTTTCTCTGAATCTGCAAGTTTATCTTCCTGTGATTTCAAGGTTTTTAGGGTTTCCACTAACTTGTTATTTAATGTACCGGTTTCCTCTTTCAAAATTTTTAATTCTTGTTCTGCTTGAATCTTTAAAAGTTCCAGTTCTCTGTTCTTTTCAGATAATTGAGAAACATTTTTCTCTGAAACCGATAATGCCTCTTCAAGGGATTTCATGTTGACCAGAACTTCAGTCAACTTGCTGGCGAGTTGACTGGCTTCATCTCTTACATCTCCTAGCTCATGCTCTGCTTCAGCTTTAGAAACTTGGCATTCACTCACATATGTCGCAAACCACTTCAGTTTCTCAACTGGTTCTTCTAACTCTAAAGGAAAAATAACATTTATACCATCAATTATCTCAATTATATCCTGTAACATCGTATTGCTTTGAGCCAGAAACTGCCCAATTTGATCCCTCTCAGAGTCCAATTTTGCAACTTGATCCCTGTAGTCACTCAATGTTGCCTCTTGTTTCTGAAAGTCAACCATTAACGCCTCAATCTGAGCATCCTTTTCAGCCATTTGTTGTTTCATGTTCTCACGTTCTTGCACAAGACCTTTTCCTTTCTTAACTGCCATAGACAATTTCTCCCTCAATAAAGATGTTTTCTCCTCAGATCGTTGAAGATTTATCTGCAGAGAGTTCAGCTCGTCTTTTGATGCATGAAGTTCTTCAGAAACCTTTACTATCTCATGTGATCGGTCATCCAGCTCCAACTCAAGAATTTGTTCATATATCTTCGATTCCAGATCACTTACATACAACAAACTTTGAACCTTTTCAAATACTTCAATGTCCATTGGTAATGATTCAGGGGTAGCAACCATCCGTTTCTTTTCCTCAACAATTTCTTCATATTTGCATGCAACTTCTTCCAACTCCTCTTTAAGACGGTATTTCTCTTGTGATTCTGCTAATAGTGATGTGGTTAATTTATCAATTTGTGAACCAGCAGCCTCTTTTATTGCATTATTTTCATCTTGTAGCTTAATAAATTGGTCTTTTGCAAGGTTATATGATTCCAATAGCCAGCTAACTTGAGATTCCAAGTTGGGAAATTGTGCAATTTCTGATACCCCTTGGCAAAGAAGTTCTGCACATTTTCCAAGTACCATATCCCGTTGCATAAGAGCTTCTTGCAGTGAGTTTGCCAAAATTTCAGTTTGAGTCAACTCACCATTCCTCAGCTCAGCAGCCTCCAGGGCAGTTGACAACTCACCATTCCTCAGCTCAGCAGCCTCTAGGGCAGTTGACTTTTCTTGTAATTCAACTAAACATCTTTCTAATTCACTGGTTTTCTTAGCAACCAATTGCTTCAATGAGTCACGTTGTTGGACCAGTGCCTTCCCTTTTGTTACAGCCATGCTAAGCTTTTCTTTTGTATTACTATACCTCGTTTTCTCCTGTTCAACTTCACCTTTAAGTTTCCCTATTTCTGCATTTAGAAACTCGACTGTTTCTCTGTTTTTGTCAAGTTGTTCCATTACCTGCCCATGCTTGTATTCTAAAACGTTATATTTTCATTGAACTCCAGTTCCTTTGTTTTTAGTCCAACTAACTCCTCTCGTAGAGAAGGAAAAACTGTCTCCATGTAATTCTCCATCTGAAAATCTGACTTAACCTCTGCCAAACAATGGGCCAGCATTTGAACTTCAGAAAGTAGATAATTGTAATTCTGGAGTAAAAAATAGGTGTTCTGCTCAAGATAGGTTAACTTCCCACTAACAGATGTATCAGGCAATTCTGCATCACCAACAAGAGAAGATAAAATCCTATCCACAACAGCCTCAAAAGATAATACATCTTGTAATTTTGACTGTTCGTTGACCTTTATCATAAGATCCTCAATCTCTTTATCCTTCATATGCAAAGTGGCATAGAGTTCTCTGATTGTGCCCTCAGATTGTGAACGCTCATTCACAGAAAACTCTATAAACTTGGAGCACTCCTTTACCATCTCGCGCAAGGGCAAATTGGACTTTTCACCACCCTGTTCTATTCCTAATGTAAGATCACTAGAATCACCAGCATCATTTTGATCAACCAATGACTGTTGATTGCTTAAAGCCTTGAGTTGCCGATGAAGATTACTAACTTCTTTCATCAACACCCTTCTTTCTTCCTGCAAGATAAGCCTGGTTAGCAAAACTAAATAATACTTATGACACACAAAAAAGTTGACAAGAGACAACCCACCTCATACTCCTGTAAAGTGATTTCCTTTTCATTATCAGACGCGTTATATTGAATACCTTCCGTATCATCCCCAAATGGCTGATGGCGGGCCATGCTTGCACTACCAGGGGACCTTGCTTCATTAGAAACCAAGTCATCCGGGCAATCTACAAACTCGTCTTGCCCCCCATCTTCTTGCACTCTTAGATCGTGTGTCTCATCTTGTACAGTATCTACTCCGGTTACCACTACCCCATCATCCTGCTCAAGATGCTCAACCTGAAAGTAGCTTGCTAATCTTAACTTATCAACATTAATAGTGAAAGTATACTAGTATTATTACAGACACAATAACTAAATAGTGAACAACATGTGCAAAATGATTCTAGTGATTAGGTGTTAAAATGCAAATCCTTACATGCACCCTAGGCTTTTTAATTCTCTCTATTTGAAGTCAGAAATTAGTTCATCAGACATCAAATACATCAAATCACACCTCCTTAACACCCTAATTTGATTTTGTAACTGATAGAACATCATTGCTAGTCTACTAGAACACTTTTTAGTTTTTACCCTAAATTTTAGATTACGAACTGATACAACTTATTGCTGATTAAAAAACATCAAAACACGCCTCCTTTTAACCTTAATTTGATTTTGTAACAGATGGAACATCATACTAGAACACTGTTTAAACTAAAATTACGTTTACGAACTGATACAACTTATTGCTAATTAAAAAACATCAAAACACACCTCCTTTTAACCCTAATTTGATTTCGTAACTGATGGAACATCATACAAGTCTCCTGGAACACAACTCACGCTAAAATCACAATCACGAACTGATACAACATACTTCTGATTAAAACCAACACGTAACAAGATGAAAACTAAACTCACCTGATTAATCGAACCTCCATCCGTCTGAGCAGAATCAACTGACTCCACGTGAACAAATTCGTTCTCCGACTTCTCTCCAGCTGTAGAGCTCCCCGACACCTGCTCCAAATCATTATCCTCTTCCATAACTTCCGATCAATCACAAAACGATCAGATCTGCAAGCGTTGAATTAACATTTTCATCGAATTTAATCAGTATCCGATTGTTTGATCTATACGGTGCAATTAGGTTATTAAAGTACCTTCGAATTGAGAACGAATGGAAGTGTAGTTGAATTCGATTTGAAGCGTATGATGTGATGTTCAAAGTGGTGGAGATTTGGGGGTTTGTTGTTGATCTGGTGAAGAAGACGGTGGATTTTAGATTTTATTATTTTTTTGCAGTGGGTGTTACACATGGTAATCACCCGCTAAGTGATAACTCGTTCGATACGACGTCGTGGCACAACCTACCTAAACTCTTATTTTGTTATGGAAAGATTATAAAATCTTAGTATAACAAAATAATCGCATCAATCGATAAGTGAGTTATATGGTTGTAAACAAGTCGAGTCGAGCCGAGTCAAGTCCGGATGGGTTCGAGCTCAAAGCTTATCGAGTCGACTCGAAATTTTTAACGAGCTCAAAACATCGGCTCGAGCCAGCTCGTGACTTGTTCGAGCCGGTTCGATTTAAAATTCTTTTTTTTTCATAATTTATATGAAAACACAAAAAATATATATTAGAGTTTTTATCTTTTATTGGGTACTCCATATTTGAAGACAAATATCAATATTTTGAATATAAACAATTTATTATTAAGTTATATATTTTTTAAACAAAATATTTAATGTTTCTAAAAAGAATCCATTTTTATTTTAAGAAAACCATTTTAAAATCATAATATAAATAATAATCATAATAATAGTAGTAATAATAATTATTATTATTATTATACTATATAAATATACAAATATACATATATTATATGAACGAGTCACGAGCCGAGCTTGAACCAAGCTAACCCTGGCTCGAGTTCGGCTCGTTTAATTCGAGTCGGGCCGAGGCAGCTCGTTTAGATACAAGCTTTTCTCGAGTGAATTTCGAACAAACTTTAAACCACTAACTTTTTGTACAACCCTAACAAGCTACTTCAAGATTTTATTAAAATAAGATACTTCATAGGTTTAGGTTTCACTTATATCATTAAAAAATTGAGTTTCAAGTTGGGTCAAGTTTTATAACCCATTAGTAATCAAAACGCTCATTCAAAAAAAGTTAATCCTATTTAATAATGATAAGATACCAAGTTAGTAAATTCAGACTTAAACATGAATAGTGTGGTTTTAACTTTTAAGTTAAATATTATAATATAGTTGGATTATGAAGTGCCGTTAAAACTCATTCGTTTATCATTATTATCGTTTTATTTGTTTTAATAAAAAATAATAATAAAATATATTTCACACTAGACAACAAGTTAAATATTGTTTTAACGTTATTAAATGTGTTTTATTTATGAATTATTACAAGAATTACCAGTAACAACATGAATCGTTCTGCCAAAGCATGATCATATTGTTTTGTATCGTCTTTTCGTTGAGTATGAATATCAGATTATCTCTTGATATTCTTTAACACCAAATTTAAATAGAAATTTTAATTTAAAATATTACTAAACCTCACAATTCAAACTAAAAATTGTGAGGATCATCCGTTTTTCATATAAAAAAAATTCTCTAGCATTGTAGGGTTTTAGATTCTTATACATTGCACACCACCATTTTATAAAAAGTTTAATAGTCAACCATTTCAAACCAAATTTGACCTTTGGTGTTCCTAAAATCAAGAAAATAAGTACTATATAAACGAAAGGGATCTAAAACAAATGTCAAAGACTTTGGTTTAACTTACACAAACACAACAATGACAAAATTCAAATGTATAGCTCTTCCTCTCATGGTTGTGCTTGTATCTTTAATCATTTGTCCTACATTTGCACATAAAAAGAACCATTCACCACCACCACCACAAGATCCATCACAAACACCACCGCGGCAGGACCCGAAACAAAAATCTCCACCACGATACGACCCGAATTGTCCGCCTCCACGGGACCGAAAACGAAAAATGCCACCCCCACAAGAACCGAAACAAGAACCTCCGCCGCCACAGGAACCAAAACAAGAACCTCCGCCGCCACAGGAACCGAAACAAGAACCACCGCCACCACAGGAACCAAAACAAGAACCTCCGCCACCACAAGAACCAAAACAAGAACCTCCGCCACCACAAGAACCAAAACATGAATGTCCACCATCTCCTTTTCATGATCGTTATAAAGGCCATTTCTCCTCTGTTATCGCTTTTGGAGATTCGTATACAGACACAGGAAATGCTCAATTCTTGGGTAGCCTCACTATTTCATTCTCGGGTTCTTTGAGCTCACCTTACGGCTCCACCACATTCGGAAAGAGCTCCAACAGGTTAAGTGATGGTCGGCTAGTTATTGATTTCATAACAGACTCCCTAGGCTTGCCGGTCTTACCTCCCTACCAACAAACCTCAGCCAACTTTAGCAGTGGCGTAAACCTCGCCATAGCTGGAGCAACGACTCTAGCAAATGACATCTTGTCCAAGTTGACCCGAGTTTTTCTATGGAAAGGCACGCCCCTAGGTATAATGACCGAGTTGGATTGGTACAAAAAGTACCAAATAGAACATTTATGCAAGGGGTTGGATCAAAGAGCATGTAGCGAAAAGTTAAAAACCGTGTTATTTTGGGTTGGGGAGATAGGAATCAATGATTTTTCACGTGCAGTCGGGTCTAAGATTCCGCTCAAAGCAATAGCCAAGTCATCGGTTACTTACACAGTTGAACTTGTTCGGTACGTATTACCTACAAAATCCATATAAAATACCATGATGCAATGGTATCAAACCTAATACAATGAATGCAATAATATGATAACCGAAAAACATCATATCGTACCAGGTAGGTAAGGTGAAGTTTAAGACCGGTTTTGTCCTAAACAACACCTAGAATCAAGCTCGAACTTTGGGCCAACAATTACGTCAAACGTAAAAAATCTGTTTTTTAACAAAACCAGACTCGTAGCAAACCATACGATACAAATTTAGTTCTTTTATAAACCTTGTATCGGTCTGGTACGTTAAAACTAGGTTTAACGGTTGGGACACATCCTAGTAAAAGATTTCAAAACATCTTTCACACTAAAAAGGAATATCTTATCTTTCAAATTCTAAAATCTGATGAAATATAACCTAAATCGACCCATTTAGAATCTCTTATTTTCCGTACTAACATATATTGTCATACAGACATTAATACGAAACGGTGCAAAGAACATAGTAGTTCAAGGTTTACCACCCCTCGGTTGTCTTCCCATGGACATCTCGTTAACCCCGTTAAGCCTTCGCGACCGATCAGGCTGTTCACCACTAGTAAACGCTGCGGTAGTAGTCCACAACCAAATCCTGCAAGCTAAATTAGAACTGTACAGAAAACTGTTCCCAGATGTTACAATCATATATGCAGATTCTTGGAAGGCATATTATGAGATTGTGAACAACGCGCAAAAATACCAGTTTCAAGAAGTCCATAAAACTTGTTGTGGATCTACCATCAAACAAGACGACATGAACTTCAATATTCAATCGATATGTGGTTCTTCGGGTACTTCAATATGCAGTGACCCGAGCAAGTATATCAGTTGGGATGGAATTCATCCAACCGAATCTATGAACTATCACATGACAGATCAATACATAAATCATGGGTGTTGTAATCCACCATTTGAGGAGCTCATGAAGAAATCCGCTCCAAAGTAACCCAGCCCGACCCAACCCAACCCGGATAGCTGCCCTGAATAGATAAATTCAAGAGATAAGACTTGTACAGCACAAATGTATAGATTGAAGTAGAAATAAACAAGTTTGTATTTATTTTCATGTTAACAAATTGAAGAAAGAATAATTACGATTACAAATTTACAACCAACCGCTATTTACATTTCAAGGGTTGGCTTTGTTCTGTGTTTTTTTAGAATTTAGATTTACATCCTTTATACAACAGATCCTCTAGAATTTTGATGTTATATTAGATACTCATAAAACATGAAGAAAATGGCATCTGAAGACTCTTTTGGGAGGTTATTGATGTATAAATAGAAACGAACCAAATCCTCTTTTGAAACAAGATCAGCGTCTATAACTTCATCGTTGCAAGTGAGAACCCACAAATCTCGTGACTGTACCCTCTTTATATTACCTCGACAAAATGGGCACGATGCTGATCTTGAGTTCCTGCAAATTTGGAAACAAATGGACGAGATTTTAGTGTCACGAGCGTGATGGTGTTGTGCTGTAAAACTCATTGATGAACGATGTAATGTATATTACCAATCACGGTAACAGTTGATGCACATTGCATGGCAGCAGTTAGGCAAGACTATCTTGGTGCAAGGCTCTAAGCAAATCCCGCATTCATCTTCTCGTTCCAAATCGATATTAGTGAACTTTCTGTCTTTTTCTAGGTTCTTCAGGCTTGATATCTCAAATGCTGGGCTTTGTTCTTTAGGCCCGTTATCGCGCTCCACCAGGTCATGATGTAGTCTTTTAAGTGATGGCAGAATGATAGCTGCATAGATTGATATTAACCAAGAGAAGATCAACCATATGCGCAAAAAAATATGCAAATTTTATGTGAATCGCACAATAAGGTAGAGTAGCAAAAAGGGTGGGGTGGTAGCAGGTCAAAGATCAGTTAGTTTGTAGTACAAGTTGAAATATGTAAAAAAAATTCATCATATTTCGATAAGTAATTCAGTAGATTGTTTGCATATATAAGATACACTTTTGGCTACTCTTGACCTATTGAAATTCGACACATTTCCTTTTATAGGTAATTGTTAAAGATAACCCACAACCCAAATGGACCCATTTTGTACGTAAACAGGTTAAATTTTCTACCTCCACAAAAATAGTAAAGAAAGAATGACTAACCATAAAAGTCGCTAACAGCTGCCCTCCTCCCATGTCTAGAAATCTTTGGTCTCCCGTCGGTATAAACCTACAAGAAAAGATATTTAAACTTTAAGTTAAGATGCAACGAACTATTTGTAAATAATAGATTATTCTATGCTCATTTAACCTTTTATTTTGCACCATTAACAGGTATCATTTCCATTTCACGCATTTGTTTCTTAGTTAAAATAGTTACTTTTTTTGTGTTTACCATGTACAATGAGCAAAATTAAAGAACTAACCTTATAGATGATAACATGGAAAAGATTAAAGTATCTAGGCAGGAGACATGCGCAAGAAGAATCTATCCATTGTAACAAGAACATAATGAGAGGCGTTAATTGATCGTGGACTAACTTCATTTGAAACAGCGCACCATCTTTGGCTCTAGGAATTGCAGCAGCCCTATAAATTCAAGAATCAAAACAGAACAAGAATCAGAATATGAATATGAAACAAAAAAATGTATTATTTCTTGTTAATCAATGCCATTATGTAGGAAATATGTCATTTCCTTTTCTAGGAGCCAAATAAATAAATAAATAAAACAAATCAAATAAACTAAGATGCATTTCCCCAAAACCCACATTAGTTCTATAAATGAGAGCATGATTGGAATTCAGGTGATCAAATTCTATTGATAACATAAGACTAGAGAGATGGGGAGGGCTAATTGTATTTTCATACGGCAATTAGCCGGTTTGGAATTGGGTTCACTTATCCAAACTGCTTATCTGATTAAGCACGAGTGAAAATGTGAAATAAGCTTTCTTCCAAGCAGATTGACGTTGCTTATTTCTAAGTGCTTTCTTCAAAAATGCAATAATAAGCAGATTAAAAATCCCAAACAACCCCTATCCCACCTTTGACTTCAGGTGCCATACAAGCTATATTTAATTTTTAACAAGAACACCTTTAATTTGCAATCACTGAATCACATGAAACGTCGATATACACAATTGGAAGATTGAATAACAAGGAAAAAGACATGGAAGCTACATAAGGTATTAAGGATTAAATTCTTAAAACTTGAATAATTGACTAGTCAACCCATCATACTAACCACTGTCCTCCAAGAAATGTAAAAAGAACAATAATTTGTAAAACTCAAGTATAGTTAGCAAAATGTAGTTTTATGCATTTCTTTTTGAATTTCCAGGCATTATTGGTTTGCTTTGAAAAGTCAAAAGTCAAAAAGGAACAACTCAAGAGATACACAGCCATCACTCCAATCCAGATTATCATATAAATGCATATTTTCAACAAGCCAACAAACTGGACCAAATTGGACCACAAATTCCCCCAAAAAGCGTAATGATAATAACCACACCGCAAAAATCAAATAACTTGATTCTGATCATCTTGTTCTGCAAGATTCATCAAAGACTCCAACTTTTACTCTTTTAGAAATATATGTTAGAACCCATGACAGACTTGGGGCTTTCAACCCCACTAAACCAACAAATACCAAGATTTCCCATCTTTAAATGTTTGAAACTAAGGTGATTAACCACTGTGTAACTTCTTAAAACACACAGAAAACCCTAAGCAACATAAAAAGATCAAATACCCATATGAAAAACTGAAGAAATTACCTTACAAAGCATTAGCATGTCTGAAACAAAGGCAATAAACTACCCTTTAACAACTTAAAACACACAAAAACCCTAAGAACATAAAAAGATCAAACACCCATATGAAATAACTAAAGAAATTAACTTACAAGCATTAGCATGCCTGAAACAAAGGCGAAGAACCAGTATTAACAACTTAAAACACACACAAAACCCTAAATACAGAAAAAGATCAAACACCCACATGAGAAAGTAAAGGAAACAACTTACAAAGCATTAGCATGTTGTATATCAGACTCAATAACCTTCAAAGAATCTTCATAAGAACACCTCCCAAGTGGGTAATACACCATATCCATCCTCTGTACTTTCTTCAGAAAACAATCAAAATTTGTAGAAACAATGGTGAAAAAATGAAGTTTGCTTTCTTCCTTTGAATCTTGAAAGATTTAGAATCAGGATTGCGTGGATTATTGACTCTTTTATAGGATGATTGTGATCATAAAGGGAAAAGCTTGGAGGAAAAGGCAAAGAAAGGGGCCTTATCCTTATGTATGTAGACTAGATAATGCGAACATTTGGGATTTGGGTTGAAAATTAAAGACAGCAAAATGAGGTTAGGAGGTTGTTGGTTGGATACTTGGTTTTTTTAGGTGTCCCTTTATTATGAAATAAAAATAAAAATTTTAACTTTTGATGATTTTTAAAAAGATATTTTAATTTTTTAACCCATTTAAAAAATCAAAAAGTAATTTATATTTTTTGCCAAACATACATTACATTAGTGGTTAAAATAAGTATCTTAATATTTCATAAAAATATGTGGAAGACTTGTGATAAATAGTGAAGGGTTTCTAGTGAGTCAGAGTTATCTCGGTTAAGATAAGTTTTTTAGAATGATTTCAAGTTTCGTATTTAAGTAATGAAGATAATCGGATAAGCTAGTGGTTCATTAGTGATGCAATCGGCGATTCAATAAAAAGATTAATTTTAGTATGACAAAATACATTTTCGATGCTACCAGTGTATTAAAATGATATTACTTTCAAAAAATTTTCATTGAGTAATAAATAATGTTTATAATTGTTTTATTATGGACATGCCATATAAATAATAATTATTCTATGATTTTATCTTTGTTTAGTGCTACCAAACTAAAAATTATTATAAAAAAGTTGTGCTTTTATTAAAATTGTATAATAAAAAGTGAGAGAAATACATAAGATGGTCAAGTTGGATAACAGTAAAACTGAATTATTGATTTTAAGATTAACTCGGAATCAACTTCGAAAAGAAAATAATTAAAAAGTATTATAAATATAAAACGTGTTGATACGATTTTAAAAGTTATATTAATTAAATATTTTTTTCATTTGTTATGTTATATTGTTATTCGTCTTTAATGAAACGTTTTTTATACCTACTAGACAACTTCGTTATAGTTTTCTATATGCATAAATCGTTTCCCTTTAAAAAACTGAAATGTTGGCGTCTAATAAACTTATTAACCACATGATTGTATTTATTTATTTTTCAGTAGTTTGTTTATATTATTTTAATCCTTTATCAGCTAAATCAACTAGGCCATTTACAATAAAGGGAATCTCAACATGATGAATGAAATGTTGATACTAATAATATATAATTATATGAAATATATATTAAGGTTGTATGAGACTATAATACGTTACAAATGAGTAGTCATTTGATACATATATTTATAAATGTACAATGTTATTATGGCATTTTTTTTTATTATCTTCTCTTATTATTGTGTATTAACATATTAATAATCTTTCATAAATCATAACACTTTGACATATAAATACGATTAAAATACATTATTAGCACAATACTCAATTTTAAAATAAAGAATGGCTGTAAAGGAGAATCACTTGGTTTTTTAATACATTTTAATAATTTATTACTAATTAATCATTCAAACTGAATATACAAGTCACCACATTATCCAAACATCAAATAATGCAATCACATTTGGCATGCTCTGAATCGCATATCTTTCTGGACTACGATTATTTTACATAAAATAATCTAAGGCAAACATTTAAAAATTTAAATGGTTGGTTTACTTGTTGATTATTAAAATTTATTAATTTTGAAGATTTAATGCTGATACAACCCCCTCTTTCAAGAGTATCAATCACATACACATCTTTTTTTGCATCACGTCATTAATCATGTTATACAAGTAATAAGTGTAAAATCATAATATACGTTTGAAACACTAGTAATTTCTTTTTTGACTTTAGTATACGTATGTTTAAGTGTTTAACCCTTCTTGCCAATGCACATTTAGCCTTTGTATAACATTTAATCTTTAGTACATGAGTGTAAAGCCCGCAAATAAATCATTTCTAAATATAGGGTTGATTAGTAGTGCGTTTATCTTTATTTAGGCTCTTTGTTATATAAAAAATATTAAAACACACAAAATTGTTGTTTTTCATTTATAAACGTGGTTTATTAATGATTGTTATACAAGACCACACAGGATCAAAACATAATGGATATAACACCAAATGAGACGAGTGTTTTAATGATGTGATTTATGGTTATAAATCTATTATAGTTTTTCTATGCTTTGTATATAACTATAGAAATATGAAAACTAATTTAAAGGAATTTATTCAAAAGATAAATTAATGGTTTGATGTTTTTGTAAAATAAAATTTTAACCTTAGTTAATTATATTAAATATATTAAATTAAATATACATAATTAATGGAACACGTTACTTAATTGTATGTTTATCGTTGGGTTAAAGTTAAATATTTTCCTCCTAATAAAGAAATAACTACCCTTACGCTCTGTTCCCGTGTCTCATTTAAAGGAGGAAGTGAAAGGAATATGTAAATAATTTATGTTTCTGAGTTTTTAAGGGAGGAAGTGAAAAGAAGTGGAAGGAAGTGAAAGGAAGATTTTTTAAAAATCTTCCCTTCAAAATTTCCTTTCAAATTGGAAGGATTTGAGAAGAAAGTGACTAGGTAAATTAAAATTTTTCTTTAATTACCATATTATCCTCAAACCTAAATTAATTAGGAGATAAATCACCCACTCATCATAAACCTACGTTCTTTCTTCAACCACCGCCATCATCTTCTATCTCTTTTCAACGAAAAGTCCCTGAATTCTTCAAAGGCAAGGTACTTGATCGAGTATTCTCCCCATCTTTATCTTCATGTATTAACTTAATTTCAGTTATCACTAATTTTTTATTGTATGGTTGATGTTGTTAGTAGATTTGTAAGTACTCTGTTTGCCATAATATATTTAGCTTCCTCTATATGATTTTTTGATGTACATTCAAGTGGTTGTTGCTATCCAAACCAAAACAACAAAGAAAGTGGAGTTATTGGCTTCATTTTTTATTAGTAATTAAAGAAAGACGGTGGAGTTGTGGAAGTATATTTTATTACTAGCTACACATCCAAATCTTTTTTAATAGTTTAATGATTGAATTTCATGATAGAAATACATCACACATGGATATAAGGTTGTTTCGTGTATTGATTTAGGTGTCTTCTTAAATGCTTATGAGCATAAATTACTATAATATAACCATGTATTTGGTTGCATTATATATTATGCAGGTTAGATTAACTTAGTGGTAAACTAGTACAATGAGCTTAGTTAATGTGTAGCTAAAAGTATACTTTAAAGTGAAGTATGTGGTTGTATTTTCAAGCCATTAGAAACATGTGTATGGGTAATATGGATGCAGAAGTACAAACTTTTTTTACATGTCTTGGTTTCTAATAAAAAATAATATTTTTCAACAGCAAGTTACAATGAATAATTAAATACTCAAATACTCAACACATTGGTTGCTCATATTGTTGGTTATGGATATCGAAAACAATTTCCTGTTATAAGATTAGTTTTTATTCATTTATTTTCTTGATAGTGGAGATGGGGTATTAACAAGTCAAGTGTTGTTTATGGATAGTCTAGACAAGACCAATATATCGTATTGATATACACATCTAGATGTCCACTTATTGTGTTTATAGTTCAGAACAACGAGCTTCACATCATATGTATATGTGTTTGTTAGAGGGCCACAAAAAATCTATATGCTATCATCGATTAAAAATAAACGCAGGTTTTTTAAATAAATAATAAGCTTGGGCCTTGTATGAAAATGATCTCTTAGCCTTTGACCAATTGTTTCTTTCAATAATTACTAGGGTGAAAAGAATAGTTGTAATGATCCAATGATATAGTGACTATTTTTTTCCTTAAAATAACTACTGATCGTTTGTTTTTTTTATTTGATGTAATATATTTGGTTTTCATACACACAAGGAATTATGTGGGAAAATATTTGGACTTTTAACAAATGATTTCAGGTCGGAGAAAAACAATATTGAGTGTGGAGCGGTTATCTAACTCGTATTTTTATCTCAAATGAAAATGCTCATATGAGTTAAAAAGGGTATAATCGTAATATTATATGTTTCTTTTCTTTTCTCTTCAACTCGGGTACACATAAAATATTTATTTTCTTTTCATTTCCTTTCAACTCGGGAACACATACTAAAATTATATCCCTTCCTTTCTTTTCTCTTCTAAATTCCCTTTCTCTTCTCTTATTTCCTTTAGTAAACTCGGGTACACAGCGTTAAAGAATACGGAAACACACAATTGTGTTAAATTCTTAACTTCAAATGTTTACTTGTTTATTCTCGACCATTAAGTCTAACAAACTAATAAACAATTTTCATCCATAATAACTTTAATGTAAGCAACAACCATTGATAAAACTAGGTTGTTTGGCACGTTAAACTTTTAATAATATAGTTTTTAACAAAACCTTTGAGAATTTTATAAATCTAAGTTAAAGAGACACTTATAGTGACACCCTAATACCAATAAAAAATTTTATATGAAGTAAAAACTAGCGTAGGTCTTTTCGTAATTCATTACATAGCTGAAGATGTCTTTAGTATACATCACGATCATTTTGCTCTATCTTATTTAATGATAGGTCCTCGACACAACACACCATGTCAAGACATATTAGTGATGCGGCCATTTTACGTGGTCCTAACAATTGATCCTCGTAACCCTTAAGAGAGGCATTCAAAGACTTTGGCCTCATGACCCTTTTAACAACAAGTATAATTAAAAAACTACCGATAATATTATGGTTTATGGTTTAACAACATAAGATGATGATCGTTTGAATTTAAGATCTTTTTAAGTTTTAAATTCAAACATATAAAATAAATTTTTTTATAATTATGATTTCTCTCTTTGATGATGATTCAAAATAAGTTAAACCTAAAGCGTTAAATTCAACATCAACGGTTAGCATTCCATTTCAAAAAGACCACCATGATATTAACGGTGGTTTCAAACGTTATTTACGAATAAATATAAGGAAAAAAGCAAGCATCATTTCTCAAAATCTAAACATTTTCTTATTACTTTAAAGTAAAACAAAAGCTATAGGCCCTTTTTTACATAAAATCTTGAAACTTGCTACTTAAATCCTTAAACCCCAACTCATCCCACATTGATGTCCAAAATCTTTGAAGTAACAGGAGCCTTAGGTATAGTTACATACAACACTCCATCTCTAACCTCTGCTTTAATCTTCTCAAACTGAATATTCTCAGGCAATGCAATCCTAAAACTATACTTCCCAAAACTCTTTGCACTCCAATCACCTTCATCAATGGCTTCAACATCACCTTGACTTTCACCATTGTGTTCTTTCTGCAACTTCTCTGCTTTCAACACTAACATTTTCTCTTCAACCCACACTTTCACATCTTCTTTAGTCATCCCAGGCATATCAAACCTCAATTTGTAGTCTTCTTCACCTTCTTTGATCTCCCATGGTGTTCTTCCCCTGCTGTAACTGCTTGTACTCTCTCCTGGTGATCCCCATGAGCCGCCGTTGGCGGCGTATAGTGGCGGATCATCCATCAGTCTTTCCATTGTGTCCATCATTTGCTGTACTGTTCTTGCTGTTGGGAATCTGTCCCACAAGCCTGTGCATAAAAAGATTGAATCTTGATTAGTATTTTGATGTTATATAAGAGAATTAGACAGATCAGTATCATCATTTCAAGATGAATGTTGGAAATTTTGAATCTTGATTTGAAATTTATTATTGGTGGCATAACTATGCTCTCATATTGAACCTTGATTGGTTTCTTGAGCTTCTAGTGAAGAATTATACATACCCTTATTAGCATGTCAATTGTCAAGTAAAAAGTAGGAAAGAATGAATCTTGAAGTGGGGTTTTTATATTATATCAAACAACCATACATACCCATTCCAGAATTTTAAGTTAAAAACAAGACTATCAATTTTTTTGTATTAAAAACTGCATTTTTATTAGGGTTAATAAGTTTGATGTTAAACAGGTCATTTCAGAAAATGTGTTAAAAACATGAACCGAATACAACTATAACATCCGTGGTTTGAGACCCCTTTAACTTCACTTTTGTCAAAAAAATTTATTATTAATACTCTAATTAGCATAAGTATAAATAAGTACTAAATGTGTATGAAAATTTACATTTAAACTATACAACCTTACATAAGTGTCCCTATTTTAAATTTTAAATCTTTTCAAGTTATTATCTAAAAACACCTTAAAATTGTTTTAAAAAAATAATCATATTAAAAAGGGAGACCGAACCCGACCCGTCTATCTAAATTTGTTCACGGGTTTAACTAAAGACTAACTCATACTCATTTAAACTAAACTCAGACTTGTAAATTTAATGATGTTAGGTTCATGTCATGAAAAGTTTCACACTACACACCATAATAACTAATACCAACCCAGCACACAAAAAGGTCTTTTAACAATTTGATTGTTGATCCTTATGAAGAATCATGAATACCCATATCATAAATTCAATCAATAAAGATGAAAAAACTGAAACTTGGATTGAAACTTACCAATTGGTGGGGATTGAACAGTTCTTCTTTTGATGGGTTGTTTTTGTTGAGGACTCTTGATGCTTGTTCTTTGTAAGTGATCACCATTTGGTGATTGTGCTTTGATGGTGGTGAATTTAGGGTTCTGTTTGTGGGTATTTGGGATCAAAAGTAAAGATGAAGGGTTTGATTTGAGAGTGTTGATTTGTTGAGAGAATAGTGGAAGATTCATCTGACTTTGAGCCATGCTTCTCTTTTTGCTTCTACTACAATAGAACTTACAGGGAGTGATTTGTATATATAGTGAAGTGGAGGATAAGAATAGAAAAATCTAGAAATGTTGAGAAATGGGCTCTGGGCCCCATGTGATCTTTTGAGAATTTTTATTTATTTTTCTATAATTTTTTTAGTAGTTCCGGATGTCTCTGGAAATGAGAAGCAATTTCCTAGGCTTTTTTTTTCAATTATTGAAGCAGGATGTTCCCAAATCATAGGAGAATTCTACAAAGAAACAAACAATAGTGTTTTATCATTTTAAGCATATACAATTTTACCATTAAACTTAAAACCTTACAATTATATATCCGGACGTGTAAATCAAATCAGTTGTACGACTTATGCTACTCGGATACTCTTTTTTCGTCGTAAGAGGATAAAAGAGTTACAATCAAGTTGTAAAATTTGAAATATAATAATTTCACACACTTACAAGACTGTATAACCTATATACACCATGTTACGATCAAGTAGTAAACAAATCATTAATGGGTTGACAAATGGACTAAACGTTACAAAACACATCCATTTTATCTTTAATTCTATTTTTAAAAAGGTTGAGAAGTCAAGCTCGATTAAATAAGTAAAGCCGAACACAAACCAACTAACAAATTATGTGTGTTTAGTATGAAAAAAGGGTGTGTGTTTTTAAGCTGTAATTTCTTTCTGTTTGTGTGTGTTTAGTGTGTGTATTTTGGGCCTCAACCAACATCCCAAACCAAAAATCAATAACAAATTAAGAAACTTGCATAACATTGCCAGAAATTTGCTAAAGATTGCATTTCTTTAGCTAGTTTATCATACTAATTTTAACACATTGTCATCCTACAACATAAAAAACAATAGAAATTTACAATAAATTTGCAGTTTTTCCAAATAGGATAACAAAAAGCTTCAATCTTTAAACAATTTCTGGGCAAACCCAACTCCTCTTTCACAAGAACAGCTTCATCACCTGAAGCTATCTGCGGTGATTTCTTCTAAATGTTATGCACTCGCGTCTAGATCTGATCTTTTTCTTTAATCGCCTCTTCTTGAAAATCGAGCGATTTCTGGGCAGACTAGACTGCTAATTCACTAGAACAGCTTCATTACTTGAAGCTTTATGTGCAGCGATTTCTTCTAGATGTTTCCAGGTGGACTCGCGTCTAGATTGGATCTTTTCTTCCTTCGCCTCTTCTTCTTGAAAATTGAGTAAACACTCGTTGAACAGTTCAGGGTCAAGGTCAAAGAAGATTTTCCGAACATTTAGAGTCAAACCATGCACAGCTGGATTCCAATGGTATCGCCCGTTTCTTTCTAGTGCAGGAAAGATTATTGGTAATATTACCTTGCGGTTTTGTCTGATCAAACTCTCGATGTGATCGTTATTCCAAAAGAAAAGAGCTCGTTCTGCCACCTGAAAAATTAAAAGAAAAATGAAATAATCACTATTTTGTTTTTGTTCTTTTTTTCTTTGTGGAGTGGGTGGTCTTGTGGGTAGATTCAAAAAATCTTGAATGAGTCACTGGAATAAGAATTTACAGAAGAATTTATGCATGATGATGAGGAAATACCAACACTACCCTTCAACGCGACAACATCAATCACAATAGCTACCCTCAAAGGTTCATTTGTGATAAATGAGGATCTTATTACCATTATAATTTATCAAACCTCCAAGAGGTGACGCATTGGTAAGTGCTATGGTAATTGAGGTTGTTATTACCATCATAAATACATATTCATCATAAATACCAAATCTACCCTTCAACAAAACAACATCAATCAACAAGGTTTGATTTTTTTCACAACTACCCTCAACAGTTCATTTGTGAATTAGGATAAATGAGCTTCAGTTCCAGAATCAACAGCTTTTGATAAAAGACGAGATTCATTACATAATAATGATGTACCAAGTTTATCTTTCAACACAATAACATCAATCAAAAAGCTTCATTATCTTTTTTCATGACTATCCTTAATGATTCACTTGTCATAAACAAGGATCTTATGAACGTTATCAAACTACAATCTTCAATGCCAGTATCAAAACAAACTGATAAGAAAATAGGGGGTTGGTCATAATCTAAACTCTAAAGGTAAAAGGCCTATTAGTTTTAGCATAAAAATGAAAACATGACCCCTCTAGACAGCTGGACAGTTGTATCTTATGTCAGTTTTGCCACATTTGTGTAGCAAAACTAAAAGAATCTACTTGCTTTGGCCATTTAATATCGTATCTTGTAGGTCATATAGCTTATGTGAAGGAAAATGAAGGCAGGGCCCACAAAAATTAAAAAAACAGAACAAATGTTATAAACAAACAGAAGCTTAGATCAACTTCCTCTATCCTTCACTTTGGGGGTCCCACCTCCATTTCACATGAATTTAATGGGGCTGAATACCAGATCTCCATTTCTTCTGACACCATATAGATGAAACTTTTCGGCTAAAAGATTAAGTGGTTAGAACGAATAGGATTAGGACTCTTGGTTTTAAAAAGCGTGAGGTGCTCCGAGGCGTTTACGCTTCAAAAGCCGAGGCAGAAGGCGTGAGGCATGAGATGAGAGCCGCACGTATGTGAGACGTTGCTAACCAAATAAGCCTTATCTACAACCAAAAGTTGCATCCTCATCTTTTTTACACACTGGTGACTGGTCTTTTTTTTCATGTAAATCATTCATAATTTTTTCATCTCTTTGGTTGTTTCTACATATCACCCTCCTACAGACCCCAATCCTGACCGTTATTAACCAATTCTAACCCAAATGTGCATGAGGTGCCGCCTCAAGACACTGAGGTTTTTTCTTTGTTTACCTCGAGTACCTCACACCTCAGGTGTGCCTCAAGCACTATTTTTAAAACCATGGAGGGACTAATTCTACATGTGCTCAACGGACTTTAAAGATAGCCCTAATAGTTTACTTCTCATGTACCTTCTAATTCCTAATGCAATACAACTTTAATCTCTATTCTTATAATTAGTACAACGAATATACGAATTTGTTATAACAAGTAGAACCAAGTGTTGTATATATAGCCATGCTTTGATTATACAGAAAAGCATGATTTCATATCTGAAAACTTTCTCTACGTCCCTTTTATAGATGGAACCAACTTTAAGATTTCTTGAAATCTTGAATCACAAAAGAACTTGAAGGTGACAGAGATATAACTTCTCAATTCAATCACAAACCAAAAGTTTTGATCTTTTTTCCAATAGGGAAGCTTAAAGGTCTGATAAAAGAAAGCCTTAATCGATTCTCGTTAAAGCCGGTATTTTTTCCATTTTTGTGTGATAAAACATAAACTGAAGCATGACATATTAGGACTGAACTACATCTGTTCACCTTTATTTTGGTCATTCAACATTTCATTTGGTAGGCCCTTATCCATTTACTTGACATGAGATAAAATAAAGATCGGACCCACAGTAGTGACTTGGTATAAATTCCTACTATGTGCTATAAAAGTGATAATCACCATCTAAAGTCATAATAACCAGTTTCAAACATTTAAAAATAGGTGATTTATGATTCTGATTATTTATTATTTGGTGTCAAGATTAGCATATTTCAACAAGCATGCACGAAGTTGTGAGAAAATTGATTATTAAGATAAAGTCTAGAATCACCTAACTATCTCTAACTTTAAGCAACTAATTATACCGTTCTTCAAGTAGCAATAATTAAACACTCCCTATACAATAAATCAAATTACTCTGCCTCGTATATCACAATTTACAAGAATATAAAAATGGAACTCAAGCAAAAATCATGGATATATGCATGCAAACCACAAAACCATGTAGTGTGTATAGAACTGATCAATTACTGCATATTGAGAAAATAAGATACTTATAAGTAAAAAAGAAGTTAATTACCTGAAAGTGCAGACTGTTTAAGCAACGGGCAATTTGCTTAAATAAAGGCACCATACACCGATGAAATTGTGGCTGTTGTGTTGCTTCTAAAACTTCCTCCAACTCACCTAAAAACATAATTTCTTTTGAACTATTTGTAACAGGCCAATACTTCAATAAACCCCTTATTACCATATCAGCCAATTTGCAATCTTTTTCAACAAATTGTGTAATACAATATGATAACTGCTGATGATACATCGCCAAACATTTTGGTTTATGTAATGGGATCAAAGCCCTATAAAGAAACAATTTGTGTTCTTCCTTCAAAGGCAAAGCAAACCCATTAACTATACTTCCTAAAATCTCCAAAAGTTCAGCAATCCCATTATGTTTTTCGGTCTCTAAAACAAATCTGTAAAAGATATTGTTTATAGATTTTCTAATAAAAGGGCGATGAACCATGAATTTACCATAAACTCTATGAAGAATCGTCTTCAAATACTCACGTTCTCTAGGATCTTCAGAATCAAACAAATCTAATAACTTGAGAACAAAGTAATGATCAATGAACTTTTTTGCAATCTTCGCATCAACTTCTGGTGATGCAATAAACCTAAGTAAAAGTTCATAAACGATTTGCAAATGGGGCCACGACAAATCCATTGATGGTTCTTCTTCTTCTAAATCATAAGATGCCATAATTTTGCAATCACGTGATTGAGGTGTGAGCTCTCTGAACAAATTTGCAGATACCATTTTCACAAACTCTTGCATAACAGATTCTGTGAATTTAACATTACTAGAAGCCACAAAATCGACCAATTCTAATAATGTCTGTCGCTTAATCTCTTTTTCTTTAAGGTTTCTTGTCGGGTCGGTGAAATCAAAGATTACAGAACACATAATTACTTTCTTTATGAACAAATTCTGTTTCTCACTGCTTGGAACATCTCTAAAACTTGGTAAATAATCATAAGAAACACTTACATGACCACCATTACGAACATTTGTGTCGTTTGTATTAAATCTCGCGCTCAGTGGGGCTGAAATATCTGCATTTGAAAGCTTTCTTGAATTCCCACTTGCTAAATCACTTCTTTTTGAGCTAGAAGATGTTAAATTAGGGTTTTGGGTACCTAAAGATTCTTGATTTCTTGAAAATTTGGACTGTTTCCTGGAAACCTTATTCAGAATTTGCTTGATCATATCTTAGATTCCAAACAACAAAAAAAAACTTCAAAAACCCTAAAATCCCAACTCAAATTCTAACCCAAATCATCAAAAACCTAAAAAACCCATCATTCACAATCCCATGATAAATTACACCAAATTTCACAAAAACAAATCTGAACTATACATCAGAAATCCACCAATCTGAATCACAAACCATCAATGTCCCTTCTTTCAAAATCTCCAACACCAATTCTATTTTCCCCTTTTTGTATAAATCATAACCCTAATTGGGAAAGATTTTTGCTTTTGATTTAAACACCAAAAACCCACTTGGAGTTCAACAATCTTGAGACTTTAAAGCAAAGATAATGAACAAATTTCTAAAAAAACTAGTTTTTTTATTATAAAACTAGCTTTTTTACATACCTTGTGAGTTGGACAGATGGGTAAAAAGTATGCTCACAATACCACAAGAATCCTGCTTTACTTTTCTTTACACTTTCTTTTAGCAAAACATTGTAAAAGTGATTAGTGAAAAGAATAATAAAGGGGATCAAAATAGAGTAAGAAAGATTGGAGATTGATAATGAAGAACTAAAATGGCAAGAGGAAGTAATAAGGGAATCTGAAAGAAAGAAAATTGGGTGGAGAGAGAGAACGGGAAAGCAAGGGCCGAAGAACTTCAAACCCACTTAAGATGAAATAATAATAATAATAAATTAAAATAATATATGAATATTAATATTATTTGCTGAATTTAAAATAAAAACTTTAATATGTCAAAACCCAACCTTGACACGCCGCTCCTTATTAGTCCACTCGTTGAAGGCGTTTTCCATGAGCGTGTCAAATGACGTGGCATCTATGACAGTTTGATAGATGATCAGCTTGACAGTTAACTTCATTTGGTTTTTTAAAGATGTCATTACAAATTGTCTAACGGAAAGGAGTGGTCGAAGAACTTCAAACCCACTTAAGATGAATAATAAAGAAAAGAGAAAAAGATTAAAATAATACATAAATATTAAATGTTATTTGATGAATTTAAAATAAAACTTTCATAGGTAAAAACTCAGCCTTGACACGTCTCTCTTCGTTAGTCCACTAGTCATCACGAAAGCATTCTCCATGAGTGTGTCACATGACGTGGCATCTATGACAGTCTGACAGATAGTCAACATGACGGTTAACTTCATTTGGTTTTTTATAGAGATCATTGCAAATTATTTAACAGGAAAATTTATGTCAACATTTGATAAATTTTTTATTATATATGTGTTCATGGCTCTCTTTTTTTTTCATTTCAGAAATTTGTTGAAGATAATTAAAAGTTTGATTATTGGCAAAATAGTTTCACTTGCTCAAATTGTTTTTAAACTTGTTTTTTGAAAATATATGTTATTATTAACTTTATTATATATATTTTTATTTATCATGTTAACTTTTGGAAAAGTCATACTTTGATCTATTAGTACTTTTTTATTAAAGACGAATATATAGTTTTTTAAACGGATAGATAGTTTATTACTGCTTGTAGCCAAATACAAGAAAGAATGAAAAGTAATTTACAACGAATATTTCCAATTAATATCTATCATAGCAAAGTCAAATGTTTTGCTTCATTTTATGTCTCGCTTACATGTAAAATTGTATTATACAACATAGTGTGTTTTATTATATCATGTAGTATAATCTCATAATGGAATTCATATAGAACAAAATGACACATACTATTCGAGACAACTTATTTCACGTTAATGTTGGGGCAACCTTCTGTCGAACTCTAAACCAAAAACAAATATAAGCAGCAATTACTTATTCAACAATGTTTTTAAGTATTTTTGTATAAAAGCAACCTGCTTACTATTTTCTATTCATTTATAGGTCAGACCAATATAAATAACCAACTTGAACATTGCTCACTCAAAATTGCTTACCTACTCTTGAATATTTTATATCTCTAATTAGTAAATATTTTGAATCAGTAAACACTCAAACTACTATATATTTTGATTATATATTTTGTTACACCATGTTAGTATCAAATATTTATCCTTTACATTTGGTTTGTTATAACACGTAAACAACTTTATTATAAATGCATTTGATTGGTCATCATCTTTTATATTCCAAAGGTGTCATCAAGGACAAGGTACAAGTCCATGTGGTTGCATGCATGTATACATATAATTAGGGTCCAATAATATCAACATGAATATATATGCATTGCTTTTAAAGCAAAAGATACAAACATAAGGTACACAAGTTTCAAAATGTAATCATTATTATTAGAGAAATCCCTTAAAATTTCAGTATAATCTCCCTTGATAAAAATAATAAAGAAATGGCAAATCCTACTAATAGTGTAGGTGATTATTTTCATAATGTTAATGAAATGATTAATGTAATCTTAATGACTTAAGTAATTTCAAAGCTTTAGAATAACAGTTAATCTAGATTTTTAGAGCATTTAATTGTTGATCTATTATCCTCATCATGTCAATTGTCAAATGTCATTATTACATCCTAGTATTACAACATAAGATGGTTGTTTCTTGTACCATGTAATTTTAAGTGAAATTTATTCAAATAGTCATTTGATCAAATTCTTTTATAAAAATAACCAATGACCAATTCAATTTACAACATAGCCATTGTATTCCACGTGGCGATACCAATGCATGTGGTATCGCCCACGGGACATTTTTTTTTGCTGGAGATACGCCGGCGATACCACAGGGATTTGGTATCGCCGGTTTAACTTTTTGCCAGAGATACAACAGAGATACACCGTGATTTTGTATCGCCCGTTTTTATATTATAAAAATGTAGTTTAATTTTATTAATAAAAAAACTATTTTTTAAATGCATCTAAAAAAATTATTATAAAAATATATCTAGAAATTGTTTTTAGTAAAAAACGATACAAATATTTGTTTCAGTAATTAATAAAAATACGATTTAAAAAGTTTAAATAATGAAGTGTAATTAATAATAAACGATTATTTTTTTATAAAAACTAGTGAGATTGTTTTTTATAAAGATTGTTTTTATGTCTATTATAATATAAAGTGAAATATTTTTTGTAAAAGTTGTGAGCCTTTATTTAAATAATTGTTTGTTTATCTTAAAGTGGCTAAATTAAAAAAATGATATTCAATGAAGAAATATGGATTTAAATTGGTTATATCTTTGTTCAAAAAATATTTTTTTTCTATTTTTGAAACGTGGTTAGATTTTTAAAAAGTTTACATACAATGAAATTTTGGGATTTAAATTTGCGATACGTGAGGACAATGAAATTTCTTTTTTTTTATTTGACCGGCAATACACGAGGGAGTGTGTATCGCTGGCTAGCGATACATGAACGATATATATCCATGAAGTATCGCTGGAACGCAATATCTAATTTTTTTTTCTATATTTTATTTAATTTTGGGCGATACACTAGAGATACCACATGCATTGGTATCGCTAAAGACATAAAGCTGGCGATACCACATGTAGTGGTATCGCTACCGGGAGATATTTGAACATTTGTCGCTATTTGATTCGTTAGACATTTTGGATATTTTTCAAGTCAATGGCTATTATGGTAAATTTGATTGGTCAAATGGTTAATTGGGTAATTTTCCCTAATTTTAACCCACCTCAACTCAAACTCATCTTGTTAAAGATAAAAAACAAAAAAAAAAACAGTCAAAACAACTTGCAATTTAATACAGCTGTAAACAAACCGAATTAAGTTTAATAATGTGTCATCACTATTTATAAAGGTGACTAACTACTGAATTTAAAAAAAGAATTATATACATCACAGTGTTGATATTATAGATCTATTTTATTTTGTTTTTGCAATATAAATTATGAGTTACAAGGTCATCATAAACAATCAAGAACACTTGACAACATTTGATATTTTTCAACGTCATTTAACCCATCTGACTCCTTGTTTGTTTTTCATTATAGATAAAATACAACCTAAAATCTATGATAAAAAAAACATATTTGAACCACCTCTTCTTAATCATACTCACACTCCTCACCGGCTTTAACACATTAGGTTCTACATGATATTATGAAACAACGTCGAACAACCACCTCTAAAAGCTCGCAATCCTCATCAGCTTTTGATGCTGGTCCGGCAATCGTAAGGGGCCCAGATGATCAATTTGTGTACCTCCACCAAGTTGGATGAAGAAGATGGCCCACAGAAACATATAATTATCAAATCTTCAAGCAAAAACTAGGTTAAGTTTGGTGAAAAGCACCATCATGATTCGTGACCAACCATGGCAATAATACACAAAAAAATAATAAAAATAAAAATAAAAATAAAATAAAACCTCTACTATAGATCATAATCCTTGTAACAACCTCACACACCAAAAAGTCAACTTTTAATTCCCAGGAAAACAAGTGAAAATAAGACAATTAAGATTGAGATTATTGTACATACAAGTCAGCAATTTGTTGGTGGGTCCCAGGAAACAACGGGATTACAATAACATTTGAATCATGATCTGTTGATTGGTAACCAAAATTTGTTGGCTATGACATGAGAAGAATCCCGCATGTGATGACGAGCATGTGACGTTTTCATCTGAAAGATGAATTGTTTACTGTTTGGGTTTTGCTGTCAACAAAGGCTTGGATTGAGGGTTCCCTTCCAAGAAAATCTGATAGGAGTTCAATAGGTTCCTTTGATCCTCCAGGTGCCAATACCTGTTGACCAATGTTTATAAAGTCAATGATAAGTCAACGTTTTTTTGGAAAAATTACGAGTGTGTGGGAATGCTTGTTATAAAAGATTATCTACTTATAACGTTTTGGGTGCATGAATAAGTTGTTTTGAGGGTGTTCGTGATTGCTAATCCTTACAGCTAGTGTATTTCACAGTGAAATAAGCTGTTCCCAAACAGCCACTTAGAAGTTCAAATTGCACATACGGGTGGCAAACTTGGCAGGTTGGGCTGGTTGGGGGAAAATACGAAGTGGGAAATTTTAGTATGGTCACAAATTTCATGTCCATGTTAATTTAAATATAGATGATTAATAAGTTATACATGATTACCAAATTAGATTATTACAATAACAGACGAGTTTTTTGAAAAAATATGCGTTGAACACATTAAAATACATTTTGGCCGACATTAAATGGGTAGATCCATTCAACGTGTTTCCTTTTAGCTAGTTTTTATTGAAAGAGTCGTGAAAATAATCATATTCTTAGGTGTATTATGCATGTATAGTCGTGTCAAAAATTAAAATCATTTACTTAGTCTAGAGTCCCATAAATCATGACACAAACTATTATAATGTACATACCATATCACATATAGATACGTGTATCCATTGTTAGTTACGTATAGATTCACGTATGTATTCTTATAGAAGAAAAGAATGTAGGGTTTAGGCGAGTAAATGTAGATACGCAACCAAAGTGGTGAAAAGATAACATATCTCTTGATTGTATCTGTAAAATTGTTTTGACATGACTATGGTCTATAGTGGTATAACACGCTAAAAAAAGCTACTTTCATGCTTTTTTTTCCTTTTTAAGGCTTGTGTGAAATTGGCCACTGCCCACTATAATTGTAAAGTGACAGTATATTTACATCAACTTGCAAAGAATATATTCTGATTAAAGGGCCAGACAGCCCATTAACCGGTTATATATCTCACTGAATTTATATTTTCCATTTTTCATTTTCTTTTTATATAGGGAACATAACTTAATTACCTTATTCCTGAACTGCAATCCTGTATGCTGGTTAAAAATGTCATCACGAAACTTTGATGCATATATATCAGCTGCAAATACCTGTAAAGATATATATTTTTTAGCATAGCCGTAGTACTGTTACTATACGTTACAAATACAAAATGCCAAAATACTTGCAGCCTAGATATTCATCACGCATAATGTGACATTTTATAACATTGACCAGATAATGAAAATGTAAGCATAATCAATCATATAGTCATATACTCGTATGCTACCCTGTATGTCTGAAAGGTACACTTTGCATTTCAACCGAAAAAAGATTTTCATGCCACATAAAACAAAATATTATTATTTACTGCTTCATAAATCTTAATATATTATTATCAGAAAACATGATCATACCAGCACAAGTAGTTATATGGGTGATTTTTATGGTAAGGTCCTAAAAGACCACATATGGACTATGGTTGGGTTGAAATCCCAAACATAAATGCTTTATAAATGACTAGCATGTCAAATTTGATTAAACATTATATTATTTCAATATATGTACAGCTTTTAGAATAAAACGGTTGGTGGTACACATTAAAGGTAAGCTTCGGTAGATTCTCAACTCCTTCACCCACTGGATCTACTTGGAATTTCAAGAAAACTTTAATTTGAGTCAATAACATTATCTTATTGTTATAATGACCAATAAGCCTTTCACCTACAGGTACAAACGTGGTCGACCAACAGGTTCATGTCTCAAAAGGGACAAATGTGTGTATCTACCATGAAAATATAACTATTTTTAAAAGAGATAATATATAGCATTCAGCATTAGTAATTTAGGAGGTTTGTGCATCAAAACTATGCTTCGGGTGATTTTCGACTCCTTTGACCTGTTCAGCCCCTTCGACCCATTTCCTTTAAGCTAACTTATAGAATTTACCTGTTTGTTCTTTTAATAAATCATGACTCAAATCAACATGTTTATAAGGAAATGGGTCCAGCATAACCACCTGAAGTATTCAATTGTGTTCATTAGAGAAACGATGACACTTGCAGCTAATAATGATTAAAAATTAGTTGAAAACCTGACTCCAAATATGACTATAGCAAGCAGCTTCACTGCCAATAGCACTACTTGGGAAAGAAGATGCCGGATTGGTTCCTTCCAACATTGGTAAACCTAACATCACCTGAAAAGAGGAAGCACGTTTCATAATTCTGTATTTATTTCAAATTTTATAATATCATATTTACCCTTTTAGAACACTAAATTTCTCAGAACTAACCCATTCCATAGTAAACAAAAGTAAAATCAGTTGGCATACAACGAGGCAACTGTTAAGTTGTGGGCTCCGACCCATCTCGGTTGGGCCCGGTACTAACTGAAGACAGAATTAGGAGATTAAGGACGGCCGCCCTAAAGCCCAGTTTGTTATTTTAGGCAAAGAGTGTTAACCCTAATTGTTTAGTTAGTATAAATATATCTCTTGTACTTGTAAACATTCAACACCTCAATAAAAGAAAACCCTAGTTGCCCCAAGTGGACGTAGGTTACACACCGTAACCGAACCACTATAAATCTTGTGTCTTGCTCTATTAATTTTTATTATTGTTCTCGTGATTGTGTTCGTGTGTTTGAGCTATTTGAACCTAACAACTGGTATCAGAGCCAGTTCAGGCTCTTGGTTACTGTTAAAGTCAACACACGAACTAGGGCACCGCCGCCGCAGCCACTGCCGCCGCCGCCACCGCAGCCGCCACTGCTGCAGCTGTCGCCACCGCCGCAGCCTCCGCCGCCGCCTCTGCCTAACCCCGATTAGGGTTAAGCCGTCGCCGCCGCCTCCGTATTAGGTTTCCGGCGCCGTCTCTGCCGGAAATCTGTTCTGCTGCCGCCGGAAACAGCCACTGCTGCTGTTCAGGATTTTGGTGTTGTCTGGTTTTGACTCGGTTGTTGAGCACTCACTTTGGAATGATGGCTGATGACGGGAGAACAAAGATCGATAAATTTGATGGACATGATTTTGGGTTTTGGAAGATGCAAATTGAGGATCTGTTGTGTCAAAAGGATTTAATGGCAGCCTTGGATAAGGATAAACGGCAAATATGACAGATAAAGACGGGAGGACTTTGGACAGGAAAGCAATTGTTGTCATCAGACTCTCAGTAGCAAAGAATGTTGCGTTCAATATTGTGAAGGAAACTACTACTCATGGTTTGATAAAAGCCTTATCGAATATGTACGAGAAGCCGCCTGGATCAAATAAGGTATTTCTAATCAGACAATTAGTTAACACCAGATTGAAAGAAGGTGGTTCAGTTTCCTCTCATATCAATGATTTCAATACCATTATTTCCCGCTTGTTATCTATTGAGATCAAGTTTGATGATGAAGTTTTAGCTTTGTTATTGTTATCTTCGTTGCCTGAAAGTTGGTCAGGGACAGTTACGGCAGTTAGTAGTTCATGTGGTACTACTAAGCTTACCTTTGAAGGGGTCCATGATTTGATTTTTGGGGAAGACATTAGAAGGAGAAATTCTGGTGAATCATCTAGTTCTTTGTTGAGTACTGAAGAAAGAGGTAGGGGAAAAGAAAGGGGTAGTAGCAGGGGTCGTTCAAAGTCTAAAAGAAGTCAGTCAAGGCCTAGGAAAGACATCCAGTGTTGGAACTGCAAAGAACATGGGCATTTCAGAAGCCAATGCTCTAAACCATCTGCTCCTAAAGATAAAAGGGAAGTCAATCTGGCCAAAGATAATTCAAATGACGTTCTTATCTGTTGTGTTGAAGACTCTACAGAGTCATGGGTCATGGATTCAGGAGCATCATTTCATGCTACATCTAGCACGAAGTCGATGAGGAATCTACGAACAAGTAACTTTGGTAAAGTTCATTTAGCTAATGATCATGCTCTTGATATCACAGGGATGGGGGACGTTGTGTTGAAGACTCCATTGGGCACCACATGGACCTTGAAAGATGTCCGGGTCATTCCAAGTCTCAGAAAGAAGTTAATTTCTATTGGGCAATTGGATAGTGAAGGATATGATGTCATGTTTGGTGGGGAACAATGGAAGGTCGTGAAAGGAAATCTTGTCATTGCCAGAGGTACAAAGAGGGGCACATTGTACATGGTTGAAGTTCCTGTAGATGGGGTAAATACAGTGACCAATGGACTGAGTCAATCTAACCTGTGGCACCAACGACTCGGTCACATGAGTGAAAAAGGTATGAAAATGCTCGTTTCTAGTGGAAAACTTCCAGGGTTAAAGAAGGTCGAATCTAAATTTTGTGAGCCGTGTGTATTCGGGAAAAAGAAGAAGGTGTCTTTTGTGAAGACAGGAAAGCCACCGAAAGCTCAGAAATTGGAGCTTATTCACACGGATGTTTTCGGACCTACTCCAGTTGCTTCTTTAGGAGGTGCTTACTATTATGTCACTTTCATAGACGATTCGACACGTAAGGTATGGGTCCACTTTCTTAAAAATAAATCTGAAGTTTTTGATGTTTTTAAGAAATGGAAAACTGCTGTTGAATTGGAAACTGATTTGAAGGTGAAATGCTTGAAGTCGGACAATGGAGGTGAATACGTCAGCAAAGACTTCCAGAACTATTGTGCAGAGAACGGTATTCGAATGATTTATACAGTCCCGAGCACTCCTCAACAAAATGGGGTCGCTGAACGTATGAACAGAACATTGAATGAAAGAGCCAGAAGTATGAGAATCAATTCAGGGCTTCCAAAGATGTTCTGGGCAGATGCAATTAATATTGCTGCCTATTTAATTAATCGGGGACCATCTGTTCCGTTGGGCTTCAAGATACCAGAAGAAGAGTGGAAAGGTGAAGCAGTTAAATTTGGGCATTTGAAAGTATTTGGGTGCAGTGCTTATGATCTAGTGAAAGATGGTGACAAGCTTGATGCTAAAGCCAAGTACACTTTCATTGGTTATGGGTTTGACAGTATGGGCTACAGGCTTTGGGACTCTGAAAACAGAAAATTAGTCAGAAGTAAGCATGCTACTTTTAATGAGGCTGAGTTATACAAAGATAGAAACACAACCACTTTAGAGGTTCAGAAAGAGCAAGTTGAATTTGATGTTGATGCTCAGAAACAACCAGATCCAATTAATGAACCAGAGACGGAAATTGAACAACATCCACAGACTCCAGACCAATCTCATTGGGTCAGGAGATCCACCAGAGTTTCTAAGTAGCCTACCAGGTACAGTCCTTCAGTTAATTATCTTCTCTTGACTGAGGATGGTAAACCAGAAAGTTACTCAGAAGCAGTTGAGTTGAAAGATTTGCTTCAGTGGGAGCATGCAATGCAGGATGAGATGAACTCTTTGATGAAGAATAATACATGGGTCTTAACTAAGCTTCCACCAGATAAAAGAGTTCTACAGAATAAATGGCTCTACAGAGTTAAGGAAGACCACAATGGTAACAAACGATACAAAGCAAGATTGGTCGCTAAGGGGTTTCAACAGAAACACGGGGTTGACTACACGGGGTTGACTACAGTGAGATATTTGCTCCTGTGGTTAAGATGACTACAATCAGATTGGTGCTTAGTATTGTTGCAGCAGAGAAGTTACATTTGGAGCAGTTAGATGTGAAGACTGCATTTCTGCATGGTGATCTAGATGAGACTATTTATATGGCACAACCAGAGGGTTTTCAGGTTAAAGGAAAAGAAAACTTGGTGTGCAAGTTACAGAAAAGTTTATATGGTTTAAAACAGGCGCCCAGACAGTGGTATTTGAAGTTTGATGGTTTTATGGGCAAAAACGGGTATAGGAGATGTGAGATGGATCACTGTTGCTACCTCAAGAAGTTTAAAAGTTCTTATATCATTCTTCTCCTTTATGTTGATGATATGCTGATAGCAGGTTCAGATATTGCAGAGATCAACAAGTTGAAGAAACAGTTGTCTGCAGAGTTTGAAATGAAAGATTTGGGTCCAACTAAGAAGATACTTGGTATGAGCATTACCAGAGATCACAAGAACGGTTCTCTAACTTTATCTCAGGAGAAGTACATTCAGAAGATATTAGAGAAGTTCAGAATGAACGATGAGAAGACTACCACTCGAAGTACACCATTGGCTAGTCATATTAAGCTTTCTAAAGATCAGTCTCCAAAGACAGAGAAAGACAAGGCCGAGATGGCGAAGGTTCCTTATGCATCGGCTGTGGGCAGTCTCATGTATGCAATGGTATGCACTAGGCCCGATATAGCTCACGTAGTGGGAGTTGTCAGCAGGTATATGTCTAATCGGGGGAGAGAACACTGGGAAGCAGTTAAGTGGCTGCTTAGATATTTGAAGGGTACTTCAAAGATGGCATTATGTTTCACGGGTAGAGATGCTATTCTCAAAGGTTATTCAGATGCTGATTTGGGTGGATGTAAAGAGACCTACAAGAGTACTACAGGGTATGTGTTCACTATGGGTGATACTGCAATTTGTTGGATGTCTAGGCTCCAAAAGAGCGTGGCACTTTCTACTACAGAGGCTGAGTACATGGCAGCTGCTGAGGCTAGTACAGAGCTCGTTTGGTTGAAGAATTTTCTGGGTGAGTTAGGCAGAAAACAAACAAAGTATCCGTTGTACTGTGATAATGAAAGTGCTGTTAAACTAGCAAAGAATCCCTCTCATCATGGGAAGACGAAGCACATTCACATCAGATATCATTTCATCAGAGGGCTAATCAGCAAAGGTACTATTCAGTTGAACAACATCAAGGGGAACAAGAATCCAGCAGACATGTTTACTAAGTCTGTCACACTGGATAAGCTGAAGCTTTGCAGGGCTTCAGTTGGCCTTCAGGAATAGTTGAGAAGGTGGGGGTAACTAGGAGGAGCTAAACCAGTTCGGGTTTATTTATAAGTACAAGACAATGCAGTTGAAGACATTTTACGCATCCAGGTGGAAGCAGGTTGAAGTGTTTGACGCATTCAAGTGGTGGGTTAGAGAAGTTGTCTCGAAGCCCAAGTGGGAGATTGTTAAGTTGTGGGCTCTGACCCATCTTGGTTGGGCCTGGTATTAACTGAAGACAGAATTAGAAGATTAAGGGACGGCCGCCCTAAAGCCCAGTTTGCTATTATAGGCAAAGAGTGTTAACCCTAATTGTTTAGTTAGTATAAATATATCTCTTGTACTTGTAAACATTCAACACCTCAATAAAAGAAAACCTAGTTGCCCCAAGTGGACGTAGGTTACACACCGTAACCAAACCACTATAAATCTTGTGTCTTGCTCTATTAATTTTTATTATTGATCTCGTGATTGTGTTCGTGTGTTTGAGCTATTTGAACCTAACAGCAACAACCCGTTTCACTGAATAAGGGAATAGAAAAACAAAGTTATTGCTGCAATTGCGCACAATATGTAATGTTCTCTACATCTATTCAGTGAAACACGATATTATAACTAATTTAAACTATGTGTTATTATGAAATTTGGAGAGATAAATATGAAATTTCAAAGTTTTAGAAGGGTATGTATGAAATTGCACCTAAAAGAATTGGCTAGATGATTACCTATTAAATAAATTAGACCAGTAAAGCACCAGCACATTACCTTTGGATGGAGATGCTTAAATAAACCAACGATATTGACGTTTTCTGTCGAATGAATAATCTGATCAAAAAGACCTGAAGAAACCTCTTTTTGAGTTTTTTTGGAATAAAAGGTATCACTTATTTAACAACAGCTTCCATCATATGACACATAATCACACATACTAAATTGCAAATAACATGAAGATATTCAAGAAGAATTCTTTACTTTTCTGTTTCTCAGTAGTCAGTTCTATAGCTTATTCAATTTTCACCTACTGTTTTCTTTACTTTACGTTAGATGAATAGAATATTATATGATTAAATAATTAATATAGAAAAACTTATGATAGATGAGAACTACTTGTACAAACATGACCAAACTAACCATTTTTACTTTTCCAAAGAAACAATATGCTTCAAAATCATATGTTCCATTAAATTTGAAGAACAATAATATCTTTTGCTATTTTTGATGATCAAAATATGCAAATATATAGACACTAGTTTTAGTAAACCCGTGTATTACACGGGTTAAATATATAAAATATTAAATATAATAAAATTTTACTTAATTATAAAACGACATTTGAAGATAAGATATGATTTAAGTTACATAGGAGTAAAAACTATAAGTAATAAAACAATGATATCAATTTTTTAATATTTTTTCAGAAAAAAATCAAACATTTTGTTTAAAAATATTGTTGTTTATAATTTTTTTATTATAACTCTCATTTTTAATTATTTTTGGTTTATAAATAATTCAATTTATAAAAACACTAAATTTAAAATATTTCATTTTTTTAAATAAGTTTTATGTTATAGAAAAAAAGTTTTATATTGTAAAAATTTATGTCTTTAGAAATAATAAAATAAAAATATATATTTCTTAATTTATTAGAAAACCATTTTTAATCTAAAAAAACTTAAATAATATTATTTGTAATTAAGGTAATCTATAACTATAATAAAAAAAGGTTTTCTTAAGACACGTGTCATCATTCTAACATATCAAATGACACGTGTCATCATTCTAGCATATCAAAAAAATTAGTTTCCCGCCTCTCTCTCATAATAAATACAAATATTATAAAAATAATTAATTTGACTTTCCTTTTTAACTAAAATATATTAAAAAAATATATTTATATTTATGATTCTTGTCTCTCATATTAAATGATAACTATTGTAAATAAATAAAGTAATGATTTTAATATGTTACTTTAATAATTTATTAACACATATTAAATATAGAGTAATAATTTCTAATTCATTATGTGCTATAACTTTTAGATATTCATCATATTTTTATTTCACCAATGGATAATAACATTTAGAAAATAAAAGATTCATAAAACTAATGATTTTAATATGTTTTATTTATTCCACCCATGTAATGCATGGGCTCTAACCTAGTTATTTAATATGAGAGAGAAGCGAGAAATTTTTTTTGTGAGAATGAATGTGAAGTTGACATGTGTCCTCCATAGATACCTTTTTATTAGAGTAAAAGGATAAGAAAACAAATCTCAGTACCTGTCTATTTCCTAATGTAAGCGAATCTAAAAACTGATATATCAATAATTATATTAATAAATAATAAAACCATGCCTAATAATTATCTAAAAACAAAAAAAAATAATAGAACTGTTATAATTCTAGAAAGTAATCACAAGCATGTTTAATTCTATAAAAAGTACCACTAATAAGTAAAAAAATGGCCACCCCATAATATGTTCGGCCAAGTGGATTCAACTAATATGTTCAACCTATAACATGTTATGTGGGATTTTTGCCCTTCTTTTCCAGAATAACTTACAATAGAGAATTTCTTGCTTCAATTTAAGAGCCGAAAAAGAACACCGCCATCTCTTAAGTGATTTGCATACATCATCGCCTAGAGGCTTTGTGATGTCCTACAAGAATGTGCGACTTCAATTTTAGGTGATTTTCATTTGGGTTCCAACTTGAACTAAAATATTTAGCTTCAAATTAATAGTATACATGCTAGAATACAGAAATTTATCACCTGATGAAAACCGGATATGAGCTTCATGGAAGCCTCTTCATAACACCTATGCAATTTATATAAATTTACTAAATGCATAGTTGACAAGTAAAGTATTTAGGGATAATATACATGGAGGATTCAATCATTCAAGTTTTTTTCATAAAGAAAACCACATATTGGAAATTTTTGATTGGCCAATGAAGTATGTATCCAGTTTCATTATACCAAATCTAGCTAAAAATATTCCACGATAAAATGAAAAGGCACACTACTTTTTTTAACATTAAAGTGGTGTTTATTGATAGCTCCACACAATGTATTACTTCTTTTCAAAAAGTTTAAGAGCAATTTCATCATTAGACATGTATTTTGCCAAATTAGGTATAAAATACATACTTGGGTGACCTCCACATACATTATTCCAAGAAGTTAAGAAGTCAAACATACCAATTTTCTAAAACCTGGGCAGGAATCTCCACAAAGTCAAAATCAAGACGCAATCCACTAAATTTTGCATACGATGCACGATTGCACATATAATGGACCTTAAACCAAGAAATGAAAAGGCTAATGCAGTGGAATAGAAATAGGAAAAACGGTATCCATAAAAAAGGATATGGATTGTAACTAATAACATATTCACTAAAACCATTGCTCAAAGTTCAAAACCATGTAATAAAATCTAAAAGCATTGGTCATAGTTAAAAAATGAAAGTTCACATACCAAATGGCCAAACTCATGAAAAAGTTTAACGACTTCAAAGAACCGTAATAACACAGAAGCATCACCAACTTCCTTTTTAACTTGGGTTACCAGCAAGGCTACAGGAACCTAGAACAGAATTCATAAATGGAATCTCATGAAGCATGCATTATCATAAAGAAATGAATGGCTTGATTATCATGTTCAACCCAACCAGGAATTTTGGCCGACAAATTGTGCACTACAAATTCACTGTGTGCACGCGCACACCCATATGTATGTGAATACACCCACCCACCCACCACCAAAGGCGCGCATACCTAATAATACTACTTCCATCCAAAAATAGTTGTACACAAACAAAACAAAACTTTAAGAGAGCCCGAGCTTGACTCATTTAAATATTTTGTTTTTAAAGCTCGAGCTTGGCTCAATATGTGAAGCTCGGGCTCCAGCTTGTTATAGCTCGCCTCAATTCGAGCTTTTAGCGAGCCAGTCCCGAGTCGGCTTGACTAGTTTACACCCCTAATTATGAATAATGCAGATTTTATAAAGCAAAATTTCAATTTCACCCTTAATGATTTTACTTTATGGGTAACAGTAAAAATCCCACCTAAGCCAATGTTTGTGACCTGGCAGAAAAACAAGTTGGCTTGGAATTTGGAAATTTTGCAAAATTTGATGCTAGAGATTATTAAAGGTAAAATCTGAAACTAGTAAATTACGGTTAATCATGTTTGAAACTAGGCATTTCTTTTGGGCAAAATAATATAGAAAAGTGGGCAATAATTTTGAGATGAAGAGAGTATGTCAGATGTATTTCCGGTACCACATGAAAGGGAGCATAAACATATAGTAGGAGAAAGACAATAAAATGTCAGAGTTAATTTTGTTTTGCTCCCTAAGGTTTGACAAAGATAATTACTTTTCTCCAAAAGATTAAACACAACATAATACCGCCACAAATTTCATAAGTTGTTTCAATTTCAGTCCAAAAAATTCATTAGTCGTTTCAACTTGAATCCAAAATAATGAAACTTTTGGAAATAATGAAACTTTTGAACTGAAATTGAAACAAATGATGAACCTTTTGGATTGAAATTGATATTATTAAACTTTGGAGGAAAATAGTTACTTTTGTCAAACCTCAAGGTGCAAAATTGAAATTAACTCTAATTATTATTACTGTATATATGGGTCGGCTTTTAAATTAAGAAAAATAAAAATGTCCAATTATGGAAAGATAATACAGTGAACAAATTTAGAAGTTAATAGCTAATTCACTCATGAGTTTCAAAAAGGAATCTAAAAACTGGAAAATGCAGCTAAGGAAACTTGAGAAAACCAAAATATTATGTTAAATACTGATTAAAGATGAACTTAAGTAACAATATATAGACATGGAAACCCCATCTTAACTGCTATCTAAAACCTATTTTGTCCTGATCTAACATTATCTCAAACTTATATTTTATATCATAAATTAATACTAATAATTATCTAAAAAACCAAGATGATGATAAACTCATATATTTGGAAACTAAAATCCATGAGTTGTATACCTGTCTTGAACCGTTGGTTAATGAACCATTTTGGAGAGGGACTACACAAGTGTGGCCATACTTTCCTTCCCTGTCAAAGCAGATAAAAAACCAAATTAAAAATATCACATGTACCATGCCTTTAAACTTATGTTAGCATTCTACTGATAAAGTGATGAATAGGTATTATAAGATAAGCATTCAACAAACAAACCTGGTATACAAGTCAAGGTAGAAGTAACCAATTAAATCAGTTGAGTTCAAGTCAAAAACAGAATAAAGCTCAACGTCATTGTGCCAGACGTCCGCATCAGAAACTTTTTCAAATCTTAAACCTGCAGCAATTAATGGTCTAAGTTGTATATTATCTTGATGATTCAAACAAAAAGATAATGTTTCATGTGGCAATTTTGGCCCATTTACTTATGAATGGGTCATATGGGTTAATAAAGTTGCCAAAAGATTTAACTTCCTGTATCAAACCTCCAAAATCGTATTACTCATATATATTAGACCATTATCAAAATAATATAATTTACAAAATTGTATTTGACGCCTTAATAGTTTAAAAATTATAACTTAGGATAAAAAGTGTTTTGGATCAACTCAACACAAATTGTTTCAATCCAATTCGAGTCGTTAATCAATCAGCCTTGCCCACCCATTTTGCCGCATTTTTAGACAACTTGATAGTTTCACCAACATAAAAGTGAGGTGATTACCAAAAAGATCTTGGCATACTTTGAAAATCCCTGACTGAACTAAACTAACAGGGAAATACTGCTTTACAACTTCAAAGTCCAGATCAAACTGCTCTTCCTCAGCTTTCTTTACATAATATGGTAAATCTTCAATTCCAAACGGAATTTCTCCTTCCTCTTTCTTCTGAATGCCAGAAAAACATCAGCAACAGCAAGTTTCCCATTTCAATACACAAAAAGTACAGAAAAAACATGACAGCTTCTAACCTTTATATCTTTTAGGAGGGTGAGCTCTCTAGCAGCCAAATCATTCAAACTGTCAGAGATTTCCTCTAGAAACTCAAATACCTGATCATTTAGTAGCATTGCCATGAATAATAATTGAAATATAGATTATTAATTTTTAACACGATAATATGAATAACCTGTACAAACCTTTGAGGATGATATTGCCATTCTACGATTGGTAACAAAATCTGCATAGTTAGTATAGCCAAGTAATCTAGCAGATTTATGACGCAACTGAACCTGAAAATAATAAAAGGAAAAACAATGCAATCAAACCAGCTGAACAGCAAAGAAGTTTCAGTCATTACACATTTACCTATAAAGTATCTTGTATGCACGTAAATGCAAACTAATCGATGGATTAAGATTCGGATACTTATGTCTTTATGAGAAAACAAAACACCCCCCGGCGGGAAACTAAAAACAAATTTATTTATCCTCTTTCTACGTCTTGCAAATAAAGTTATAGTTCACAGTAACTTGTTAAGTGTCACCAAAAATATTCATGTTAGAAGTCCAGCATAGTATTATTTAACCTCGGAAGAATTTTGAGATGGCTTTCAGTTCAGTATTACCAATTTTTCTAATATAGGAAGATTAGCTTCACATCTTCTTCCATAGGCCCCTGCAACAATCCTTCTGGTTGATCCCACCTTCAACAGAATAAAACAGAATATACGCATGTTTGTATTAACCGGAAGACAGGTGCTGAATCTTATAGACAGAACATGATGAAAAAAATTAACAAAATCTAAAAATAAAAATAAAAAAGAATGTTGGTGATGCAGTGAAATACAAGTCTTGAGGGTATATCAAGTTATTACAACTTATGGTATATCAAATAACTAACTATAAAAGGAAAAAGAAAAAAAAGTGTACAGAATCGTGAACCTCTTACAAATTCCAGCAAACGCACCTTACATAGGTCAAGCACTGCTGAAACATGATGGCTTCTCAAACTGATCTTGTATTTGTTTCTCTCAGACTTGTCTAAGCTCTATAAGAATAAACAATAAGTTGGTAAGTTACTGCAGTAAACCATAGCATTGGCAAAGAAACTCCTTGTTTACACCATAATAACTAATGAGAATCAAATCGCTATTCGAATGTGAGGTCAAAAGATGAGTTTTCTTAACCCACTAAGCACATTGAAGCGTGATTTATTTGTTACATAAGAAATAAATGTCTAACCATAAGGAACTCTGCAGGCAAGCCAAGCAACTCTGAGTGATCGAACAGAAGAAACGAGTTATCATCATTCAAATTTTTGATATATCGCATACTTAGCTCATCAATGTGAGCCCTTAACCGCTGTAATTCCTCTCTTTTTGTCAATGTGAGATTCATTCCATTACGCTCAAAGTCTCTAACCTGTCACTGAATATATAACAATAAGTACCTTGGTTTTAAAAAGCACGCCTAGACGCAAGGCAACTCTTGAGGCAAGGGTTGGGGCTTTGTGTAAATAGGGCACAGGCTGTGCAAGAAGCTTTTGGGGAAAAATCCCTATGTGGCGTGCGCTTCTTGTACATGGGGTGTTTTTTGCTTCAAAGTGCTAAAAAGGTTATACATATAAGTAATTTATACATTAATTCATATATAAACCTTATTTATAGCTATATATTGGGTGGGGATGCTAAAAACCTATAGGATATATTAATAATTTGTATAAATGCTTAGCAATTCGCATACAAAAAGCCCACCGCTTTTGCGTTTTGCGCTTTGGTTTTAGACCTTGTTGCCTTAGTTGCTCCTCAAATACAATTCATTTAAATGGCAACACCACACATGCCGTTTTAAATACCATAAATCAAATACTGCAGAGAAAAGTTAGCATAATGAAATCAACCTCTGGACAATATTTAATAGATTTCCAATTTCCAAACCATACCATGAATTGTACATAACGTTTTAATTCCATGTTCATCCATTCCCCCTTTGCTGCAAAGGCTTTAACGACACGATACACGTCTTCACGTTGGCTGAACAGCTTAAAATAAAATAGGGTTATACGGAATAGTATAATACAGGTTTGTTATGCCAAATGTGAAAACACTTCAGTTTCGTCTTTAAGTATGAAAAAAGAATGTAAAAGTTATATGCACTGCGAGCATATGACAATTATTAAGGATGCAACAATTGGTAATAAAGTAAGACCTGCAAGCCGATGCATGTGCGTCTATTCTCCTTTCAGCTTCAGCACTTGCTTTTCTTACTTCTTCTGAAGTAGACACGAATTTTGGGAAAATACAAGATTGTACCAGCGGGAACTGGTATGCTTCCAGTTCCTCAAGTGGCAGTATAACATTTGCATATGTGACCTGTAAAGTTAAAAAAAACGATAATCCATACTAATGAGGCATGACTGCTTAAATAATCACATGTATCACTCCTTACAACTTACAAGTAAATAGCCCTACAGTGAGTAGAATCACACTACAAGCCTTCAATTAAACGTCATACTAATGGATGAAGATAACTTAAAAATTACTTTAACTCACACATACCTTATCAAGAGGAACTGAAGCTACCGCATCATAAACCGCCTTCGAATTAGCAATTACACGATCACACAGCTTAATTATATCAGATGCAGAGAGATTGACCCTAACATTAGAGCCTGGAAGACCTAAAAACATTAAAACAATCACATCACAACAAACTCAACCAAAACTCCACACAACAACAACACAATAGCCGAACTACAGATACACACAACACATTGAGTAGATTGCGTGTTAAATTGTTAACTTCATACTCGAAACCGACGATCTAACCGTAACAAAACAAAATCAGATAATACTTCATGTTTACGCACAGAGATTGCATATACATATATATAATATACCTTTCTTCTTGAGATCGATTCTCTTTGAGTTAATTGCATCTATGGCGAACTTGATGGCGACGGCTAAGAAAGCAGCAGCTCCGGTGATGGCTAATACGTTCCTTCTGCCTCCTTTTTGTACCGCCATAGTTTCTCTGTGTAGACTGTTTGTCACCGGTGGTAAACTGCCGTCGGTGCGGCGGTGGTGGTGGTGGTGGTAGGTGGCCGCCGGCGATGGGCGGAGCTATTGCTGTTGTCGCTGACTATATCGGAAACAGGGGGGAAAATTGGGGGAAATTGGAATTTTTACGCTTTTAACGTCTGACAAACGGAAGCATCACCTCGACGTCTTTTTGTTTGCATTTATGTCCTTCGGTTATGGATAAAACTAGTACTTTTTCACTTCCGCTATGATAAAATATAAATTATAGTGGGTTCGTATTGTTTTCGAATTAAATTTGTGTCATACAGAGTGACTTGAATTTTATATGTTGAATGAAAATGTATTATATTTGATTTAATTTTTTTCTAAACAAAATTTACGTTAAAACATAGACTTATAATTAGGGTTATAAATGAACCGAACGAATACGAACGGGATCTTGTTCGTGTTCGTTCGTTAAAAATATAATTTGTTCATAAACTATTCACGAATGCTTATCAAACGAGATTTTTTTCGTGTTTGTTCATTAAGGAAATGAAAATATTCATGAACTATTCACAAACGTAAACGAACACAAATAAAGGGAAGCGAATGCACAACAATATTCGTGAGCATTAATAAACACAAATTAATATAAATAGGTACATAACAAAAATTTCTCAAACATAACTTTTACATGAACAAACACAAACGTATTTTAATGAACACAATATCGATTGTTCATGAGCATAAATGAATGAGCGCAACTTCTGTTCATGTTCATTCGTTTAACTAAACGAACGTAACTTTTTTGTCCATGTTCGTTCGTTTATTGAATGAACGAACATAAACGAACTTCTCGTTGAATGGTTCACAAACTGTTCATTGAATGTTATACTTACAAAAAATAAGTTAAGGGTTTTCTTGTTGAATTGTGTGTGTTTATCTGATATTTTTAGGTTTATTATGGTTGTTCTTAAGAAAATGAACAAAAAATGCTAAAAATAGTAAAAGAAGAACAAAATAGAGTTCTTTTGGTGTTTCTTCTAGGGCTTGTACTATGACATTGAACTTTTCTCAACGTATGATTTTCCATGATCATATGTCGGATGATAATATGGTTTCGCAAGTGAGAGTCGTGAACTGTGAGAAAAAGGGTAATGAACCATGATGATCCACATGATCGGTTTGGTCACGAGAGATGTGTGGTTGTTAAGGGTGGTTCACCGGATTCTGTTCCAAAAGATATTATTGATTTGTTGCCTTCAGATCCTTTTAGAATGGATATCGATATTAGTACCACGTACACCGATGTTACATGATGGTATGGTGATTTAGAAATTGATTTTATGGATCATACGAGGAACAAGATTATGAATCACAAAGATGGCCAAAGATCACTGATGATGGTAATTTAGAACCGATGTTACATGATGGTTTGGTCACGAGAGATCCTTTTGTTATAATCAACTCTTAGTTATTTGAGGACTATATATCTTCTTATGGTGGAGCGTGTTTGTAGATCTTTATGTTACACAATTCGTAATGCTTCTATTTTATGAAGAAATCTTTGCATTGATCAACCGCTAAATGATATAATTATTGATGATATTCTTGTTGAATTAAGTAACCGTGCCCTTTCTAAGCCTAACAAAATGGCCAAAGATCACTGATGATGGTAAAGCATGTATTGGAAACAAATCCAAAATTGACAAAGTTACTTGAATACATGTTTTGGATATATGCTATTTGCTTAGAGTAAGATGCTACACATGTTTTCTTTATTGTTTGGTATTCATTTGACCATCACAAATACATCAACCGCTGCCATGTTGACAATAATTTTATATGTGATGCAAAGTGAGTTTAATTATCCTTTTATTTTCTTAAATGTTGTTTTAAAAATGCTTAGACTTTGGATCTGTTTCGCTAAATTCAAATCATTGGAATTGAAAAACATTTCATCTAAATAATCATGTTAAAATAAAGAAGAATTACATATATCCCCCTCTAAACTACATCAAATACATATATACCCAACTTAAAATTTCAATTACATACATCTCATTGTAAAACTTAGTTAATTACATATATACCCAAATTAAAAGTTTAATTACATATATCTCGTTTTAAAACATAGTTAATTACATATATACTCAAACTAAAAGTTTGATTACATATATCAGTTTTATTAAACATAAATATTACATATTTACTCATTTTATTACTTTTATTAAAAATAACATATATAATTAGTATTTTACTTTTTTTTAATTAAACTATAAAATTTTATTTTTCCTTTTCTTACTTGCTTTTAGAGTTTTGATTGTTTATTAATATTTTATACTAACGTTCTTTATATTCTTTTTGTTTTTTTTTACTTTTATATGCTAATTTTTTCTGGTACGTATACGAGACACTTTCAGTCTCGTTATGCAACATAAAAATATGTATTCAAATCATGTTGTATAATAAGACTTGAAGTGTCTTATACAGGAAAGAGAAAAAAAATTGTCACACCCCAACCTTGACAGCGAAAACGTCGAGATATGAGAATTAAGATCGTTCACAGCCACATAACGCTATTATTAAATCCAAATATATTATTCATAAGTTTCAAATGTTACATTACAAACATAAGTCTCAAATAAAAAACTTAACAAACATAAAAGAAATATATCAAGCTCATTCATTTATTTAACTAAGTTCATTCCTATATGTGAACAATTTCAAATGTGGCAATCAAACTTGAGCATTTCCTGAAACATGTTAAAAATAAAAGGTCAACAATAATGTTGGTGAGATTTCTATAGTTTTCAATACATAAGCATATACAAAAGATGGCAACTCATGCTGTAAGTTATAGAACAAAGTAACTAGGGATGTAAGACGGAATGCACAATCAAATCTTGACAAATTTTTACAAGTCTCAAATGTTTACAAGTATATACGATTAGCTAAGTGTACTTGGACTAACCAAGTAGGCTTGTCAGGCTCATAAATCTATGACATCGCTAGGCTAGCAATAGTTAATGATTGTACATATAATCGACATTACATGATAGCTACAAAGATCAACTAACCACAACATACAAGTGAATTGTCATATGTTTACAATAATCAAACGTTTTACAAGTGAAACGATTATAAGGTAACATGTTTCATCCCAAAGTGTAAAAACTATAAAAAAATGGGTATAGAAATACTCACTTGATGTATAATTGTATAAATTAGGGTTAAAGGGAATAATAAGCAACTCTTCAACGTAGTCCTTCACAATATACCTAAATATATATTTTACAAGTTTAAGTTTAATAAGAAGACTAATGTTTTAACGCGAACTAGGGTTTCGATAGAAATTTGGGATGTTAATAATTAGACCCAACTAAAATGGTAAATTTGATTATGTTTTGAGTCAATAAAATATACTATTTAATCGTTTTAATATTAAGAAATAAAAGAAAACCATCGCCAATAATGTCTAAATGTAATTTAAATAAACTTTTAAAGTTTTTAACATAACTATCATTTAAACAATATCATATATAGTTAAAGTTTGAACAACTAATAATCTAGTGATTTAAAACTTTATTTAAAGTCACTTTTATTAGAAAATAAACTAAATATATTGTTTGTCTAAAATCTTTTAATAAAAATACTAAGATATTCTAACGAACTAAATGTGCAGAAACAGTATGGTGTCCTAAAAAAATTAAAAAGTTCATAAATTGATTTTTATAAATTTTTAGAAAATTTCCGAATTTAAAACAAAGGCTAAAAGCCTTAAAACTAAAACATGAGGTCCTCCAAGTTAGAACCGAGGACCTTTTGTTTAGAAGTCATCAGTGTTACCGCTTGAACCAAGGCCGCAACCATGTTTTAATTTGGTTTTGAATTCTCTTAAGCCACATTAACAAAGTGCCCCCAAACCCAAGAACCCTAGAACGGAATCGGACCAAATTGAACATCAAACCGTAATAATAATGAAATCAATATTGGGGCTTTCGATCCCCATGCGATTTCTAGTCTTAGGACTCATTTGATTACCCGTATTGATGCTAAATGATGACGAATAGAACGAAGGATAGCCGCGACTTGGTCAAAGATGGTTCAAGATGCAAATGCAATTAATAATTCAATTCTTTTTACAGGAAACTCCCAAAGACATCAATAAGAGAAAACCCTCTGTTAATTTCGTTTGAAAAGACCCAGACGATGGTGTTCGATTAAGGGTTGTTTCGTAACAGAACCAGTATACGAATGAGAGATTTGTGTGTTTCTTAGATGAAATTGCCAGTAGTAGTGTGTTAGGAATAGTTAGTTGATGGTTTTGGATTCCATTAATTGAGTTATTAACACGATGTGTACGTTGAACAGTTAGAAGTTAAACGGTGTTTCGGTTTCGGGTGATGCATCATAAAATTGAGCGTTTCAGCTTGAATTAATGATGGTTACAGGTTCGAATCAAGCACTAGGACCAATTCGAAACGGTTTTTATGCTTGATTACCAATGATTAGTGTGTTTAAGGAGTGGCCGGAGCTCGCCGGCGAGTTGGCCGAGCCATGCCGGAAAAACGGGCAGTGAGGGGAAAACGGGGTTGGGTTTTTAAAGAATTACACAAATGGTCCCTGTAGATTTCCATCTTTATTATTTCATGTTAAACCACCAATTAAAGTTTATTAAATTGACACCCATCCCCTTTAACTTTCTTAATTTGAGTTTTAAATAATTTCAAGTTTAATAACCCTTTTAAGTTGATATTATTAATAACAATATTATTATTATTGTTACTATTATTATTATTATTAGTATTATTGTTATAATTTTATTATTATTACTATTATCATCATTTTTATTATTACTAGTATTGTTATTGTTATTACTATTATTAGTATTACTTATTGTTATTATTATTGTTTATTATTATTATTAGTAATATTATCATTATCTATTATTGTATTTAATTATAATAGACTATTAGCCTTCTAAAAAATAAAAGAACATAAACAACCCATAAGTTTCATATATGGCAATTGGCCCTTACAATAATAAACGGCATTAAGTATTAGTTAACAAGAAAAAAACGAGATGTTACAAAAATAGCACCAAAAGGTAAAAACAAAAAGAACATAAAAACGTTAGTATTATTTTATTAGTAAATAGTCAAAAGTCGAAAAGCTAGCAAAAATAAAATACATAATTTTATAATTTAATACAAATAAGAGTAAAATACTAATTACATAAGTTATTTTTAATAAAAGTAAAAAATGAGTATATATGCAATATTTATGTTTAATATAGTGGATATATATAGTTAAACTTTTAGTTTGAGTATATGTGTAGTTAGCTATGTTTTAGAAGGGGATATATGTAATTAAACTTTTAATTTGGGTATATATGTAACTAATTAAGTTTTATAAGGGGATATATGTAATTAAATTCTAAACTGGGTATATATGTAATTGATGAAGTTTATAGAGGGATATATGTAATTAAAATTTTAAGTCGGGTAATTAATGAATTTTAATAAATTTTATAGGAGGAAATATGTTACTGTCCCTTAAAATAATTTCAAAAAATGTTTTGCTTATGAGACAGGTCAACTTGCACTCAATATTACAATACAAAACTATCATAATAACTAACTGTTTATCTTTTGATGTAGTTGTTCATTCATGGATGCACAAGACTCAATATAGAGGGTATATTGAATAATCTAAAACGCTTTCAGCTCAAGTACAGGATATGTTGAAATAAAACTCATAAGAACAAGTGGATTTTATGGTGTAACACGTGATCATTATGAATAGCTAGACAACTTGTTTGGAGTTCAGCAAAAACAAGTACATTCCATTTTAGTATCAATGGGCAAACTTATATTCACTGTGTGATGATGATCGCGTTATAGATGTTGAAATATGCCATCGATGTCAGAAATTGAGGCTTGTCTATGACTGTCCAGTTGACGGGTGTCAACCAAAAGACCAATGTAGAGCTCGCACGATCTACATTACAGGTGTGTTGAATGTAGACAGTCCGTATTTAACAGTGAATACGAAGAAACATTTCCGTTGGATTGTCTTTGCTTAGAAAGTTCGAAACAATATGAAAATTTGATTTAGAAAATCCGGATGTTGAAGATTAGATTTAGAAAATCACGTGTGGGTTTGGGTCTACTACAAGATTAAGCTGCTCTAGTTCACGATAAGGGTAAACCACACATGAAGGTTTTCAGACCCTTCTGTCGTTTCATGTTGGTTCGCCGGCCATGCTTAGTTATTGCGTCGAGTCCGTCACAATTTCATGGTTACTTTTACCTAAATGTATGTTATGTATTTTGCTTTATATCAGCACTTATAGTATGGCTGGTTTGATACTTAGAGATAATGGAAGCATGCCCATGCAATGTGTAATGTTTAACATGTGGACTACAAGTTATTACATCATATTGTGTATGGTAGTTTTGAAAATAAGGGCATTGTGATCTCTACCAAAAGATATGACGTTTTATTCTGTTTTATTGGGTTGCACATGATGACATTGGCATGGTTTATTTGATGAAAACATCTTTCACCTGATCACTTGCGTATGCAATGTGACAATGATATCATATATTGAGAAGAAATGTGCATTTGCATATGTAATTGAAATGTAAATTTATATGTTAACTGTAAACTGAGGTTTAACGGCTAACAACTTAGGTTTGACTTTGCGTGTAGATAATTTTTTGAACGAGTTTGTAACATCTTGGGTAAAATTTTGCATGTATTTAATCAGAGAGATGTTGGGTGTATATCACACCATTAACGTGTTTTGAATGCATTAGTTAGATAACATAATAAGAAGTGCTTATCTTAAATATTATCAACGTGTTTTGAGTAAATTGACCATTAATAAGAAAAATTTTACCATGAGAGGGGAGAATAATTTCACGACGGGTCTTTTTGAAGAGTGACTTTGTTTTATAACTATCAAGTTCAACGAGAAGCCATAAATCAAGCAATCTTTCATGTCTATGATCATATCATAAGCACTATAGGATGTTTGAACCTTGGATTCTTGAAGAACATTGGTTGCAGAAGAATCTGATAAATTTAAATTTACTAGTAAACTCAAGTCAAAGATTGAGTTGTTGTGGGTTAGGTTTAATTGCACTTTGTACAAATAAAATCTTACAATATTTAATTATTTTTGTTAAAATAGTTGGGTTTTTACGATCATATTCCTAACAATTTATTACAAAACTAACAAAGATTATTGTATAAAAATGTTTGGGGTGTATCCATGTGAATTGCTTACTTGTTATTAGCTTTTGGTTTAACTGATTTGATTTTAGATTGAAAGTTTTCAGGCTATTTAGAACGCAAACACACTTGGTTCTACTAATAAGATGAAGAATAAATGAAACACAAATGCTTGAAGTACATGTGGAATTTTATCGTGTCAACGAGGACATAGGGGTTGCTTTGACCATTTGAAAGCTGTGTTTTCACGACTGGATCGAACCGGCCAGTTCGACCGGGGAGGTGGTCAGTCCGGTTCGCTACGAATCGTTTTTGAGGGGTCGAACCGGCCAGTTCTTCCAGAACCGGTGGTCGAACCGGTTTTTTAATTAATTAATTAATTTTTTATTTTAATGGGTAAAAACAGAATGTTAAATCATAAATTAGTGTATTGGATATACAATATAGTTAAGTTTTATATGTAACTATAAAATATATATATAAATCATATATAAATTACTTATGTTTAACTACATATATAAATATAATTAAAATATAGTTAAATCCGGTTCAACCGGTTCTACCACCAAACCAGTAAGACGTCCGATTCGACATCCAATCCGGTTCTAAAACATTGTTTGAAAGTTATCTAAAACATATACTAATTGAAGTCAAAGTTGGATTGGTTTGGCGCGAAACTTAGGTCTCAAAAATACTTACACATTTACACACACAAAATTTCTAACGTTTTGTTATACTATTCAAGATCATCAGAAGAAAGTTAATATATAAAAGAATGAAGAAACACAAATTTAAAAACATATAATTCGATCATTTATCAGATTTCTTTGCAATATTCTTCATCCACGCGAGGGTGAAAACCGACTTCAGCGCCCCTTTAACCTTTGCAGACCCGTCTTTAGTCTTCTTACCCTTCTCGTTAGCGGGGGGATCTTGCACCGGGTCCCACTGATCAGCCCATGATGTCCCCTTCGACCCGAAAACATCCATCTTTTGGTTTCTTTTTCTTTATTTCTACCTAAAAAGATTGCAATTTGATGCAATGGTTTTAGGATAAAATAGTATAATCAGAATCTGTGGTTAACAAACCTTGAAATGTACTCCAGTCATTCCATTGTTGACCTTTATGGTTCAATAGATTTTGACCTGTTCTTGGTAGAAAAGGTCAACAAGGGTCAAAGTCAAACTTTGAAATCTAAATATATGCTAGGCCTGACATTCTATTGGCGCATTTGCATTCATTGAACAATCTCAGTCGTCCACGTGGCATATAAATTAAGGGTACATGAATATAAGTGAAAATTAAAAAAGTTAAAAATCAAAAGACATTGACCTGTTCTCAATGAATTTCAAAGGCTACCAAGTACCAACTATAAAATCTAAAAGCTGTTAATTTTTTTTATAAAATCTAAAAACATATCAGGCCCCAAGAAGTTATCATGTCATCAATATATTAGAAAAAAAAATAAGTGGAAGAATTGTGAAAAAAAAATAAGTGGAAGAATTGTGAAAAAAAAATCATTTTTACGAGTACTATAAACTAAAATCAAGATTGTAGGTTATGTTCCATCTGTCCCATGAAAAAATATATTTTCTTTTCTGGAATGTCACTTTTTCTTCAAGAAAGTGTTCTAAGATAGGATTACATATTTGCTTTAGGATCGTTCACGGTCTGATTCGATTGGTTTTGACGTAATGCACATTCTAAAAATTAAAGGATGGTTGATCAATGTAATAAATCAAATGTGATTCCAAAAATAATAACATAAAAAATATTAAAGGTTTAACGGCCGATGCAAAGACATGGTCAATATAAAGCTCCAAATCTGGCCAAACTGTCAAACCAAACTGAGGACCAAACTGTTAAACCACCAAACCGACTAGACCGTCAGTTTGAGCGGTTAGATCATCTTAATGGTTTATGACCCCGAATTTGCTCATTAACATTACATGTTGATTTGTGTCAAAGGGATTCAAAATTTAAAATCCTACAAGTCGGTCCCTAGAATCTTGTAACAAGTTTTCTGATCCTTAAAACAAACTTTAGTCACTCACTTACTCATGTGATTAATAAATTTTTAAACACAAAAATAGGCAGAAATTTGTGAAGAAAATACCACTAATCAAAAATCAATTGCGCCCCATTTGTCCCATGAAAACTAGATGATTTTTCAGTACAGGTCAAATGGGCAGGGCTGGGTCAGCTTAGGCCAACCAACAAACACTTTTTATTTCATATATGTTTTTAACTTTATAATAAGAAATTAGTTAAATACATTCACAAAGCTATATTATTGCAATAAAAGTATAAACCAACTTAGAAGGGTTTATGAATCTGAATACCTTTATGGTTAAATCTTTTAGCTTATCCCATTTTGCCAGTTAAAGATAAAACATAGCACAAACTCTACTCATTTTTGTTACCTGAAGTACTCAAGATGCCCTGCAATTTCTCTACATAAAAGCTTTGACCTGTTCGCCAACTCTTTACTTCTATGGATGGCTAAATCCGTTTGCTTATGTGTCGACGATGGTAAATATTTCTTAGCTTCCTCCTCATTCCCCATAGCCAAAGCTTCTCTAGCAGGGACCACATTTTCCCACCAAAATTCCCGTAAAATACCCTGAATCAACACCCAATATTCTCTATCTCTACAAACACGAAATATGGTGCTACCATTTAACGTCCAACAATACAAATCAACCCAATCTCTATCCAAAACTTCCATTTGGCCCTGAACTTGAGGCATATAATAGAAGGGCATACTGGTCCAAGGCAAAGCTAATTCGGGCTTCCCTTTATTAAACGGGCATTTCACTTCAAGAATCCCTAAGTTAGGGAAACGCCCGAGAAGCCCATCGGGAGATGCACCAATCCAATCAAACTTGTCTTCTGAATGTGTAGCAAAACCTAATAAACTCACTTCACGCCCCGTAATGTTTTTGTAATTTTCAATAGCTTTTGATTCATTAACAACGCCCCATTCCATAGCCCGTATAGCCCCAGGTGTGATCAAGGATTCTATATCTGTAACAAACACTTTTTCACGCCAAAGTTCATATCTTCGCCTTCCTTTCCAAAAACCAAGGGCGGTACTAAATGCACTTGTGGTTAATTTCTCCCTTCGAAGGGCAAACCATTCTTCTGATCGTTGTGCAGGGGTATCCGACGGGGAGAGTTGACTAGTCAAAGTCAAAGGTAGGGAGTTGTAAACTACTGAGGTCAATGAAGGATTATGTAGTGTTCTAAAAAGGTGAAGCTGAAAATTCTTTCTTCCTGAGAAGTGAGTTGGTGCTGGTTTCTGGCGAATGCTGCGGATACTAGTGATGTAGGCGCTGGTCATTTTTGTATTCTACACGATATCAGATCAAAAAGTTAAAGATTTTGATTAATCTTCAAAAGAAAAATTAGCATTTCAGTAAACACACAGTCAGTATCTTAGGCCAAACCGGTAAAATACCAAACCGGCTGAACCATTCAGCCGATTTGAGTGGTTCGACCATTTGAAAAGTTTATGAACCCCAGTAATTTGCTCATAAACATTAAAGATTATTCGGGTCGAAAAGATTCAAACTTTGAGATCTATGCTAATCAATTGAAACACCCAATTCCTAGATTCTACGCTAATCAATTGATAACACCCAATTCCTAGATTCTACGCTAATCAATTATATCGAGCATTCAATGATAATTTTATGTATCAACGATTCAATGCTCAACGGTTTTATTATATTGATCATTGGCCTCTTCAATTTCACAAGGACTTGCAAGAACACCAAATCAAACAAGCAAATGAACATTTTAATTATTCGAACATGACAGAAACTAGCACCAATGCATCAATCACAAACACCATATGATTCAATCAAATACACAACACATAAAAACATGAATCATATAACATAGATCTACAATATCTAGGTCTCATAAATCAACTTACGCATATAGCTATCAAATTATAAAACAGAGCTGAGCTGCTAACCTGTTGTTAATACGCCATTGACGATTGAACAGATCAATTTATGAGCCACTGGTTTTTCCTCCGCTTGCAGGATTCCTAGGGTTTCTTGTGATTTTCGTTGGATAACGACGATGGTTGAACATACACATTTCTTTTCCATTGTGTACAAACAGTAATGATTTATGTACATGTATGTGAAGCATCTACAACATTTTCTTATGGATATTTAAATCAGCTTGCAGTGTCTTACAATAATAGGATCCGTGGCGCAATGGTAGCGCGTCTGACTCCAGATCAGAAGGTTGCGTGTTCGATTCACGTCGGGTTCAAATCCCTCAAAAGATTCTCTTCTTTTTCTTTAAATGTTTTATTTGGATAATTTTTTTCCATTTTTTTATTAAGTTTAACAGTAATGTTTTATTTGCGTGTTCGATTCACGTCTGACTCAAAATATTTTTTTTATTTACTTTAAAAGTGAACATGAAAAGCTAATAACACGGCTTGGTGGTTAAATGTTTGGGTTGTATATATGTGGTGGGCAACTCGTATAAGGTATATATGTGTATCCTTTACTAACACTGTGAGTTAAACCATATCTCATCTATAGCATTTGTTTAATTATTATGATAGTTTCTTCTAAAACGGAGTAATTTTTAATTTTATATTTATTTGACTATGCATCAAATGTGTTGATGTGACATAGTCGGTTGTCACGTGACCTTGTGAGTATTAGATGTGTTTTGTAAGACGCTGACATGTCTAGCCCAATTTAAATTTGATTAGTTTATTTAGATATATTTGTGGGTTCAACATGAAATGAACTTTAACTAGTTGTGTTAAATTTAAACATACAGATTTCATATTAGGTTCATGTTAAAAAGTTACATGAAAATTAAAAATATTTACGTATAAATTTGAGATGAAGACAACAATAAAAAGAGAAAAAAAAGAAAGAAAGATATATAATGATCAAATTATATGCTGTTAACGGGCTAAAGGCCAATAGAGGTTTAGGAAAGGCCCAAATCGGAAAGATCCGAATTTAAATCCATTGAGGTTTCATAAAATCTTATCAAAATCTATTAAAAGTTAAACTCACCTTAGAAAACTTTAATAGATGTGATTAAAGTTGATTTTATCAAATAATCTAATCCAGTATGTAAGTCGTTGGTCAATTTAAACACACGCTAGACTTTTTCTCGTGTGATCATTGTCATGTTGATTTGTTATTTTATAATTTCGTAAACTCCATTGATAACAAAAAGTAAAAAATATTATGTTGCTATGGGCATATAAGCATGCCATGAGAATGTGTAAAATTCATTAAAAAGAGGACCAAAATATGTGTATGGGTTGTCCGATTAAATTGCTAACATTCACTAACATCATACTAAAGTGATGCTATGATAGACTTTTTTGAAAGGTTTGTCATGAAATTAGGGTATGGGGTTGGAACTTGGAAGCACAAAAGAGGCTTCACAGGGCAAGTGCATAAACCCTCTTGACTCTACGTGTTTCATACGGTTAAGGTGTTGACGTATACACTAAGGTCAAGTTGTTTCCTCTCTAATCGAAATGTATTTTAATGTTTTTGAAAGCCAAGGTGCCTAATATCCTACATATGTTGCATGTACGTCGGGCTTAGGTCTCTAGCTCTCTGGCCTCTCATCTAAGCGTGCTCTACTATTTAAAGCCAAGGTGTCTTGCCTTCTACCCATGTGTTTCATCACTCTATTACTGTTTAGTTGTGTCAGCCAACGAGATGGTTGTATGTACAAATATGGTATTCTTTTTTTGCAAGAGTGGCGTGTGTTATTACTTTTTGTTGGTTCATCTTTTTGGTATCAAATATTTTTACCCCTTTTACTAGTGATGCTTATCAACTTATTATATATGAAACCTTTATTAAAACCATTACTTTTAATTAAATTAAAAGTAAGATTGAAAACATAAAGAGATAAAATATCTTAAAATGCTATCTTTTCCTAGTACTAGCTGTTTTTTGCTTTCTTTTCAGACTCTTTTAACTTGGATCAAAAACACACACACTATATATTCTCTCACAATGGTGGGTCAAAGTATATTGTTTGGTCCATTTATTGCACAATGGACACGCGTGATTGAATGATTGAATGATGTACATTTACCAAATTCTATCATGTCTGTTATAAAAAAAACAATGTTGTACTAGTGCTTTTAAATATGTAGGTAAACGATAAAACAAACTCATTGAATGTATAACAAAAAAAGTTGTATTGTTTACCTCAGTATAAGCGTTTTGGAGTCAATGGGCGGAACTAAAGGTGGGCAGAAAAACCACTAAAGTCCATAATCGATAATAACTCCATTCCAAACCAGTTTTACTATAAGCGATTCCAAATCGATACAACGCATAGGTTAGAAGCTGGCATGTAACCATATAGGTTGAAATCGACTTCAACCCGATCACCCGTAAAAACCTGATTTTCAAGTCGGTCAAAACCCCTCAGGAACTAGTTTCCAACCCATATTTCAAACATATGAGCAAAACAAACATACCTTGTTTCATTAGACTCAAAGTTGAATGCTTAGGTTTTCAACACATATTTCAAACCAACTTGACTTTTGTTGACCAAATAACGTTTTGACTTTTGAGTAAACAATCTGGTTAATGCACCTCTAGGCAGAAATAGAGGGGATTAAGGTGATTAGACTTTCTGATGATAAACCTTTTTTTTATTGAATAAGTAATAAACATTGTTGCTTTCTTGTAGTGATATATAAATGTACTAATTAAGGTTTATTGTATCATGTGTTAATGATTCATAAATTATTTTTGGCCTAACGTTTATCTCCTAACTTGTAGAAAGTTTATCATGTAACATCATTTCCACTAAAAAACATAGTTGAGTTATGTGTCAATATTGTCTATTGTGTAGCAATGCAACTTTAATATTGACATGTTATGCACATGGAAAAAGGAGACAGCAGATAGATTTGCCAAAATCAACAATCTTGTATAATGAAAACTAAAGATATATTCTTTATGGATTATCATTCATTATTTTATTTTATATTTTTTTATCATAACTGTTGACATAAAAAATAGTTACTATTTTATCATTATTTTTGGTCACATTGTTAATAGATAATAAACACTACGAATGTAAATAATATTATTATTTACATTCAATTTGTTACTTGTATAGATTTTAGTATTTTCTATTAATAAGGTGATTATCGTTGTTATTATTATTTTTAATAAAAGTATACTTGTCTCTTACAATAAAGTTTTCAACTTTTTAAGTATTGTTCACTATTGTAATGATACTTAATTGCACATGCCCTTAATACAATGATATGTTTAACTCAACACTTAAAAGCATTTTTAAACCCTTACATTAGATTATGCATCAATGATTGATAAGGAATTACATGTGGCCTAATGTCTATCCCTTAACTTGAATATCCCTTAACTTCTGGAAAGTAGGCGCATAATTTCCACTAAAAAACATAGTTGAGTTATATGTCAATGATGTCTATTAGACACATGGATTCATGAACTAAAAAAGAAGTTGATTTTTAACCCCTTATAATTTTATTTTATTTTTTGAAAAGGCAAGACACATAAATTTACAAATCGACATTAAAACTAAAAGCAAGTTGTTTCTTGAAAATTTTAAACCGTAGAAACGTATGTTTGTAATATATTTTCTAAATAATAATCAAGTTTTAATATTATTTTTACAAACTTAAGGGCTGTTTGATAAAACTGACTGAGTAAGATCTGACTGGGTCATAAGCTGACCCAGTAAAAAGTTCTGACTAAATCTGTATCTGACTGAAACTTGGCTGTTTGATTTAGTATATCACTGACTCAAATCAAAACAACTCATCTAAACAAAGATCCCAAATCAACAACATACGATCCCAAATCATGTCATTCAGATCAACCAAAACAAATAATCAAGCAATCCAATCAATTCACCAACAAAATTTAAAACTCTATTGTAGTTAAGGTAAAGATTTTGAAATTTTATGATTACTTATAGTTTACAGACAAATACAAAAAAAAAACAGATAATCACAGAATAAAATTTAACACAACTAACCAAGAACCAAAGCAGTCAGGCCACCTAGGAGGCAATCAATGCTGGGTTTTGAATAAGCATGCCACTGCAGGAAGATGCTCGGGAGGTCGCTCGGGAGGTGCTCGGTTAAATCTCGGTTAGGTGCTCGGGAGGCTCTTGCAGGTTGGGAGGTGCTCGGTTAGGGCTCGCGCAAGTCGGGAGGTGCTCGATCTGGCCAAATGGGAGGTGCTCGGTCGCGCTCGCGCAGGGAGGTAGAGGTGGCCAAAAAAACCGGTTCGGGAACCGGTTCGGCCAAAAAATCCGGAACCGGTTTGAGGCCCAAACGGGCCCGAACCGCCGGTTCTTGATCGGTTTAACCTTTCCAAGTTTTAAACCGGTTTCAAACCGGTTCCAAACCGGTCCTCCAAACCGGTTTTCAAATCGGTCCTCCAAACCGGTCCTCAAAACCGGTTTTCAAACCGGTTACCGTTACCCAACGGCTATATAGCCGTTTTTTGCGATTTTTGACCGTTTTTTTGATGTTTTTTACCATTATACCCCCACTAGGTTACTATATATATGTATTTGATGTTTTGGTTGAATCACAACAACTTATAACACTCTCTACTCTCAAAAATCTCAAAAACGCTCTCCACAAATACTTTCGTTTAAAACGCTCTCACAAAAATATCTGAAATGGCTTCAACAAGTGCTCAATCATCCGTTGGTTGTGAAGCGTCTTCAAGCAACGTGGTGATAGCAATCCTTCCTACGAATAGGAACCCCGAAGTATAGTGCAATTACGATTTATGTCAAATGACTAGCGGTCCAAACAAGGCTCGATGCAAGTTTTGTCATAAGTTTTTCAAAAAAGATGCAAACACAACGTTGAAAAACCATATTGCAAATAAATATTGTAAAGCGTTAAAAGGTGAACCTTCTCAAGGTAAAGCTTCGATGACAAACGAAGGAAATATTTGGGCTTATAACGTTGATGCGGTTCGGAAGCAAATGGCGCAATTTGTAATTCAAGAAAGCTTGCCATTCAAACATTTCGACAACGAACGTTTGACTCGACTCATTCAACGAACTCTCCAACCACGTTACACCAATGTAAGTCGTGCTACTCTTCGAAAAGATTGTTTAAAAATGTGGAAAAAAGCTAAAAATGAATTAATATCTTATTTTGAAAATTTACAAACCGGTGTTAACTTAAGTAGTGATGTTTGGTCGACACCTCACGGTTCACCGGACTCGTACATTTGTGTCACCGCCCATTGGGTTGAACCCGATTTGTGGCAAATGATGAAACATACGATTGCGTTTGAATTGTTTGATTATCCTCACACCGGTCAAAACATTTTTATCTTATTGATAAAGTTATTCAAACGTATAAATTAGAAAATAAAATATTTTCTATATCTTTTAATAATGCTTCAAACAACACTCTTGCGATAGATCATTTGAAATTAAAATATAAACCAATATGCGAGGGTGTGTTTTTTCATAGTCGATGTGTTGCGCACATCATAAACTTAGCCGTGCAAGACGGTTTAAAAACGATTGAAACAGTTAAAGATTGTTTTAAAAGAATGTTACGTGATATTTTTAGTAACAACCAAAGATATACTAAATATCACAAGTTTTGTAAAGACACAAATACTAAATGTTTAGGTCCGAATTGGGACGTACCAACACGATGGAATTCCATATGTAACATGCTTGAAAAAGCTATTGAACAAAAAGAAAGTTTAATAGCCTTTCATAATAGTTTGGTAAGTCGGGGAAAGGCAATTTTTACCATCCATCGGGTTGGGCCATCATCGAAGAAGTAACAAAAATGCTTCAAGTTTTTTAAAAATGCAACTACATGTCTTTCTGGAGTTTATTACCCAACGAGTCCATTGGTACTACACCAAATTTATTTAATGACTTTAAAATTAAATGAATTGTCGTGTAGAGGTAGACCTTATTCCGATATGATACCCCCAATGAAAGAAAAACTTAAAAAATATTTTGAAGAAATGCCTCCCGTTATTACATGCGCCGCTGCTTTAAACCCTTGTTTAAATTTGTCGGGGGTTGAAACTTTACTTGATAAAGTTACTTTTAATTTGGATTTAGAAGTTGGTAAACCAATGTATAGTAAAACTTTAAAAACGACTTTCAATAAACAATTACAGCAAATGTATGATGTTTATTTATTAAAATACGGGGAAACATCACAAATCCATGATGCTTTAAGGCATGCGGCAAATGCCGAATGTTCGAATGATCCAATGTTTGATTTATATAATACTTTAAGGAATGAATGTAATAAACGTCAACGTGGTAACACTCCGAGTAGTGAACTCGGGAGGTATGGTCTTACAAACTTTTTATCGACCATGACTCCACATGAATTTAAAAATGTTGACTTCTTTGCTTGGTGGAAAGGTAAGGAAGATCAATTTCCCATCCTATCCACCATGGCCCGAGATTTACTAACCGTCCAAGCTTCTACGATAGCTTCGGAATCTGCTTTTTCTGTTAGTGGCAGAATTATATCAATAAGACGAACTCGACTCACTCCACAAGCAGTTGAAATGTCAATTTGCTTGAAAGATTATTTGGATGCCGCGGAAAGAGTACAAGACAAACGATCGCTTGAAGGAGAACTGGAATACGAAGCAGAATTATACGAGGATGAGGTAGAGAGCAGATTGACACCAGGAATGACTGATGATGAAGCGGCATATGATGACTACCTTCGTAACAGTTCCGGTTCTGGTGGCGAGGAATAAACGTACAAGTATAATACGAACGAAGAAACGACTATGTTAAATGTTTAGTTTTAAATGTTTAAATTATTTAAATGTTATAAATTGTTAAAATGTTTAAATTGTTTATAAATGATATAAATTGTTTATAAATGTTAATAAATAGTATATATATATATATGTTTATAAATGTTATAAATTGTTTAAATCGTTTAAATGTTTAAATTGTTTAAATGTTTTAAATGTTTATAAATGTTATAAATTGTTTAAATAATATAAATTGTTTTATATATGTTATAAGATGTTATAAATTATTTAAATTATATAAATTGTTTTAATTATATAAATTATATAAAATGTTATAAATATTTATGTTTTAATTAAAAGTTTAAAATTTCGTTTGAATATAACAAAAAAAAACCGGGTTGGGCCGAACCGGTTCCAAACCGACCCAAACCGGTTTGATAGGTTTGATTTTTAAGGTTTTGAAACCGGTTTGAACCCGAACCGGTTTGGGGCCAACCGGTTTTGACCGAGTTTGACCAAACCGGTTTCGGTTTGGGACCCGAACCGGTTTGGGGCCCCAAACCGGTTTGTACATGTCTAGGGGGAGGTGCTCGATTTGGGTTCTCCGATCGGTCACGCAGGGGCGGTTGTGCAATGGGAGGTGCTCGATTTGGGTTCTCCGATCGCGCAGGGAGAGGTGGTCGATTTGGGTTCTCCGATCGCGCAGGGAGAGGTGGTCGATTTGGGCTCTCCGGTCGCGCAAGGAGAGGTGGTGACAGGAACTCGCGCAGAGGAGGGGATTTGGGTGTTGGTGGTGTGCAAATGGGGGCTGGTTTGGGTCAACAATTGATTTTTTTAGGTTTGGGTACCAATGACCCGGTCAGCTAGCATCACTTCCGTATCAAACAGGCTGAACCGTTGACCGAGTCAACCCGGTCAAACATAAACAAACAACCCCTTATTTTGACAAAAATCATCCACGTTTCAATATTGTTTCTAATCCTATTAAATATTTGACCAAAATGAAATATATATATATATATATATATATATAACTTAATTACGATTAAGGATAGATGTATCATCAAAATTGAAATTCTCATGCATCACAAAAACTTTTGTAGTTACAATATTATCACGAAATACTACACTTGTTAACAGTACATCATATACATACACATCTAATACAAAATAAGTTTTAAATTATATATCTGTACTAAAATAGATATATTTAGTTATGTAACCTTATAATCAGCATATTATCTCTATCTAATGAAATCTGACAAACACTATGTATAAACAATTATAATTCGTTACTTAAAATTTGTCCGTATCGAACGTGCCCCATATATGTTAGATTAGTAACTCTATATGATATGTTTTTAGGGCCTCAAAATATTATTTCAGATATAAAATATCTTTGGTGGGCTTTACTTTTCAGTACCTGCAAGACTACAGGGTCACAACTCACAACCAACCACAATACCACATCTATATTTAGGGATAACAATGAAATAAATTAAAATAAAGCCTATAATAGAAAGAAATATTAATACAAAATAATTTCAGAAATATTAATACAAATTTTCAATTTTAAACGTATCGGTACCACAAAATACGATCATTTGATGTACCACAAAAAAAAGAATTACTTCTTATGCCCTGACCCAAGGAACAAATATCCTTGTATCTTTGTTCAATCATAAGTCATTGTTGATTTTTATTGCAGATTAAGGATGACACTAAACCTTATTAAATCTGTAGTGGTATTCTTAATCACATATCTATGAGTGGTATTTTTACTGGGTATAATTTTGTTGTTTTTGTTTGTAGTCTTAGTCACATACCTAGCTACAAAATAACGTTTCTACTCATTAAATATCAGTTAAATAATTATCTCTTAAACATTTATCAGTAAGTTCATTAAAAATTACATGTTAAAAATTACGAATAACATTTCTTAATATATCCAGTTATATCTAATCTTTTAGACAATAACATTAGAGATATAAGATTAGAAAGTTAGTGGATTAAAAGATTACACTGTTACACATAGATTAAAAATATAACTAAAACTCAAAATAAATGTTCACAAGTAAGATACGGGTAACAAGTATCAGAAAGATAATACCATGCTCGTCACAAATCCACAAAAGAACTTCAAACTAATCACATACCCGAATACATGTTTTAAATATAATTGGCAAAGCTTTTAAGGGGGTTAAGAGGGCGCCCCCGTTCTATTATTTTTCCGCTCAAAAGTGTAATTTTATACGTATTTCATCAAAACTTTTTATACATATAAAGTCCAGCCATTTGTGATTTGAGTACCGTGACTTTCGACCCCTTTATACAATAATTCAAGCTCCGTCACTGTTAAATATCCCGAGTCACGAAAAAATATAAAAATCTACAGAAGTTTCCAGGAGAGTGTTTGGGTTAGACTGGAAGAATGTAGTGACTTGTGACTTGTGAGTGAGTCGAGATTTGAACGAGTCAATATTCGTGTGAGACAAAACAGTGTATATAAGTCAGTGGGCCTAGAGCTAGTACTTAAGTGGTGGGCCATGGGTTGGGCTTGTTTAAATATTTTCAACCCACGTGTAATTTTAGCGGGTTAAAAATATATAAAAAATATAATAATTTAAAATCTAAGGATAAATTTAAAAACCAACAGTTTTGTTTTTTTGTTACAGTCATTATTATCATTTGTCTTGTTTAACGACCGGATTGAGCATAGCGAGATCTAGCTTGTACTTTAACTAATAGTTAAATTAAACGAGTCGTTTTGGTAGCTGACTCGAATTGTTTGTAATTTGAGCTTGAATTTGTTCGTAAAAGCGCAAATCAGCTTGTGATTTGTCAAATTAACTTGTTTATGTTCTAAATATTATGTACATAAATGCTTAATATATAAACAGGAGAGAGATTTTAAAAAATCATATTATTATGTGAAAATTAAAAAAAAACCAATGAAATCTATCATATAATTCATATATTTATTATCACTACCCTTTATATATGTGCGTGTTATATATAGATAGAGGTATGGATCAAATGAAATCGTAACATTGTTTTACATATACGTCACACATGGGTTACATATAAATAATCATTTTTCATTTGAAATAGTATTACGTATACATAAGACTAATCATTTTTGTATATATGTTCAACATATATGTACCATATACATTAGTAACTTTTTAACAATTAAAAGAAAAAGATAGTTATGAATTATATATGATTTTCATGGTTTTTACATAATTATTAATTTTGTCAGGAACCTTCCCCTGTATAAACAAATTCGTTATAAGCCAAGCAACATGTTTAGACTGATGTAAAATTCAGGCTTAGAAATATCTAGTCTGGTATTTGGGTTATAACTTATAAATATTTAAATCTAGTCTTAACTTAAACGAGCCAACAAGCGATCATATCTGGGTTCAAACTCGACTCGAATCGTTTATAGACACTTGTGTTTCAATTGAGGTTTTTACATATAAAAATAACACAAAAATAACATTTTTACTTATATAATTATCCTTATTTGTTTTTTTAACTAGCGAGTCGAGTAAAACGAGTTTTAACTTGGACTGGAACTCGAAGTTAAACATTTTAGCTAGCTCGACTATTTATATATTACTAACTTTTATTCTTAACTTTAATCCTTTATACAATTTAACCCTTATAAAATTTTATTTTCAACTTTAATCCCTTATACTTTTCATCTTTTATAAAATTTTCATTTTATATTTCATTTTATAATTTTAAATTAATATGTTGTAATGTGCGCGTGTAGTTCAATGTTGTTAGACCTGTTTTTTTTTTTTTTTTTCCGTTTAACGGCCGCGTCGCAACGTGCGAGTCCTAGAACGACTTTGCTATTGTTTTAAATGTTTTATGTTTCACATGCGTAGTCCAGCGTTTTTACGTCAACTCTTCGTCGGTTTTATTTTTTCGTTATAATTTCCTTTTTAATACGACTTTTTTTGGTGTTTGTGATTACTAATGGTGGTGTGACATTGAACATACTTGAAACTCTTTTACGCCACCGCCGCAATACAGAGGCCCTTTTGCCAGTTACTAACAAGCGGTAACTTGAACTTGAGCTCGGATCGTAACACACCCAAGTCATCTCGTGCCTCATCAAACCAACTCATTTATTATTTTTTTCCAATTTCTTTTTTGACATATATGTATACTTTATAAAAAGATTCAATGCAAACCTAAAAAAATAAAGTAATGAACCCAAGATGCTTAAAATGTGTGTACGTACCGTGTTACCGTACTTTGAATATATATATATATGATATGATGAATATGATGAATAAGCAAAGATAACTCGTGGTATAGTGAGGCCTACATTCATGGGTCACACGCCTTCTTACATTTGACACGTGACTATCTTTTGTAACCCTTTTGGACCGCCACTAAAATCCCATTACCATATACTATAAAAGGTAACTACATCTTTTTTTCTTTATACACCAACTCACCAATAATATTTGTATTTAATTTTAAAAGATAATCATAAAAATTATGTATTTTTTAAGCTATAACATGTTATATATTACATTAGAGTTTTATTTTTTCATTCTTAGCATAAAATGTTATGTTTATTGTGTTTTAGTTGGTAGTAACATGGGGTGTTACATTTTACTCTCTCCTGACTTGATGAATAGTTTTGTTACAAGAGAGGTTTTGTGAGTGTGTTTGTTGATGTATAGAGTGTTATATTAAAGTCAAATCACATTCTTAAAACCAAAAAAGCCATTCAAATGTTATTATTGTTTTAACATTTAAATTTGTTTATGAATGCTAATCTTTTAAATTAAGAGACATAAATGAAAATATATGGAACTTAGTTATTAATTTATTATTAAGTGAATGATTTTTCTAACTTTTAATATGGTAATTGTAATTAAAAAAGTCATTAAATAATAATTTAGTTTTATAAATATTTCAAATAAATCAACTTAGAAAATAAATGTAGCTAGCAGTAATGAAGATTCCTATACATTTGATTAAAATAATGTGTATATTTCCTTTTGAAAAATAGCTATCATAAGAAAATATTAAAAGATAAACCTCACTATTTTCAATGCTAAGAAAGTATAAGTGACTTTATTGGTTCAATATTAAGAGTTGATTATTATTTTATGATTTCTTCTTTAAAAAAATTAAAATCTTACCCTCGGAAAAAAAAAACTCAAAATACCGCCTCCGAAACACCCAAAGTAAATTTTAGAAATAAGCTTTTTAAGTTAGTTAAGGAAATCACTTAAAAATCATTTCACAATACTAATACATAATACATATGATAAATAATACATGTATAATTTCACGTCCACTTAAATAATTTGTTATAGTTTTACTTGTTTTATAGAGCGTTTTTTACAACTACGGAAAACCATGTTGCATAATGTTCTTGCGTGCGCTAAGGATCTGTGGTCACTACAAGCCTCATGTAAGTATTTTTACCATGCTTTTCTGCATGAGATTAATTTTACTTCTCAAACTTAAGACCTTTAACTTTCATGTCAGTATTCTTACCATTACCATTTTTGTATTTTTGTAAATATAAATTACTTGAATACTACTATTTGAAGTTGCAAGTTCTAAATTATTTTAATAAATAAAGTTTTTTTTTCAATTTAATTTATATGAGTTAATTAATAATGTTATGTCAAGTTACATCAAAATAGAAGGTAGACAGGCAACAAGCTGCGCCGCCACCTCTTTCTGAATAGCAAATCCTAACCTTCCAAAAACAAATCCTTGCCTCCCCGGGGTTGAGCAATGGTTGTCTATGACCCGTTGGACCCTGATCAAAAAGTTGATAGCTTCTGGCGCTAGGAAGCCAAATGTATCAAAGGCAAAGGGAACAAAAGCGTGCTGGTTCTCCGCGCAAGCTTTAGCATGTTTATCCACTTTTTTGGATTCTGCCTTTCTTGCAGCTTGACCAGCTACAAAACCGTTTTCCCGTAAACCAACCAAAGGGGAAACCCCTGTGAGGTCCACACAAGCATGTTTGCCCTCAGCCCAGCCAAGACGAGCAGATCCGCTGGTCGCAAAGTAAACCAAATAAAGTTTGTATTTTTATTTTGTATATTTTAAAGTTTTAGTCTCGTATGAGCTCTAATAAAGGTAATTATCAGGAAAAAAAGGTATCAAAAACAAATATGCTTCCAACTTATGTGATCTTTATGCAATGACTAGAAGGTTCTTGTGCCCCTCTCGAGTCTCCGATAGATGACTAGTTGACCACCCCTTCTCCCATGTATAGTATTACACCAATATAGCCATCATGGCATCATTTTTGCAAAATTTGACTATAACGTCTATAATAGTCAACATATATTAATCAATCAATATGTGATTTATATCTATGTACATGTGTGCATTTTTCCTTAAGAGAGATCGTGACATGTGTAAATTGTCATTATATGATCTAGAGTTTCCATGTCTATTTATGCATGTAATAGTTTGACATAAATAAGCAAATTTATTATACATGGTATAACAACACGGTAATAAGGATAAGACATCACACTTGCAACGTATAATAACACAACAATCCACACAATTATATTAGTGTAGATGCATATTTATATATAACTAGTTTTAGTAAACCCGTGTATTACACGGGTCGAATAAATAAAATATTGATATAATAAATTTATTAATTATAAAATAATATTTTAAGATATAATAAATTACGTATCAGAAATGACTATAAATAATAAAATAGTGATATCAACTTTTTAAATATTTTTTAAAAATAAACATTTTATTTTAAAAACAAACCGTATAAAAATGATATTTTTAAAAAAATTTCTTATTACAACTTACAGATTTGATTATTTTTTGTTTTAAAAAAATTGACTTGTTAAAAATACCAATTTATTTAGAAATAACCTTAATAAATAAATTTCTTTCTTAACTTATTATATATTAAAATGTATTAAAATAATTTTATTAATAATTAAGGTAATTATTTAATAAGAGAGAGAGACGGAAAAAAAATTATGAGAATGATTGTGGTGCTGACACATGACATCTCCATTTACCTTTTTATTAAAGTAGTAAGATTATGGTCAGTGGCGAGTGGCGAAGCTATTAAGGGGCCGGGGGGGGGGGGGGGGGGCGCCGCCCTCTATTTTTTCGTCCGTAGTGTTAAATTTTAGCCCGATAGTGTAAATTTTGGCCCGGTAGTGTAATATTTATATAAATATCGAGTTCGCCCCCCCCCCTCACGAAAAAAATAATTTCGCTCCCGTCCCCTCTACAAAGTTAGTTAAGCTCCGCCACTGATTATGATCGTAATACAACACACATGCAGTGGCATGATAGCGTCGTTGTTCGTACAATATACATACTTTTTTTTTACTTTTTCTAAAACTATGTTGTTTTTGAAAAAATAAATAAGAAGTCATATTACATAGAATGAAAATCTTGACTTTTGGGTATTTTCTAATAATACCGGTGCAAAAGTTCTTTGGCTTTAAAATAATTTATGAAGTTAGATGTACGTGTGTGTATGAGATAAATAAAATTAATCATTAGTTTACGAGTCTTAACTAAGTTAAATAAAGAAGATGGACATGCAAGTTAAATAAAATTAAAACAAAAAGTATGAACAAATTCCATTTATGTATACATTTAATACACGTGTAAGTCATACGTATGTTATATTATCTGTATATAAACTAAATACGTGTGGGTTTCAATTAAAAAATCAAAAAGACATAGAAGAAACTAGTTTAATGAATTTAAATTTACATAAGCATACACACTATGTTTAACAAGTATAACATTTAAAAAATATGAATCATCTAAAAGAATTTAAACATACGATAGAAGCTTGTTTATTTTGTTTTCGTCATAATCTAATATTTTGTCATGAAAGTCACCATATACATGCATGTTAATTAAAGATAGTTTGTTCAAGGGAAAGATCTGCATAGAGTGATAGAGACATATGTATATATTATAACCGATGGTCTTTGTTTAAGTGAAGTATAATTGTCATTGTAATTAATTAATAGTAATTAAACGATTTAATGGATTTTAAGAAGAATAATCCCGTTCATTAGAGAGTCAAATTTAGTTCACTAGCAAGTCAATATTGGTTGCACACATCACTTTTGAACATTTTAATTATTAATATATGGATTACAAGTCGCCTTTCTCTTAAAAAAGTTATATAAACTTACACTTTTAGTATGTTTATAGGTGAGTTTCCACGATAATAAGTTTGTACCTTTAGAGTAATAGAATATGCTCTATTATTTTATATAATGTTGATTTTTTCTCGAATATGTAAAATTATTTTGAGAATATAAATGATTTAAAGTGGTTTTAGCTGGTGATTGATTTTGTAATTTTTAAAACACATATGATGGGTCTTCGTGAATACAAACTTGATTTATACATGGGATTTTTCATTTAGTTTTTGATTATACGTATAGAGTTTACACAAACATAAACGTTTTTGTAGGTACATAATAATATATTTAGGTTTAAACCACACACTTTTTACTAGTTATATATATTTTAATGTTACCAACAAGTTTAAACCACACACTTTTGGATAGAAAACACTACTTTTTGTGGAATTTCTAAACAGGGTTCAATAGATCATGCATCGTTATTTGTTGGACTCTAAGTCTTAAAATTTTGTTTATAATAGGATTGAGTTTGTTATCTAAAAAGAGGTTACGGCGTAACATGTTGCTAGTTTATCTGCCACTTTGTTGTGAACATTTATTTGAAATGAACGGATTTGATATTATTTGATGAAAAAAATACATATACTATATTAAACGCTAAATAAAAATGTTATAGATCTATCTAATTAACGATTAGTAACATGTTTTATACAATTAATAAAAACATAATGCTTTAGTTGGGTAGAAATGACCAAAGGCTTGGGGCTAAGTGGTATTTAACGTGTACATAGTTACGTCCAATCTTATGATCTGAGGTTCAAAATTTTTGTTATTTTACAAATAAAAGTATAGATTTAAGAGTAAAAATAAATGGGTGTGTTTTTTTTTCTTAATAAAAGGTAGGTGACAATTAATGATTTGTGGAAATGTCGATAAATTTGCGTCCTGTATAACTAGAAATTTATTGCTTTTTTAATTTCACATGTAGCAATTAAGTATTTTATATTTTGCTTTTAATCTTTTATGATTAGGTATAACAAACATCAAGTAGAAGGTGGCTCGTTGTTTTATAGTCGTCACTTTATGTTTGTTTACTCATAATCCATAAACCGACAATAATATTATTGTTAGAATATTTGTTCTAAAATAAGCGTATTTTGATATAGTCATATAATATCGGAAAATACTATCAAGTTACTAAGATGAAGTTTTGTTTTTATGTTTTTGTTTGCTTTGTTTAAGAAGACGGAGTGAGTGTTTTGGATTACGTTTTGTTGATGTGATGTATGTAGATTTGATAATATTTTAACTTGTGTAATCGTTTTTTTATCGGAGAACCTTTGGTGGTACTCTTCAAATCTTTAATCATATAATCCAAAGCGAAACAATAACGAGTATTGTATCATGTTCTAATAATCATACTAGAAAATTTCGCGTAAAATACGTCAAAGGTGTTATTTGTATAGACAATGAACCATCTAAAATATAAATTGAAACGTTACAACTCTTTATGAAATGCAGGTTATTTCAAACACACATGAAGCAAGCCTAAAGTTACTATCAAGGAGCAACGCGTTGATACAATTCAAGTTACTCGTTATCTTACCATAAGACCTTTCTTTTTTTGGAACGACAAACCTAACATACTTATTAATTACTTTATATTACACCATTGTCTAGATTTAAACCTAAAACATTCATTGTAAAAGACAGCCTCTACCAAATGAGTTAGCTCCATACTAACCCATAACACCTTCCTAATATATAAAATTGTACATAAATCATCACTTTGGTATTTCTTCTGAAACTCATTCTTATAACTTCAACATTTCTTCTACATTTGTCATGTCACATACAATGAATCGAATATTCTTTTGTGTATCATATGTTGCTTAAAAATACTAGTGTTCATATAGTTATGTATTACTGATGACAAAATATGAATAAACACATACGTACATGCTCTCTATCTCATACAAAATTAGGTGTTATGGGAAACTTAATCCACTTAAACACACTCTACACCCTACCATGTCTCCTACACGTCTTGTTAAATAATATAATAACTAGAATTAAGCTCTCTGCGTTGCAGGGGCGTAAAACCGTGCAAAATAACACTAATGTCACACTACCATTAATGACATCTACATGAAAATTTCGGTGTCTTAATACGAAAAGATAAGACCAAAGCGTAAAACACCTAAAAATATAACTAAATTGATTTAAGATTCACGCATTGCAGCAAACTTGTTAAAGGGGGAAATAGACGTAAAAACGATAAATCACACACGCATATTGTGATGTGTTAACTCATAGAATTTATAATAAAACGTAAAGCGAAACATAAAATGGGTGAAGCACACATGCATGTTTGTGTCGTGTTAACTTGCAAAACATAGAACGAACATAAGATGACAATTTGTAAAATATAAAAAGTATAGGGGATTAAAGTTGAAAGTATAAAATTTTGTGAGATAAAATTACAAAATATGAAGAGTTTTGAGTTAAAGCAAAATTAATCAAGTTTTAGAAGGTTACCTTGTAAAATATGAAACATTTGAGTTAAAAATGTGAATTTTTAAAAAAAAATCCTATCATACACAATGTACAATACTATTATGTATATATAAGTTGGTAATTAATATAATATAAATATAACATTACATTTTCTTTGAACATTAAATCCTTTTTATTAAATCAAAATCAAACATATCTGATAAGTAACTAGAAAACTATAACAACACAACATACATAATAATATTACCTACATCCTTATTTATGTTATCTTCATAAATAGTATCACATTTAAAAATTAAAGATTTTGCACAATCTATAGAAACGATTATATTTTACAGAATCAATAACCAGAATAAGAATATATTTCACTAGAGAATCTTTGATAGGGATGTTTTCCATATTAAAAAAAACCAAAATTCCATATATCTACTATATATACATGACAACATTATGTGTGTATATATATACACATATCAAACCACCTTAATGCTCATATTCATCTCACCAACCCACCATCTTTCAAGAATCACCACGTGAATCTTTTCCCCTTTACAGATCCACATTTCAAATTCATCCCATTTTGGATATACAACACAAAACTATAATCTTTAATTTCTTTGCTTTTTACCCAATTTATTCCCCAAAATTTGTTTTTTCATCAATTAATTAACGTGGGGTTCTTGTGTTTCAATCGATTTTGATGTTGTTAAAAGGGGTTTTCGAGTTCATGGAGTATGCTTCAATGGCGGTTGTTTCGAATATCATCAATGTGTTCTTCTTTATCTTGTTATTCATCTGGGGTTTTGCTGACATTTTGAAGCAAAAAAGGGGTGAAAAAACAAGATTTGTTGCTAATTTCTCGTGTTTCTCGATCATTACTGTTGTATGCACTTCTATAATCACACTTTCTCATGTGGGTATTTGTGTATACAAGTTGTTCGACCAAAAGTTGGTACCTTATGAGTCTATAATCATCACATCAACATGGTGTTTAGCGACTGTTGTCACTGTGTATTCGTTGTTCAATCGAACTTATGGTCAAATCAAAAAATGGCCCATTGTTCTTGTTCTGTTTTGGTGTTGTTCAACGATTCTTGATTCAGTTTCATTAACTTTGATGATCTTACACTGTTTCGAGTCGAAAAGCATGCATGTTTTTCGATCAATATCGAATGCTATTGATATGGTAACTTTACCATTATCAATTGTTTTGTGTTTAAGTGGTGTCACTTACTGTGTTGCCAAAAAGCACAAAGAGTTAGAGGAGCCATTGATCCAAGAAAATGGTGGAGATAATGTTGCAGACAGTGCTGCTTTTGCAAAAGCAGGTGTCTGGAAAAGGGTTACATTTAATTGGCTCAACCCGCTTTTTGAATCGGGTCGGGCTCAAAAGCTTGAGTTCAATCATGTACCTTTGATTCCTGAGTCAGAAACTGCTGAAGAAGCTGTGTTTTTGTTGGAGGATTCAATTCAGAAGCAAAAAACTCAAGGTTGTGTGTCACCTAAAGCCATAATTCATGCTATAAGTGGATCTTTAGCGATCAATGCGGTTTTTGCAGGTATGTTCTTGCCAATTTTATCATGTCCAGTTGAAGTTTAGTGGTAGATTATAGTGGGACTGTTTGGATGTGTGTTTTGAAACTGCTAAATATGGATAATAGAGTAACATAATCAACTGTAATAAACTAGTTATAAGAAATAGTGTTTGACTGTGTTGAGAAGTTGACAAGTTAACAAACAAAATAAGGTTTGTTGATTAATTCTGGTTTACCATTTGATGATTAGGGGGTGTTTGGGATTGCCTATTGAAACTGCTTCATCTCTTATCGCGTTTTGATACGCCATTAGGTTGTTTCTGAGGTTTGTTTTGGATTGCTTATCGAAACTAAATACGTTTTGAATAAGCAGTTTAAAGTTGCTTAGTTTAATACAAAACCAAACACACCCTTAGTGGTGTTTTAACTAGTATTATTGATTAGTAATCCTTAAATAAACAAATAATCATTGGAGAACCATATCCAAACACCAATCACAAAGGCATTCACCTTTATCATTAATACTAATTATTATTGTTATTAAAATAATTAGCAACAAGATTATTATAGAGTTACACTGGACTAAATCCAAAACCAATCTTGCTCTTTACAACCACATACGGCCCAAGATCCCTGCACAAACACACCAAACATAAAAGACAACACCTTAAAGCTGAAGCTAGTTTTCCAGCACATGCATGAAGGTGGTGGTATATTTGTAATTTTGTACACAATTTTTGTCTGTTTCTTCTGTATGAGTCTTTAACCATCATACTTTTATTTGTATTGTCAATTAACAATTGTTCTTGTTAAAATAATATATTCTTATATCAAACCAAGCTAGAATTAGAAATTCTAATGATGGGAAAATGTCTAAAGTTGCATGATGTTATGCATTTTAGTCTCTTTTAATCTTTTTATTAATCACTTACAATAGTTACTTCTCAATAAAACCACAGGCATAAATTTTATTTTTTGCTTTTGCCTTTTTGGGTAAAGCAGATGCCATGTGAAAAGAACATGTGTTATACATAAGGAATCTGTTTTATATAAAGTTGAAAAGAGTGGGGAAAGTCAGGGTAATCAAACTAAAGTTTAAAATTTTACTGTTTACAACCATAAAAAAATGCATAACTAAAACTTTGGTCCAATTCATTTTGAGATTTGAAATTTCTTGAAGATGTCGTAGTGAGTCCCTATTGATCAAAAACTATCAAGCGGGACCCACGTAGCAAAGACCATTTAATGTATGTGTTATTACCAAACAACATGCATAACTGGTAGTCTTATCCTTTGGTGATCTGGTTTTATTCACTTTCACTAACTAAAATTTTGAAGTTATGGTAGCGGGTCCAAGTTGGTTAAAGACGGGACCCACATATCATCGACAGTAAAGAAAACCAAATTTGCATGGACATTAGTTTAAAGTGGATTATAACTGTTTCTTTTTGGTGTATTAGGAGTCAACACACTTGCTTCATACATGGGCCCATTCTTGATCACAAAATTTGTGGACTACTTATCAGAAGACGATAGTGATTCAAGCTATAAAAATGGTTTGATTCTCTCGTGCATTTTCTTCTTGGTGAAAACAATTGAATCATTGTCTCAAAGACAATGGTATTTTGGTGCTCAACGTATTGGCATACGTGTACGTGCAGCCCTCATGGTAATGATATACAAGAAATCTTTATCAATCAAATATGGTACCACAAGCAATGGCAAGATCATAAATTTGATAAATGTTGATGCTGAGAAAATTAGCGAGTTTTTCTGGCATATTCATGGAATCTGGTTACTACCAATTCAAGTACTTCTTGCTTTGATAATATTATACACAAACCTTGGTTTTTTCCCCTCAATGGCTGCACTTGTTTCCACAGTTTTAGTCATAATCAGCAACACCCCATTAGCAAATAAGCAAAAAGATTTCCAAACAAAGGTTATGGAATCTAAAGACTCAAGGATTAAAGCTACTGCAGAGATCTTGAAAAGCATGAGAGTCTTGAAGTTGCATTCATGGGAATCCAATTTCAAGAAAAAGCTGATTGATTTAAGAGAAAAAGAACGAAACTGGCTCAAGAAGTATTTGTATATGTGTTCAGCAATTGCTTTTCTTTTTTGGACATCGCCTACATTAGTGTCGGTTTCCACCTTTAGTGTTTGTATTTTCTTGAGAACACCATTAACCCCAAGTGTTGTTCTTTCTACTTTGGCTACTTTTAGAATCTTGCAAGATCCAATTTATAATCTCCCTGAGCTCATTTCCATGGTGGCCCAAACAAAAGTTTCACTTGATCGAATCAAAGGTTTTATAATGGATCAAGACTGCAAACAGTTGGTAGAATCTCAACCTTTTAATAATGGTTCAGATACAGCAATAGAAATTGAAACCGGAGAATATTCTTGGGATTCAACTGATTCAGATCAGAGACTGCCCGCAATCAAGATTTCTGAAAAAATGAAAATTCCTAAAGGGTATAAAGTGGCAATATGTGGGTCAGTTGGAGCAGGGAAATCAAGCTTATTGTGTAGTATTTTAGGTGAAATCCCTAGGGTCTCAGGCGGGCGGATTAAGGTGTTTGGGTCGAAAGCGTTTGTACCACAAAGTGCTTGGATTCAAACGGGGACAATCAGGGATAACATCTTATTTGGTAAGGAAATGAACAAAAGGTGTTATGATGAAGTTGTTGAAGGGTGTGGTTTGGATCGCGATTTTGAAACATTGGCTGATGGTGATTTAAGCGTGGTGGGCGAGAGGGGATTGAATATGAGTGGGGGACAAAAGCAAAGGATTCAGTTAGCAAGAGCACTGTATAGTGATGCAGATGTTTATGTTCTCGATGACCCGTTTAGTGCTGTTGATGCTCATACGGGGGCTCATATGTTTGAGGTACAGTTTTCTTTAAGCTATTTAGTAGTTTTTATCTTTTGTTTGTTGTGGTTATGTGGTTTAGTTATGACATGAGCATGCTAAATATGCTGTAAAGGGTCTTTTAATATAGGTCTTTTGGCAGGTTTAATCTAAATTCGATACTAAGGAAAATGGCGGTGGGCCAGCTTAGATAAGTGTCAAATGGTTTAATTTAAACGGGTCGAGTTGGGCTGGTTGACTTGACTCTTTTATCTTTTCTTTTTTGAATAATTATTGGTTTAAACATGAATAAAAATGCTATATTATCACAAGGGTATCTAATTTATTATGATAAAATGAATACGGAGGTTTTAAGCATTTGGATACAGATAAACCAATTGTTTGACCCGTTAGTGATAAAGTATAACTTGGATCGACCCTTTTACTCTTTAATGTTTGAAACTGTACAATAAAACAAATATGGATGCTTTATGGATTTCGTATACGATTCAAGTGATATCTGACCTGTTCAACGTACCAATTGTTTGATCTGTTTCTGCATGAACCAGTTTGAATGATTTTTGACCCTTTAACCTTTTGATATGTTCCTCATCAATATGAATATTCCTTTTGCAGAAGTGTTTGCTGCATCTGCTAGATAAGAAGACTGTTGTGTATGTAACACATCAATTAGAGTTTTTAAGTGCATCAGACTTGATTCTGGTAATTCCATCATGATTTTATGCTCTAAATTAATCTTTTAATGTATGTTCTCATGCATTTGTGTGTTTTTTAATCTAGGTGATTAAAGATGGCGGTATTATTCAATCAGGAAAATACAATGACCTTATAGCAGACCCTACAAACGAATTTGCACGACATATAGCTGCTCATTCTATATCTCTGAACCAAGTGAACCCACCACATGAACCCAAAACTCTTACCAAATCCCCCAATATAGCCATGGTTCACAGCTGGTGACAGAACACGAGCCGTCTAGAACCAAAGGCGGGTTGTCAGAAACAATACCTCAAGAAGAATCCCAATCGGGTCCGGTGAAATTCAGTGTTTACTCAACATTTATCACTGCAGCATATAAAGGGGCTCTGGTTCCAGTGATTTTGATCTGTCACACCCTCTTTTTATTATTGCAAATGGGCAGTAATTACTGGATGGCTTGGAAGACAGAGGATGCGGGTCGGACTAGCAGCAAAATGCTAGTTGGAGTGTTTGTGATATTGTCTGGTGGAAGCTCGGTGTTCATTTTGTGCCGCGCGGTTTTGTTGTCTAAAGTTGCTATTAAGACGGGTCAAAATCTCTTCTTGCAAATGATGAATTCGGTTTTTCGTGCACCTATTTCGTTCTTTGACTCTACTCCTTCAAGCCGGATTTTGAATCGGGTTAGTAATCTATCTATCCTTGCATTTTTTATTGTTTCAAAGTTGTTTTGTGCGGGTTAGATAACGCGTTAAAATGAATTTGGGTCCGTATAAGTTGTATTTACTACTGATTTTTGGTAATAGGTCAAAACAGGATAGTTGGTAATGGTTGTTTGACCATTTTTAAATATCTAGATAATTATTGCTTTAGTTATAGTTACAAATAACATTATTACTAGAGGAGATTGTATGCATAAATCAATAGACTTCTGATGTCTGTCAACCCATTTGACCTATTTAACCATTCTCCTTGCAAACCTTTTATTTGACCCGTTTAAGATAAAAACACAACACTAGTTAACCCAATAATTTCTTACAGAATTCAACGGATCAAAGCACAGTGGATGTCGATATCCCTTACAGATTAGCAGGATTAGTTTTCGCGATACTTCAACTTCTGCTCATAATTTTGCTGATGTCATACGTTGCCTGGCCGATCTTCATACTCTGCATTATCATCATTGCTATATCAGTATGGTATCAGGTAAGATCATAACACGAATATCAGATTTCAAGAACAATTTTCTATCAAAGATGAAACTAAAATCATTTTCTATACTTCAGGCATACTACATTACTACAGCAAGGGAACTAGCAAGGATGATTGGGATTCAAAAGTCACCAGTTCAACATCATTTTTCAGAATCAATATCGGGGGCATCAACAATCCGTTGTTTTAATCAAGATATCCGGTTCTTGAATAAATGTTTCAGGGTTATTGATGATTATTCTCGGGTTACTTTTCACTGCACTGCTACAATGGAGTGGCTATGCGTTCGGATTAATTTTCTGTTCAATCTTGTGTTTTTCATACTCTTAGTCATCTTGGTGCACTTGCCTCGTGCATCCATTGACCCTAGTAAGATTCCTTACTAAAATTGGCAAAATGGGCGGGTCAGATCGGGTAACGGGTCAAAACATGTAACTTTTGGTATGGCTCTTGTTGTGTTGCAACAAAACATATTGTACAATTGTTTTTCATAAATAACTAGTCTGTCAAAGATTGTTTACAGAACTTGTATTACTTCAATAATAATATTGTTTTCTGAATAAAGTGATTTAAGAAGTTTTTTGTATTAAAAAATACTATCATAAACTCATTTTACTCAGTTGACCCGTTTCCATTTGAACTATTAAGTTTTTCAACCGTTTGCGCGACTTTCAACCTGTTTGATCCGTTTCACCTTTTTTGGTACACATTTAACACCTTATGCAATAATCACAGGTTTAGCCGGGCTAGCGGTTACATACGGATTGAGCCTAAATGTGTTACAAGCATGGGTCATATGGAACCTCTGCAACGTGGAAAACAAGATGATTTCGGTCGAAAGAATTCTTCAGTTTGCAAATATTCCAAGCGAAGCCCCTGAAGTTATCGAAAATCACAAACCCGACCCTGAATGGCCAACAAAAGGACAAATAGAGCTTAAAGATCTACATGTTCAATACCACCCTACTCTACCAACAGTTTTGAGAGGAATCACTTGTACTTTTCCGGGTCAAAAGAAAATTGGGGTCGTTGGAAGAACCGGGTGCGGAAAGTCAACGTTGATCCAGGCCCTATTCCGAGTGGTTGAACCCACAAAAGGTCAAATCTTGATTGATGGTCTTGATATATCAGAAATTGGGTTACATGATCTAAGGTCTAAGTTGGGGATAATCCCACAAGATCCAACTTTGTTTCAAGGAACCATGAGATTTAACCTTGACCCTTTGGGGCAGCATTTTGATGATGAAATTTGGGAGGTATTAAACAAGTGTCGGCTTGCGGATATAGTACGACAAGATAGACGGCTTCTTGATACACCAGGTAATTGGATACCCATACTCGTCAGGAACCTGTTAGCCATTACCAATCGGGTCGTGTTTGTCCGTTTATGTTCTTACGTGGTCAAAGTTTACCGGTAGAATGCCTGTTACCCAAAACCCGATCTTAAACTCGACTCAAAAAACAACTTGAAATATCATATATTCGAGCACACTTATAACAATCCTAAATCTTTAATAATCTCAAGCTTTTAACAACTTCAAAGTTCTATTTGTCACATTTTCTAAAAATGTATATATATTTTTACATATATGGTTCAAAGTGCTATTTGTCGTATTTTCTAAAACTATATATATTTTTACATATATAGTTTTGATGAGGGTAAATAAGCTCGGGTAATTGGGCGTGTATCGCCTAATATTATCCTTGTCTCGAACCTATGAAACTGATGTTTTGAAGAAAAAAACTATGCAGTTGCTGAAGACGGTGAAAACTGGAGTGTTGGGCAAAGACAACTGGTGTGCTTAGCGCGTGCATTGCTACAAAAACGCAAAATACTAGTTCTCGATGAGGCGACTGCTTCAATAGATACGGAAACAGATAACGTGATGCAAAAAATAATAAGAGAAGAAACAAGCAGATGCACGGTTATAACCATAGCTCATCGGATTCCCACCATTGTTGATAGTGATCTAGTTCTCGTTCTTGATCAAGGTAACAAATTTATTTCTTTTAACGTCATGATTCTTTATGATTTATAAACACGAAAACATGAAATTCATCGGTTTTATGGGATATACAGGGAAAGTTGCTGAGTATGATTCTCCTACGCGGTTGCAACATGATAGTTCGTCCGCGTTTTCAAAGTTGGTGAATGAATTCTTAAGGAGATCATTATAACTGCAATGGAAGTATAGAGTTTAGGGTTTAGGGTTTACATCTTAGTGTACAGGGTGGCTCGATGTAAAGTGGTTACAAGCAACAATTTTAGACATAACATTTTTAAGGCCTTACGTTGATATAATAACTAAGGAACTCGACATTAGTTAAGGAAAGGTCTCGTAACACGATTTATGTTTAGAAAATGAAACAACTTGTAGGAATTAGATGATTTTGAGCTTTTATTAGAAGTGAATTTTGGCGTGATATACTTTTTGTATTTATTTTTTCAAGTACATGTTTAGAAGTAGAAAAAATGCTTGAATGTTTGATCATTGATGTTAGCTTGGGTCAGTGTCACACTTAAATAGTTAAATTAGTGTTGTAACACGGGCCCTTTAAGATAGAGGTGTAGGGATCGGGTTGAAATTGGGTTGGAGAACGATTTTAAAAACTGGTTGGGTTAGGTCGATGAAATTAAATAACGGTTTTATCAAATCGGGTTCAAACATTTTTTAAACCAGGTTGGAGTGGGGTCAGTTTGGGTTTTACTAGGTTGAAATCAGTTATATCATATAGGGTTAAAAACCTATTTCAACCCTACGAGTTGAGCTGGGTTGGAATTGCGTTGGAGCAAAACAGGTTTGGTAGCTTGGGTTAGGTTGCCGGTTTTAATTTCCGGACCTTGTTTTTTACCCATCTCTACTTCAAAGTTTAAAGCGCAGTGTAAAGTGTTTAAATCCTATAGTAGATGTCTAATATTTGAACCCCATCTTTTTTATCTAGTTTTTTTATTTACAAGCACGTATTCTTTACTCTACACTTATTTTACTTCAAAAATCATCATATTTTACGTTGTAATTCTGCATGATCTAAATCTAAAGTTGTTAGTTAAGGAGCATCGAGTACGTCATTTGAAACTTTGATATGTGAACAACGGCTTTGTTCCCATGCATTTACATGTGAACAACCCTTAATTTAGGGGGAATGTTTTAGAATTGATCGGAGCGATGTTACCAACCCGGAAAAGGCGTTCAGATGTGTTGCCTACATCCCACTCTGCATGCACTGACGCAATGCGAGATTAGTGAGTTGATAATGTGAAGAACACTCTTTCAAACCTATGTTGCTCTTTATATATTTCTATATCTTTAACAATTATAACTAACTAGAAATATCTTCACGCGCGTTGCGCGAGTAATTGTACCACATACTACACTTAAATATGAAAGCTAGAAAACAAAAAAAATATCTTAACGGCTATCATTACGATATAGAACCCGAATATATCGAATAACTTGGTGGATAAAAAAATAATAAATCATTAACGCACATTAATATTTATAAATGATAATTTATGCTCGTTTCATCAACTTGTAAATAAATAGGTAATTAAAACAACTTTTAATTAATACTATCACTTTTATATAAACATAAATACTTGTCATAAGACAAGGCAAATAAAAAAACCAAATATGAAAATCAAAAAGTTTTTATGACTAAACCACAAAAGCTAAAACTTATTTGTAGCTAATAGTTTCAAATTATATAGATATATAATTTTATTAGTACTTTGTTTCTTTTCTTGCTTTTAGAATATCATGTTTTTATATCTCAATATATCATTGCGATACGGGTATTTTATATCACTAGTCTGAAGAAAAAATAAATTTAAAACCAAGTCGTGTCAAATATAATATATTTTTACTATTTTTATTATCAAATACGTTTTTGTTGTATTTAACAAAACTAGGGTTGTAAACGAGCCGAGCCGAACCCGAGATCGCTTAGGCTCGAACTCGGCTCGTTTTAGTTTTAGAAAGCTCGAGCTCCCCTCGTAAAAAAATTATCAGGCTCGAGCTCGGCTCGAGATCGACTCGATTATTGTAAAATTATTTTTTTTAATAATAATTTTATATTTTAATAATCAAACTTTTTATATATAACATAAAAATATAAATTATTATAAAAAATATATAAAACAAAAGTTTGATTATAAAAAAAATATAAATTATTATAAAAAAATTAAAAAATTATATTTTTAATTATTTGTTATCATAATAATGTATATAAGAATATGATTTATGTAAATATATATTTGTATATATTTAATATGTAAATAAAAAATTATGTAAAACAAAAAACTCGTTTTGGCTCGCGAGCCGACTCGAGCTCGATACCTGAAGCTTGGGCTTGAGCTCGTTTAGTAAACGAGCCATGATGTGAGCTCGAGCTCATTTAAGCTCGACTCGATTCGAGTTTTTTTTGAACCGATCCCGAGTAGCTTGCGAGCCGCCTTGACTCGTTTACACCCTATTTAACACTACTTTTCCCAACAATAAATGCTTTATGTAAATATATTATTACGACACACTTATATATGTACGTTTTGATATAAATTTTTCAAAAACCAGTTGTAGCGTCGCAAAACTATAGAAGATAGTTATTTTAAATAATATTAGTTTTTAAACTGTATAAATAATTAAAAATAACTTATTATGAATATAAAATAAATAAAGTATTACTTACTAGCTCATGATGTCAACTATTGTCAAGATTCACGCCGGTTATGTCCAACCACTTGTTTATTCTTGCATTCTCCTCCACAACTTAAAATTTGCATTTTGTTTTGTCACTCGGGAGCATTTGACTTCTGATATTATTTCTTTAGAGAAATTATTTGAGGCTTTTAAAATACAGAAAATAAATAAAATATATAAAATTCTAAAAACAGTTTTTCTTTTTCTTTTTAATTTCAATACGTATAAACTCAATATATACCAAAAATGATACAGAATAAGTTAGCGATAAAAAACTACCCGTGTCAACTCTAACCCTTATACGATCTTATAACTATAATTGATTATTTGACAAATCAACCGAACATATTGAAATATATCCAAAAATACACATAACAACTATACTTTTTTCTTTAATTATAATTGCTAATTTATAAACCAAAGTTATTATTTGATAGCCCTGGTATCTTACTAGTTCAATCGATTGGCCTAATTTTAAAAAGTAGACGCCCACACTACCAATCAAATACGATAACATATCAACAATTTTTGAATGTCTTCATCACTAATGTTGTTTAGTTGATTAAACTTAACTATTAGCTCATAATGGAACGAAGACAATTACGGTCACATATTGTCATTTCTTAAACATTGTTTAATACTAAGAAAAGAGAGATTTCTTTTAATCCATGTTTCACATAGGATTATTTTTGCTGGATTTGAGATTATTCAATAAGATTGAAGAATATTTCAGTTAATCAGGTCACTTTTTTATATTTCTCTTTTATTTAATAGTCAATTGGCACATTAGAAATAACTTTATTCAATAGTTTCATTTTTCATCATCATATTTTACATTTTACAAAATAACTATAAAACAAAAGAGATTAATATGAAGATAAAAGATAGAATATAACATATTTGTCTTTTTTTCTTTAACCACGGCTTTATCTATCCAGTCGAGTGATATTTGTTTGTCATATTTTACAAAATAAAAAAAATAAATGAAACTTATTTATGGTATATATTCTTTCGAACGGCACTTATTTATTTATGGTATATATAAACATATAATCATTTACTATATATATAAAAATCTACCTCCCAAAATATTAACCAAAAGGAATAATCCACAGAATATTCCGTTAACTTCCAACGGCTCCATTTCAAAAACAGTAAGTTTTGAGATTTCTTTTTCTCCAAGACAGTCATCGTTTCATCCGCCGAAGCTATAAATACTAACGGCCCTAAACCACCGTTTACTCTCACTCTACATTGCACCAACACTCACTCTCTCTAATACCTCTTCAAACTCAAGTCAATCGCTATGGGTAACATCTCGTTTCATTGATTTATTTTAGTTTAATTGTTGTTGTATAATCATTATCAGTTGAATTTGATGTTGTGTGTGGTGCATTTGATTTGCAGCAGGTGATAAGAAGATTAAGATCGGAATCAACGGTGTGTTTTGGTTTGTTTGTTGTCGATTGATATGTTTTGAGTTTGTGTTGTGTTTTGGTTTATGGATTTGTTGGATCTGAGTGAATGGTGCAGGATTTGGAAGGATCGGACGTCTTGTTGCTAGAGTCGCTCTTCAGAGGGATGATATCGAGCTTGTTGCTGTTAACGATCCGTTCATCTCCACCGACTACATGGTAATGTTGGTTGTGTGTATGTTTGTTTTGTTGTGATGATAATGTTAGGGTTTATATCATTATATGTGATTGCATCCGTAAATGAATGTTATACAAGTTAGTTTTGTTTGTTTAACCGGTGATTATATAATGCTGTAGCAATGATAAACGGTCCATCGTTAGTTGCAAGTATGAAACGTGAATTTTGTTCAATATTTATTCTTTGATGACCAGATCGTGTAATTTTAGGAATTGGTCTCAATATGAATTGATATATATGTTACAGAGACATAAACTTGATGTTATTTACCTGTTTATTCTGTTTTATGACAGAATTTATAGGATGCAACAAAACATAGTATAAAATAGAATTTATTGATGTCAGATTTGGCTTGAAACTGTAAGTCTGTTGCTGAATTATACATGTTGCTGCTAAAGACCCTTTTATCACAGTGCACAATATATTTTTATTTTGTGTGAACAGTGAACCTAGATGTTATATGAGTTCATGGCTTGATATGGTTTGAAATCTTTGTTTGTATGTGTATCATATGGTTAAATTCCTATAGATTTCAGTAAGACGGATGCTATGACAAACACAAACTTAGTTTGTGTTTCTTATTGTTTATTGTGATCTATATATGTTAAAGGAAAGCTTGTGTAAACAAGATTATTTTGATCCAAATAAAAGCTTTTAATAAAGTCACTTAAATTCCGGTTTGGCATCCAACTTGCAATTCCTATAGACTGTTTTTTCTTACGTGTTTATATAATGGCAGACATATATGTTCAAATATGACACTGTTCATGGCCAATGGAAGCATCATGAACTTAAGGTCAAGGATGAGAAAACCCTTCTCTTTGGTGAGAAACCAGTCACTGTTTTTGGCGTCAGGTATAATTCATTTGTCAAATAACATCATCTGCTGTAAACTTTTTTTCCCTATTAATTTCTCAAATCTTAGTTTTCTTTTGTAATTAGGAACCCAGAAGAGATCCCATGGGGTGCAGCTGGAGCCGAGTATGTGGTTGAGTCCACTGGAGTCTTCACAGACAAGGACAAGGCTGCTGCTCACTTAAAGGTCTGATTGGATTCTTGTATTATATAATGTTGTTTGAAATTCAGTTATGTTTACTTGTTAGAAATGAGACAACGGTGAGGATTGGCTTGACCAGGCACACATCTGGTCAAAAAAAAAAATTTATTAAACTCAAGTGTTCTATGATTACATTTATAACCACCATTAATAATATATTATATTTACATTTAATAGTACGACCTAAGTGATTTTAATTATTAAAATCAATATTGGTTGACTTTCGATGCATTCCACTTTAGCTTAATTTTTTTGGTTTTTGCCATGTGACCCGTGGTAAAAAAAAGAAATGGGTTAGGAGATTTTATGCACTTTGTAAGTAGATTTGCCAAAATTGACACCATTTAATAAACACTTTAAGAGTCATTTTAAAATTTATTTATTCACATTTAATGTCAGTTAGAATTACGCTTTATCTCATTTAGTAATCTAATTTTTAGTGAAATGGTTTAGGATATTTTATGCAGTTTGTGCTGACTTCTGACACATTCCACCTGCTTTCTTTTATTAAACAATTCATTGACCAATTCATAAGTTGATCATTTGGGTTGTTTGCTTAATTTACATATTGTTTTGTATTGATCAGGGTGGCGCCAAAAAGGTCATCATCTCTGCTCCTAGCAAGGATGCTCCCATGTTTGTTGTGGGTGTCAATGAAAAGGAATACACACCTGATCTTCACATTATTTCAAACGCTAGCTGCACAACTAATTGCCTTGCTCCTTTGGCCAAGGTATTATTATCCAAGTTCAATATGTATTTTTTCATGATCAAATCATTTGACATGCACTGAATTTGCACACAAGTCCCTTTTAATATATTTTTACATGATTAAATCCCTATAGTTATAAAAACTCAACTTTTTCATGATCAAATCATTTGACATGCACTGAATTTGCAAACAAGTCCCTTATAATAAAATTTTACATGATTAAATCCCTATAGTTATAAAAAGTCAACCTAAACATCCTGAGATTATATTTCTAACAAATATGGCCTATTTGCATGATTTTGTCCTTTAACACAATGAATTGGTTTTATTTTCTTTTTGTTGAATTTTTGTTACCTTCATCGGTTTAACCATCCAAAGTAAAGTACAAAGTTATAGTTAAAGTCCATAGTTTTTTTGGGACATATGAGTGATTTGAACATGCAAAAAAGGAGTTTTATGTTGGTATGAACGTGTAGGGACTTTATCTTAAGCGGTAAAAGTGAAGGGATTTAGTCAGGCATAAATAAACTTTGTGGACACATTTGTAAATTCTTTGAAGTCTGTGGTCTTATTTTCTTTCAACTTACATTTTCTTTGGTTTTCACTTTATGCAATTTTCAGGTGATTAATGATAGGTTTGGTATTGTCGAGGGTCTTATGACAACAGTCCATGCCATGACTGGTAATTTAGCCTTTCAGTTGGTCAATTAAATCAGTCACTATACGAATATAATAATTATATAATTTCATGCCATCTCATTTCAGCCACCCAAAAGACTGTTGATGGTCCATCTATGAAGGATTGGAGAGGTGGAAGAGCGGCTTCCTTCAATATCATTCCTAGCAGCACCGGAGCAGCCAAGGTAAAGACTGACTTAAAAAATATTGCTAAATGACATCTAAAAGCAGGCTAGTTCGGATTGGGGTAACCCACAAACACTTTTGCATCAGCTTTTATAATTAGTTAACTCGTACATTTTGATTACAAATATAATATTATTACAATAATAATCAGAACTTTGGATAAAATTGATTTAGGAATGCCCAAAGACTCTGTTCTTGATCAATACGAGTCAAAACACAACCCTATATCGGGTACATGGTCAAAAGGTCAAAAGGTCAAAGTATGAAGATGAAATGAGTTGGTTGGAATTGGTTTGACCACAAACATGTTTCTGTCAATAGTTAACTTATTTGTAAATAAATAATGTATTAATTATAATTAGAAAGACACTAGACACTATTATCACAATAATAACATTGACTTTTAGGAGCTTGATCCTAGTATGCCTGAGGTGTTGGCCCTAGCACTTGCGCATGGGTTGGGGTGAGGGTGACAGGTCAAGTTTACTAAACTGAGTTTATTAAACGTATTGTATGTGCATGTTCTTTGTAGGCTGTTGGCAAAGTTTTGCCAGCCCTTAACGGCAAGTTGACCGGAATGGCCTTCCGTGTACCAACCGTCGATGTCTCAGTTGTGGACTTAACTGTGAGACTTGAGAAGGCGGCTACTTATGAGCAGGTCAAGGCTGCCATCAAGTAAGTACTGATTAATTTTTATTATCAAAATCTTTATTACGCTAAATCTGCCAATATTTGAACGAATCTTGTTGGGAATTTTTGTAATTCAGGGAGGAATCAGAGGGCAAACTCAAGGGTATTTTGGGATACGTTGAAGACGATGTTGTTTCCACCGACTTTGTCGGTGACAGCAGGTCAAGCATCTTTGATGCCAAGGCTGGGATTGCTTTGAATGACAACTTTTTGAAACTCGTCTCCTGGTATGACAACGAGTGGGGATACAGGTAATTTTCTTACAGCTTACTTTGCCCTGGTTTTACGAAAATTATGCATAGAACTGCTAACTACTTTCTGTAAATGAGAAAAATAACTTTCTGGTTGGCACTTTTTGGCTGGTTTAACTGTTATCTTTAGGTTTTTCTTAGTCATTAGCTTCTATTACCTTTTCTAAAATAATAAAGATGTTGTGTGATACAAATGCGTTAGTCACATATATGAAAGATGAATAAGTATATAGAGATATGATAAAAGGTTATTTGATGTGTTAAAAGTTTCAAACTTGACTCAACCAGTCAATTGTTGAACCATAAAGGCCGAACCATGAACCGAATGGGTCATAGTGGTTACAAATTTTTAATGTGATAGGTTGAAGTAGTAGACACTTATTGACATTTTTGTTTCGTCACATGTTCTTTTTGTAGCTCCCGTGTCGTCGACCTGATTCGTCACATTGCGTCCGTCGAGGCCTAAAGAACAACAACCAAGGTTTGAGTGTCGTCGGTTTTTTTATTTTGAGGTTAAATAACGAGTATCCCCTTTTGAGTTGTTTTTGGTAGACTTTGTCCCCTTTACTGGCTTTTATTTGGTTCCATTGTATTGGAAAAAAACCGTTTACGGTTGTATTCAATCTCACAATATATTTTGATGCGTCTATTGTTTGTCAAAATGAATTTGTTTAAGTGGGTTGAAACGATTAATAGAAGTTTGATGTGTGAATCCTGTTTTTGCATTGTGCATAATGAAATTATTGTTAACGGTTTATAAACAATCACTAGATTGAAAGATGATAAGATCCAAATATTTAATTTTGATACGATTGTGTTGAATTGTGGTATGTACATTATTCATTAATCCTTCAAGTAGCTTGTAACGTGAAACTTGTTAGCAAAAAAACCTTGTTAATGAATCCCATTTGAAAAAAACTAATATAGCAAAACCAAATTAACCGAAGAAAATTGTTATCCAATGATTCGGCTTAAAGTCTTTTTGTAACCAGCTTTTTTGGTTTGGTTATGGTTACATGCATCTACATAAAGCCATGAACGAACTGACCAATTATACATATGGTTTTCAAAATTATTGCTATTCTTCTAACATAGTTGCATTATATATGCAAAAAGCTGTGGTTGACATCTACACTACCACCATCAGTCGTGTTAAATGTGTTCTGTTCAAATACTGTTTATCAAAGTGTGTTGGTTAGGTGGTTGTGGGGTTTGAAGTTGAACCATGAGACGATGATTTGATCTTTTGCTCTATTGGGACTAAGGCTACTACATGTATGATATCAAAACAAACATTGTATATGCGAATATGAACAATACATGTAATGAATATTGAAGCATATTTTTTAATCTTCTTGATTAAATCTGTCTATGGTAGGTCTGGACAGTTTTATATAATGAACATTTAATTTTAGGATAAACCTTCATATTATTGTATAACACTCGATCATAATTTTATCTCATTAATAAATTTTGAACCTAATTCTTTATACATACATAATCAAATCTTACTTTAACGTATTTAGGCTTGGGGCATTTGATAAAAAAGCCTGATTTTCTTACTTCTGCCCCTTAAGCCTTTAAGATAGTTAAGCCTACATTGGATTACCTCTTAAAATAGTTAAGCCTAAATTAACATTACCTACAATGGTTGATTCAATTTAATATATTCGCATTTAAAAATAGTTAAGCCTACATTGAGATTACCTGCAATGGTTGATTCAATTTAATAGATTCACTGTTGTAAAACACGAAGTTATGATTTGTCTTAGGACCATTTGATCAATAATTAAACATGAAATGGCAATACTTTATATAAGTATTTAAGTAAATGAAACTTAAGGGGGCAAAATGATAGATAACCGACCAGACAATTTAAGCCTACCGTTTTAAAAAGTGGGTTTATTTGGATATTTTATATGAGATTGTGGGTTGTTTTGGGCAGTGTATTATTTTCATATGGTCTAACCAGGTATATTTAAAAATATAATACAAAGAATACATGTCACAGTGTTATTTTCATATGGTCTAACCAGGTATATTTAAAAATATAATACAAAGAACACATGTCACAGTGGGTTGAGAGAAAATATGTGGCGGGTCAGAATGGATCGTATATGAATATAAAGTTGATGCCAACCCTAATCACCGTTTCAAGTTCCAATCTAATTATCCCAAGTTCCAGGTCGAAGGAAACTCCAATCGTGGTCCCAAGTGCCAATCGGTTTGCTCGAAGTTTTAATTTAGTTTGCATCTTAATGAATTTTGATCGAATCTTTGTTAAATCACAACTTCTATATCCTTCCTTGTATTTGCATTCATTTGGATTTCTTCAAGTTTTGTTGTGATCATATTTGCTTCAAGACCTGAATTCATGTTATTTATTTGGATTCCATATTGTTTTTGATAAACAAACTTTTGTTGCAACGATTCAATTTGATTTATTAAGGAATCTTTGGGTTTCTGATTAAAGAATTTGAAGTTTACTAATGGAAGTGATGATGTATATTTGTTCTCGACATACGAGTTTCATGCTTTGTTGTTTTTCATAGGTTGTCGTTTTAGAACAAAATAGATGCAGAAGTGACATTGATTGAACATGTAAAACACAAGATGCATAAATGACAATGATGATAAACGTTGAAAATGACAAATGGATTAACTAGTTATAGTTTTGATGAGACTGGAAAAATATGATTAATTATGAATTTTTATACAAAGTAAAATACGAGTTTAGTTCATATGATTTGATGGTTATACCGTTTTTCATAAAATATTTTGACAAATATGATTAATTATGAATTTTTATACAAAGTAAATTACGAGTTTAGTTCATATAATTTGATGATTATACCGTTTTTCATGAAATATTTTGAAAACGTTTGATTTAACAAACGCGATTTAAATTTTGTCAAAACCCATCTCCGCAGTTTTACAAAATACCATTCTGACCCGTTACTCGGTCCGACCCGACCCTTTTACCAGGTATGCCATTTAGCAGCGATAACCAATACGATACGCCCGTATCTAATTCACCCTCTCAAATCGCCATCGGTAGAACCACCGAGGTCCAACGCCACCGTATTACCGCCGTTGCCGCCGGTAAGCCTCCGGTGATACCTTAAATTCTCACGCGAATAGAAGAATACGAACTACTCATGAGTAGAAGCTTCTAGGTTTCGCTTCTTTTCTCCTCTCTTTTCATCATGTTATTCGATTTCTAGGTTTCATGATTGATTCCAATTTGATAAAATTGACGCGCTCGACTTACTTTCTCATTGATTTTGCACTGTTTTGTATTGTATACGTATTACTATTTTTCTGATCAGTACCTGTTGAACTAGAATCACGTCTACCTCTTTGTTCGTTTGAAACAAAAACGTAAAAAAGACCGGAAATATCTAAAAATTGTGGGTTAGGGTTTTAGAGGGTGGATTTTTGTTCTGTTTGATACATGAACAAGTATATGGCGGCAGGTAAGCATGGGGGATACCGTGATAATGAATGTAGAGAGCGTGAATCTGATGGTTCTAAGAGGGACTTTTCTTATGCCAATGGTGTGTATGATCGCATAAGGAATGGTAGTAACCAGGGTTTTAATAGGAAGAATCAGGTCCGGAAAAGGGATATTAAGGGAAGAGAAATGGTGAACGGGGGTGGTTATTGTTCTGTGTCTGGCAAGAGTTTTTCGGGTGGGAGTGGTGATGGTGGGGTTTTGAGGCGTGGTAATCACCGACTTAGAGTTGGGGATAGAGAACCTGGTGAGTTGTCTAGTGAGAGTGGGTCTGATGAAGCTGTTGATTCAGAAATGTATGGTAAGAGTAATGAGGGTTTAAAGGCGGAAAACAATTCTCAGTCATCTTACAACGGTAAGAAGAGGAAGTTTTCACCTATTGTTTGGGACAGAGATGATAAGGAAGCTAGCAATTCTTCAATGCCAGCTAATATTGTTCTACCTCCTCCACCTTTACTTCCTAAATCTTACTGTCGATCTCCTAACCTTGTGCCTGCAGCTGTTGTACACAATTCCTATGTAGAAAGTATCAAGATTCAGAGCACCCAGTCTTCAGGTTCTCCGGTTGATATTGGGAAGCATGATTCTTTTAGGTTTGAAGCCCATGTTGGTATATCTTCTTCTTCTATTCAGGAAGAACATGCAGGATTATCTTCTTCTATTGCACAGGATGCACATGTTGGGTACATTAAGGATGTTAGATCACCAGAAGAAGATTACATGTCTACACATACAATAAGATCTTCTCGGTGGGCTGATGACACCAATTCTCTGTCTGATGAAGGTGAACTTTCTGATGATAACAAGAACCAGCAGAGGAATGAATCTTTACATGGGTCTGTTGAAATTAGATCAAGAAAGCAGTCATCAAGCCCTGAGGCAGCGGATCATTATAAGAAAAGCTCTGAACAAATCATTGGAAGACCATCTGACTCTGATGAAACAAGTATGAATGATTTTCCTGATGATTTGGAAAGGAATGACTATATGGAGATAGACAATAAACACGAGAAGGATGGTGCTAATATGAGCCACTCAGAGTCTGATTCAGAGAATGGAGATAGATCTCAAGGTACAACAGAGCCTGTGGTTCCTTCTCAAAGAAGTGTGAATATGCTGCAAGGTTGTAGAAGTGTTGATGAGTTTGAGAGATTAAACAAGATAAATGAAGGGACTTATGGAGTTGTTTACAGGGCCAAAGATAAAAAAACAGGAGAAATTGTTGCTTTAAAAAAGGTCAAGATGGAGAAAGAAAGAGAAGGGTTCCCTTTGACGTCTTTAAGGGAAATAAATATTCTTCTTTCATTTCATCACCCTACGATTGTGGATGTGAAGGAAGTGGTAGTGGGAGCAATCTTGATAGCATTTTTATGGTAATGGAATATATGGAACATGATCTTAAGGCACTTATGGAAACAGTGAAACAACCTTTCAGCCAGAGTGAAGTTAATGTCTCATGCTCCAGCTATTTGAGGGAACAAAATATCTCCATGACAATTGGGTTCTTCATCGAGATTTAAAAACTTCAAATATACTTTTAAATAATCGAGGTGAATTGAAGATTTGTGACTTTGGTTTGTCTCGTCAATATGGGAGTCCTCTAAAACCATATACTCATTTGGTGGTGACTCTTTGGTACAGGTGAGTTGCCTGCACTTATGAAGTATTTCTTTTCTTAAATTTGAAAAATCATAAATTATGTTGAATTTTTTTCTATCATCATCTCATAGTATTCATCTTGCTTTAATGACAAAATGCATTTGTCTTTCTGTTTTTATATACATTTATTATGATTCCATCTGTACTAGGAGGAGGCCTTGGGTTAATTATTTATTTTAACTTAGATGATTCAATTAACATTGGTATTATACTGCTATACCAGTGAAGGATATACTGTTTTTTAATAGTTTTTGCTGTCATAATCTTATTATGTGTTTTGATATTTCTCTAGGGCACCAGAACTTCTGTTGGGATCAAAACTGTACTCTACTGCAATTGACATGTGGTCATTGGGTTGCATCATGGCTGAACTGTTGTCTAAGCAACCATTATTCAATGGGAAAACAGAGTTTGACCAGCTTGACAAGGTAAGTGATCATATAGCTCGTGAGTTGTTTTTACTTATGTAGTATTATTTGCTATATTATTAGTATTGTTGTTGTTCTTCTTCTTTTTCTTGGTATTACTGTTATTATTACTACTATTTTGACCTTGATATCATTGGTGGCTCATTATGATAGATATTCAAAACACTTGGCACACCAAATGAGACTATTTGGCCTGGCTTTTCTAAGCTTCCTGGAGTCAAGGTGAACTTTGTCAAGCATCAGTAAGTGTCCCCTTAATCTAATAATTTTATTTCTCCAATTTTAAGTTCACATTTTCTTATTTTTGCCAATGTTTTCCCAGGCTTCCAGCTTAGGGTGGTTTTCTGGTCTGGCTTTCTAGCTTCTGTTGGTGACAAATTTTCTTACATTTTAAGTTCTCTTGATTTTATTTACTACGTCACATTTTTGCAGGTATAATTTATTGCGGAGAAAATTCCCGGCAACATCTTTCACTGGTTCACCTGTTTTGTCCGATGCTGGATTTGATCTACTAAACAAACTTCTAACTTATGACCCTGAGAAGGTATTTTATTTTGTAGTTGGACAATTTGTTGTGGTTATAAAGGTTTATTGCTCTATTTCACCATGACATGTAAATTTATTTATTTATTTTTGAAATACATGCAGCGGATAACAGCTGAAGCAGCTCTTAACCATGAGTGGTTTCGTGAAGTTCCTCTACCCAAGTCTAAAGATTTTATGCCCACTTTTCCAGCTCAGCATGCTCAAGACAGGTGTCTTAATCGTAAACTCAGAACCTTGATATATAACTGATTCTTATTGCAGTGTCTAGTATGAGAGAATTAGAGAAGGAAGGGAATGGAAGACAAGTCATTTGTTTTTTTTTTGTATAGATGGAATAGACTGACTCTTTCTCAAGGAAGTTTTGACTTCCAATTTGCTATTAATTTTTTTCCACTGACAATGGCTTTTCTCTCCATCCATCACAGAATGTGATGAACACACTCAATTGAACCTATTTTTTAATAACCAAAACTTTCAAGTTTTTTTAACACTGCAATTATATTATGTTTTTAATTTTTCAAAAATAACCAGAGAACCAATTTTTATCGTATTTTGATTTGATAGTCTCTAGATCTTTTAGTTTGATTTTCATTTTGTGTAAACTAAAAATTGGATGTACATTTGTTAAACTTTGCATGAGAACTACAGTTATACACTTATACATTTGTTACATGCAATGAAAATGGTTAATAACTAAATTATAATAAAAATGCATTTATTAAAGAACATGATTATCTTTGTATAGCATTTTAACTGAAATACATCTGTGGTAATTCACACCAAACAAGATATTTGAGTGACATTCTATTCCTGTCAGTCGATCAAGCATGACCATGGATTGTAATCAGTCATTCCAAGGCCTTGGCTGTTTTGTTTCTTTCTTGTTGCGTTCCCTCCGATCCTTGTTGTCAATAGCGGCAATAGTGGCCTAGTGGGCGTAGCGCGCTATGACGCGTACAGGCCGAAGGCTGCTATAGGGTGGTTTGAGATGTAATAGCGAGCAATTAGCGATCCCTTTCACTTAATCGATTGATTATAGCGGCCGATAGGGTTTTTCATTTCACTTAATCGATAGATTATAGCTGCTCACAACCAAGTGATCCCTTTTCCTCAGAGCCTCCCTCAATATCATCGGCTCCCTCATCATCCAATTCAGGATTCAAGATGGTTATTCAACGTCAATCATCTTCTTTGTTTGTTGCGGTGCTGATGAAAATCAAAAACAATATTTTTTTTGTTGCTGGTCCTTGTCTCCTTTGTTTTGTTCTGTTGTTTACTTGTTTAATTGACTATTTGACTGATCATAGATGTTGTTTAATTGAGCAATTGTTAAACGACTTGTTTTGTTTCATTGATTGATGTTGTTTAATTAACTGTGTTTTCTTGGAACTGTTAACTTTTCTTGTCTAATTTACTAATTGTTAACTGACTTGGTGGTGTTTGCTTAAATTTCTACTACTTTGTTGTTAAACATGTTCTTTTATTGTATGTTAAACATTTCTTAATTTCTACTACTTTACCGCTAAACACGAAATAGCGGGCACTATTTACCGCTATTCGCTATATAGCATATAGGTGGCTTGTCGCTATTTATCGCTATTCGCTATTGACAACTATGCCTCTGATCAATAACCAACTAATCGCTTCATGTTTTGGAATTTTAAGAAAGTATTTGTTTGCTTAGTTATTTGTTTGTTTTCTTCAGGCGGACACGGAGGGTAATGAAAAGTCCTGACCCCTTAGAGGAGCAACGTAGGAAGGAGCTGCAGCAAGCTAAAGTTGGGACAGGTGGCTTATTTGGATAGGATAAAGGTTGTAGTGAACTTGGGGCGTGTGACTTATATTTGACTTCTATTTTTATGTTCTAATAAATTCACATTGTTGAGATGAGTCTCCATGTGCTGAGTTGGAGCTGGCAACATTGATTTTAAAATATCATCAAATTGTTTTTTAGCAGGCATCCTTCATCAAATTGGGAGTTGACTTCTACTTTGACTTTCATCAGACATAGCAGGTTGACTTCTTCGTGCAAGGTGTTACTTTTTAGCAGAAGGGTCTTTTGGAACTTTGTAACATATTTTAGCTGGTTACTGTAAAGCAATTCATGGGATTGGATTTAGTGTCTTATAAACTTGGAACTTCTTTTATATCATGTTTTATCTTTTTAAAATTTTCATATTGTGTTTGCAAGAGGTGGTTCATTTAGCAAGGAGACGACGTTCTTTACTTTTTATTGAAGGATACTTTATTTTCTGAAATTGTGCACTTTCAAGGTAATATCTTAATAACATGGAATGCCGTAAAGGATATATGACTGGGGAGTTGGTTTGTATGCCATGTCGTTTGCTTAATAAACCACTTAAGTAATGATTTTAAGTTCTTTACTATTTTAGTGGTGTGTGGAGAGAAAATGTGGTGTACAAATCACCTCTTATATGAAGCTTAAGAACGGGAAAAGTTTCATTCGGAGTTGGCTTTTGTTAAGTATTTTTTTCTCTCCTGCTTGAGTAGTTCTATTCCAATCTAGTTATTTTTTATGTTTGGAAGCTAAGTGGGATTTTATTCTAAGCTTCACAAACCTGTGTGATCTCATTTTATTTGGTTTGAACGTGCAATGCATTGATGATAAGTATCTAATTAACTGATCTGTTAGTGATACGATTTTATGGAGGAAATCAATCATTTTTGTTATATGTATCTAATTAACTAATTAACTGATCTGTTAAATAGGGCAGGAATAAGAAGTGTTATACTTTTATCCTTTTTTGTTATATGTTTGGAAATATAATGTAAGCTGTAAGGATTCTTTATCTTGAACTTTTATGACATTTATCTGCAACTGTCACTGCAGTACGTAAAGCAAGCAGGTTTTGGAGGTCAGGTCACTCTGTGCAGCCTGGAACTCTTAAGAACTTTCAAATATATTTCCATTATCCAGGTATTATCTTCATGTGCCTATACCGAAACTATTAAGTTCGTAGGAGATACAGCCATGAGTCATCTCGTCTTTATGTGCTGGTACACTAGGAAACTTGGTACTTGTCCTTGTGTCTGAAATAGAGGTGGCAAATGGATGGGTTGGGCAGGTTTGTTTAACCGGTCAAAACCTGTAATTTTATGGTACAAGTTTGACGTGAAACACATTTGTTGTGTAAACATTATTATTTTTTTGTATAGACATTCGTTTCCAAACAAATCCATCTATTTGAAAAAACTGGTGCTGGGGTATTATGCATTGATGATACACATTGGATAGCTTTTGAACCTTTCCATTGTAGATATTCGACATGCCAGTCTGAAACATAGATATATCTCAATCTGGAGTATATTTATATAGGGGTGTTAGGTTTTCCAGGGGCGTTCATTGTAAATTTTCATTGTAGGAATATAAAGTCATGTATATGTATTATATTCATGAGCTACCATTATCATCTTTTATGAATGATTACAAAACATACGCTTAGATTAAAAAAAAATGGTTATAAAACTTCCAATACCATTATCATCTTTTATGAATTATTACAAAACATACGTTTAGATAAAAAAAATGGTTATAAAACTTCCAAAACCAGCCGGTTTGGCCGACTCAAGTCAACTTGGCCAGTTTGGTTTTCTTTTCTTTTTTTTTCTTTCAAAACCATAGCTAGCAATTGGGGCCAGAATTTCTGTTGAAACTGTCCAAACGAGATATAGTTTCTAGATTACCATTGATCAAAGTTGCCACTTCTAGTGTCAAACATGGGTCAAAATTGCTTCCTGTAGTATGAAACATTGGTCTGTTTTAATCAGGGTAACTTTTATGCCTTTTTAGTAATGTTTTTGTTTTCAAATGCTTTTTATAATGTAGAATTACAATGATAATCTGATTTTAAAAACAAAACGTTATGCATTGTAAATGCATTTTGGGTTACTTTTTAAGTTTTAACTTAATCGACTTGTTAAGCTTTTTCCAGTTTAACCAAATTTAGAAATACTAATATGGTCTACAGAAAAAAAAGGATCTTTATAATAGTGAAGTGGTGTTATTGTTGTTGTTTATAATATTTTAAATTTTTTTTACGAACACTTAATACCTTTTTTATTTTTGTTTTTCCGGTGTAAGAGTTGAAGTGGTTATGATATAAGTTGAATTGTGAGCAGGTGATTTTTGCATCTATGATACATGCGCCTCGACTTTAGGACCTTGTTATCTTGTTACCCATAAGTGTCTTACGCCATTTCGAACATGTGTTAAGGAGAACTTTTCTATGTTTTTTTATTACATGGAACGGATGAATTTATTCAATAATCATGTAAACCATTTGTTATGTTACTATTGATACAATTGACCTTTCGTCAGCTTGATTGCATGCTTGCATCAATCATACGGGATATGAACTTTGTTAAACTTTAGTGTTAGAGAAGATTATGATCACAAAAAAACAGAACTTATGATCTCTTGTAGATGGAAGTAAATCGGTTGATTTGCATTCTATCAGCATTATGACGTTAGGTTTATATCATTTTCGGTTGATCTTCACACATGGTTGTCTCTTTTGGGATTGATTGAAGATACACGTTTGTTATCTATTGACACAATATGTTCCATCTTGGGATCGATGTCTGCCATTGTTATCGATCTGACACATGAGTGTCCCTGTTAGGATTAATGGGACAACTTTGATGTTGTTGGTGGATGATAAAATCACTTATTCGTAGACAAAAGTTCCGTAAATGAAAGGCGGTACTTCTATAAAATAGTATACATGATCTTTTATTGAACTAAGAAATGCAAAGTTATCAAAGTTAATATCAAAGGACTAAAGAGTAGGGCATATTATATCCAAACTACTTAAACAGTTGCTGTGTTGTGTTATTAATATTAAATCCCCGTTCATAAAATGAGTTTTGTAAAACAACATTGATTAATTCTAACTAACTCGTGCACAAAAGTTTGATTTTATAAACAGTGTTTTTTTAATAGAGTGTTATTGGTTTTTTGTTAGTCATTTACTTAGGATGAGATATTGATATTCATTCAATGGTGATCAACTTTGTTTATGGTTACTAAAGCAAGTGCCAGTCACCAACTAGAAAAACAAAGTTTTAATATTAGTTCTTTTGTAGATTTATGTTACTTGAAACAAAAAACAATTTACCTAAATGGAACGTGCATAAAAAGATTTAGTTACCTAAATAAAAGATATACAAAATGTGATTACTACTTTTTAGTAAGCTTATATACTTTTAAATATATAGATTCTAACAAAAAAAAACTTTAAACTAATCTCACAGGTTTATAAATTTCTATTACGATTTTTTTTTGTATCATATGATAATAATATAATTTTCTTTTATAACAAAAAAGATGAAGATTTTTTGTTAAATTTGAGGATGCCTCACAACACGTTTGTGGGTTTGCGTTCGCCATCGCCTTTGTGTGTTTTTCACTCACCTAGTAGAGGTGTTTTAAGGATGATTTATAGAAAATAGTTAAATTTATCCTCTAAGTTAAAACCCTGTGATGATTATTGGCTTTAACCTCTCTGCTAACTTAAATAGTACAAGTATTAGATCTTTAAGCACATAAAACAAAAGATCTAATACAAAAGATCTTTAAGCACATAAAACAAAAGATCTAATACAAAAGATCTTTAAGCACATAAAGAGGGTTAGAATATCTTTTAGTGTTTACGGGCAATTTCTAATAGTTTTTATATGCACAAAGACAAAAGATAAAAGACAAAAGATCAAGTATACCATTTATGATCTTTTGTTATTAGTAGTTACTCTAGTTGATATGCCTATCAACTCGAACTTAGACTCACCTTAAATACCAACATACGAATAATTAGTATTCAGCTACACTTGTTACAATTGTATGATTTTTTTAATGTCAAGCTTATAACAACCCATGCATGAACCATATAATATACTTGTGTCGTGCGTGTCGACTAGTCTAAAATTGTGTCATAGGGTCATGTTTCATGTTCAATTGTAGATATAAGTAATACGCATTGATTTAGTAGCAAATTAAATAATCTTCTACTAAAGCTCAATTAAAATCCTTTTGTAATCGGTGTTTTTCTAAATGTCTTTTCTTTATTTTGTTACCACAGTGAACACACTTAATTTCATATAGCAGGAGAGAAAACATGAAAAGTAAAAAAAGAAAAAAAACCCCTTTAATTTCAACACTTTTAATAATCCCTTTAGAGTTTAAATAAAGACTTTTCACTAAACCCTTAAATGGGTTAATAAGTTAATCTTTTTATTAAACTCGTATATTACACGAATTTCATAAATAAAATATTAAATATAATAAAAACCCAACTGTATAAAATAATAAGACCTTCGGTTCCATTTATCTTCTTGAAAAAAAAAACAACCCACCAGGGAGAATAAGAAGAGAAATAAAACCATCTAAATGGATAAAACATAAAGAAAAGATAAATATTCGAAATTGAAACTCTTGATGTATTTTTTAATAAGTGATATGTTCTTGTTTATTTTACTTGTATTTTTCTAGCATCTTATTAACTATTAATGAATATCTTTTACGATTAAAAAAAAGATTATTTGCACCCAAAATCTCAACAATGATTATAAACTAACCGATCTCATATCTAAATTACTGATTTCACATCTAAATTCTCTTAAGAATATTATTACTTCGAGTCACTTTCCTACCGTAAGTTTGATGGTTAGACGATAATATTATTACTTCGAGTCACTTTTCTACTCTATAAGTTAGAAAATATTATTTATAATATACTAATTATCAAGTTTATAGTGTATTAAGATTTGTACTTTAAGTTTAATGGGTTGTACTTACTTTTAGGTTTTTAATCTTAAAATTTTTTTATTTTAACCGTAATACTTTTATATTTTTTATAATTCAACCCATTGAATATTTTACTTTCCACTTTACCCTTATATTTTTTATATTTTTACAAGTTTTTCGTTTTACGTTTCAGTCTAAACATTACGAGTTAACACACTGCAACGTGCGCGCGTGATTTCAGGTTTACCCTTATTTTTTCTCTTTAACGGCCCGTCACAATGCGCAAGTACTAAATCAATATAGTTCTTTTCTTTAATGTTTTATGTTTCACGTGTGTGGTTTAATGTTTTTACGTCTACTTTTCCGTTCGGTTTTATAATTTTTTTAATTCTTTTTATATGAGTTTTTCGGACGTTGGTGGTTGTTAATGGTAATATGATATTTTTGCTACTTGACATGATTTTACACTTTTAACCGTAACGCGAAGACTTAATACTAGTTATTATTATTTATTATTTATATATCAGGATAAGATACTCTCCTCTACTTCAACCTCTGTTAGATTCTCCTATTGTCTCCATCTTCAACAATAACAATCACAACACAAATCACCTTCAAACAACAATGGCGATTTCAAATTCAAATTCATCAATTAATCCCCATAACGGATTCTGCTCAAAAACCCTAATCTTCCAAAGCCTCAGACCCCCATCACCACTACCCCACCTTCATCCCCTTTATCAGTAACCGATTTCATCCTCTCACACCTCCAAACCACCACCGCCGCCGCCGACGACGGCACCGGAGCTTCGTTCATCGACGTCACCACCCGCCGGAGCATCCCCTACTCCGCCGTCCCGTCCGTCGTACGCAACCTCGCCGCCACCCTCCGGCAACCGCCGGTATCTCTCTCCATCGGAGATCGTGCGTTTGTCATTTCCCCTAATTCGTCATACATTCCGATCGTCTACCTCTCGTTGTTTTCAATCGGCGTTGTGGTGTCTCCGGTGAGCCCTATGAGCTCGATTCGAGAGATTTCTCGCATGATTCGCCTCTGTAAACCTACGATCGCATTCGCTACGACGGAGACGGTGAACAAACTCGTAGAAGTCGGATTCACTAACCGAATCGTGTTAATAGACTCTCATGACTTTGAATCGATGATTAGAAATGAATCAAATGGAGATGAAGGTGAAATTGAAGTATCAGTATCGCAATCCGATACAGCGGCGATTTTGTATTCCTCGGGGACTACAGGTGCAATAAAAGGCGTGAAGCTCACGCATCGGAATCTGATATCGTCGATTGCCGGAGCGATCGCCGGACGTGACGTCAGATCGTCTCCGGCGGTGTACCTGTGCGCGGTGCCGTACTTCCACGTGTACGGATTCACTGTGTGCATCAGAACGGTGGCGTTTGGGGATAGTTTGGTGTCGATTGGGAGTTTTGATTTGGGGGTGATGGTGAGGGCGATTGAGGAGTTTAGGGTTACTCATCTGCCGTTGGCTCCGCCGGTGGTGGTGGCGTTGGTCGGTGGTGGTGATGGTGGTGATGACGGAAGCAGGTGGTGGAGATCGGTGGAGACGGTGTTCAGCGGCGGAGCTCCGTTGACGGTGGCGGTGATCGGAAAATTCAAGAGAAAGTTTCCCAATGTGTCATTGGTGCAGGTGAGTTGCATTGTGCATGATATCCTACGTGGCAAGTTCCAATAAATTACTGATTTCTTTCCGTTGTTTAATTAACATTAACACTAAAGGGTGTAAAATATAAATAGTAGTTGGGTGTGGGGTAGCTATTTTTTTAATGGAAAAATTAAAATGATAGATGTTATTTTAGTCGGTTTGGAAACTATTTTTTTAATTTTTAGGAGTAAACTTATTATCAAAAAATCCATTAGCTCAATTTTAAACATTTTTGTTAGAGTAAAATTTGAACTCCTGATTTTTTAATATTTATATGTCATGGATATCTTAATTTAATCTATCGGGCTAAAGATCATTGGTAGGTAGTTGAATTGTTTAACTTGAACATGATTTTTTTATTTGTGTTAAATACATCAAATCGTATAACCATAATGATGACATGTTTAACCTGCTTATAAATGTGTCAAACCGGTTGATAGGTTGGCCCGTAAATTTAAGTTATAGACATGTTAAATGGGGTTGTGGGTAAAAAATAGGGTAAATAGGTTAGTTTGATGACCTGTTTAACTAAACGTTTTAAATATGTCAAACTGAATACGATCTGTTTAATTAATAGGTTAACTCGAATATTTCCAAATGGGTTAGATATGCCAACCCAAAATATGCTTTTTTTCGTGCCGTGTCAGAATTGCCCCTTGTAATTAAAACCACCTCTGTGTACTTGTTCAGTTGTTTGTTACTTGAATCGTATTCACAAAATTTTGATAAATTGAATAACCTGAAAAACTGATTCGATAAAAACACTACATTCAATCTTGATGATAGATTTTTTTGTAAGTGGATCAAGAGTGTCATTTATGCTTGAAACTTAGATTGGACCTTTTATCTCCGTAGAGGATTGTTGATCAATGAACTAATGCTACTGCTACATGGTGGATCAATGCTCTTTAGGCGTATGGGTTGACCGAAACCACAGGTGGTATCTCACGAGTTGCAGGCCCGTATGAGAGCACCATAGTAGGCACGGTTGGGCGGCTCATAGCCCATTGTCAAGCAAAGATAGTTGACCCAAACACCGGGGCTGCATTGCCTCCTATGAACCGTGGTGAACTATGGGTTAGAGGCCCATTTGTTATGCAAGGTAAACATCATGTTTCCATTGTTTAAGTCAACCTGAAGTTATAGCTAACAGTTTTGACATATTTATTTATTAAATGAATCAATTTGAGTTATGTTTGATCTCTAGTGGGTTGGTTGGATGGGTCAAGTCGAAAATCAGCAAAGATTAATTTCAGTACATCAACCTTGTAAATCAGTTTATTAAAAAAACTGGATTGTTAATTTAGTGTGTGTGTGTTTTTTGTGATGGCTATTATATAAAATGCAAAAAAAGGGGTTAAAAATGTTTTGAGGTCAACCCAACACACCCGAACAAAAAATGTTTGACCTGATCCTTCTTTGATCTGTTAGCCATCACACAACCTGGAACCACCACCCCAACAAAAGAGCCTCATTGGTTCTGTTATCTTAGTTTATTTTGTTTACTGTGCCAACCACAACCATAGCAATTTCATGCATACTCAAGTATTAAAATGTTAATATGTCGATAGTTTGGATTAAAGTTGAATGTGTGGTACCAATTTTGGTGATCAGGGTATGTTGATGATAAAGAAGTTATAGATACAATGGTTGACTCAGAAGGATGGTTGAGAACCGGTGATCTTTGTTACTTTAACAATGAAGGATTCTTATTTGTTGTGGATCGGTTAAAAGAGCTTATCAAATATAAAGGTTATCAGGTATGTTTTATGCATTCAAACCTTTATAGCTAAAATATAGAGATGGCAAAACAGATGGGCCATTTAGGTTGCGTAATGGGTCATCATGGGCCAAATCTTATGTGTTGCCTCAGGAACATCTTTGTCCAAGTTTTCCTTTTCAATAACTACTAGTGTGTCAACGTAAAAATAAGAAGTATGTTGGTTTTTATCATATTTAATCCTAAAATTCTTTAGGAGGTTTAAGGCATTAATAATGCGCTTTCGGTAACTTTCTTACCATTTCTTTTTAGAAATAAAACATACTCCAAATTGCATGTAGGTACCACCAGCGGAATTGGAACACATTCTACAATCACACCATGACATTGTTGAAGCAGCAGTGATTCCGTATGGATTTCAGCCATCTTATTCTTAGATGATTTCTACTCATATACTTATCTATAACAGGATGAACTGGGTTATGTAGGTTACACGGTTCAAAAATCAGTGTATTCAAATTTATAGAACCTTATAAACTTTATATTGAAAATGTTAACAAGTTGATTATTTACAAAAAAACTTAAAAAAATTGTTTCTTGGTCAACCCAACCCATCCCGACTCATTTTCTTCTGTTTACACTGTTTTAACCCACCTATCAAATGTGTCAGTTCTCAGTTATGCACACAGAGAAGAAGTGTGAGATCTGTATGTAAATAACTAAATACCATTTTTGTGGTGTGTTTGAATTTGCAGGTATCCAGATGAGGCAGCAGGACAAGTACCCATGGGGTTTGTGGTTAGAAGAAAAGGAAGCACCATTAATGAAACACAAGTGAAAAATTATGTGGCAAAACAGGTATTTTCTTTTTCTTAATTCTAGACAAATGTTCACAAAGAATTGTATCTACGAGTGAAGATGGGTTGATTCGGTTATGATATTGCCTTAAACCGAACACGTTGGTTATTAAAAAAAACCATAATTGATTGTTTACTCTCAATTCAAAGTTTTTCTATAAAAATTGTCTGACAATACTATACTAAAATCAAAAACTATAATTGATTGTTTTCTCTCAAATAAATGTTTTTCTATAAAAATTTTCTAGAGTTCTATAAACTCCAATCAAAATAATAGATAATAAAGTTCTTGATTTTATGATATAATTTTAAAAATAAAGTATATAAAAGTTATTTGAGTAACAAAAACACAAAATGAGCTAGATAAAAGTCAACAATGATGATTTTTCCCATATTTCCCACCCATGTGACTTCCTACACTTCTACGTTAATATCACTTTCTATTACTCCTTTACTATGTGTGTGTTAAACCGCTTCAACCAATAAACCAAGCCACTATAATCACTACCATGACCGAACAATCATCTTGAAGTGGTTCAGTTCTTTTAGTTAAATTGGTTATAAGGTTTATTCACTGTATCAGGTTGCACCTTACAAGAAACTAAGAAGAGTTTGTTTCATTGATTCGATTCCGAAAAATGCTCCTGGTAAGATATTGAGGAAAGAGTTGATCAAGATGGCTCTTTCAGGTGTCACCTCTAAGCTTTAATTAGTGTTTGGTTGATGAGTAAGACAATGAAAGAGAATCATTCCCATGTATGTTTGAGATTTGAAAATGAGAATTAAATCCTTGAAATTATTAGGAATAGTAACAAAAATTATAACTTTTTCTTGATCCTATCAACCCACTTTTAAAATTAAACGCAAAACAAACCAACGTATAATTTATTAAAGAAAATATAGTTGCTATATATGCAACTAGTAACTAGTGATGCACTATAGAGGTTGAAACCCAACATCGGGGTTCAGGTTAGAACACGCTTGGGAATCTAGAAAACCTTACCCGGTAGCCGGACGCCTGAAAGGAACAATTCGGTAGGATACAATAGTAGATAAAGGTAACATTTTTAAGGAAGTGTAAACTCTTTAGTACTTCAAGGATGTAATAAATTGAAAAATGCTCACTGTATGTCTTACAATGCTTCATTGTGGTATTTTGAGAAACAACATACATTGTTGAGTGTCTCACAAAGCAAAATCCAATCTTTAGAACCTTGTCCGTCCGGTAGCACCTCAAAGAAAATGCAAAATTAATTACACAACAATAGCTACACCTTCTTCTTAATGACCGACTATTATACAGAAACTGTATTAAATAGATAGTACTTTGGTCGTCATGATATAATAATCATAATAACTACTTTAAGGCAGCGTTTGGTTGGAAGAATGGAATGAAATGAATATAATTGAGAAACCAGTATAATTTTCAAGTAAAATTATGTTTGAGTAGGTAATGAAATGTAAACCCAAGTAAATGTTTCACCTTAATTCCCTTAGTTGTGGGATTTCAAATTCCCTCTCTAGGTGGAAGGATTTTGAAATCTCACAACCAAGGGAATTGAAATAAAACATTCCTTTGATTTTTACATTTCATTACCCACTCAAATATAATTTTACTTGAAAAATATACTAGTTTCTCAATTTCATTCCATTTCATTTCATTCTTCCAACCAAACGCTCCCTAAGACTCTTATCAACATCTCGTAGATTATTCGTTTTGTCATATTCATATATTCCAGTTCTACAACAACCACTTCAGTGTCAAATGTGCATCCTCGTTTTCCGTTCATAAGTGGTTCAACCAAAGAAACAATGTTTTTCTTTGTTTCCCTCCAAAATTTTCATCAATAAGTTCAACATATGACACAAAGATGTCTTTATCCAGCTTCTTGCTAGTTTTTCTAATGAAATGGCCTTTATATAAATCTGATTTATATAAACTCTAAACAGCTAAACAGGCTTGCAACTCTCCTTCAATTTTTAAGAAGTATATAATAATCTTAACACGATACTTGAATTTACTAGCTTGAAGAAATCATAATAAGCCTAAAAGCGTGGTGTATAAATTATAACGATTGACACTGAATGAACGTACCTATTGTATGCCAAACATACCATCTATTGTATAACTATATGTTTTAAGGCGTGTTTTACAATTTCGATTCAATTTAAATAAAGTGAAATTTTATAATAATAACAATAATGATATTACTATTTATTGAATTATTAGATTAGCATGTAGAACTTATTTAGATGAAAAATAAGGTTTAGTTACAAAAATTATACAAATAATTTATAGCTCAAGTGATTAAATAAGTTATCTTAAAACTTTATTAAAAATAAAGGAAGGTCTTGGGTTTAAGTCCTAAGTGTGATGAAAAATAAGGGGGTTTTAGGTTGGACGAGAGGGTTTTCCCACCTAAGTTAAGCTTTCTCTTGACGGTAGCCTCGGTTTCATACTTGAGTGATAAAGATGATAGGGTGGATTAATGGTCCGTTAGTAATCCTTTAGCTGTTAAATAAAAGCTTCAAAAGTTATGATTCTAAGTTTATAACCAAATTTGATTCAAAGTGACTATTTGATTAAGTATATTAATTAAATTGACTCATAATATACTATTAATATAGAGTTAACAATTAGTGAATGTTTTAAATAAAAAGACACCTATAACTACAAAATTTGATTCAGAGTGACTATTTGATTAAGTATATTAATTAAATTGACTCATAATATACTATTAATATAGAGTTAACAATTAGTGAATTTTTAAATAAAAAGACACCTATAACTACAAAGTGTAAGCAATAATATCAACTATCGATCTTTTTAATCAATAGTTAAGATCAAATTATAAAAAAAATTTGTTAGATTTGTATTTTAGGCATAATCGCTTTTGTTGATTTTTTTAAGTTCCCCCATTTTTTAAAACGTTCATAACTTTTATATAAGAAATTATTTTTTATAAAAATTACACCATAAAAACGAACGTTTTAATGTTTAAAATGAGTACAATGTTATTATATAAAAATGTAATATTTTTTATATTTTTAAGCTCGTATGATTTTTGCTCGCATTGTGTCTTTTGTATAGTTATTTGTGTTTTTTAATACTATTGCGTTTTCTAAATTGATGAATTTAAAAATATATATAACGGTGAAATAACATTGATATGTATATCTAGTATGTAAAATACAATAATAATTTTACAACTAATTAATCTAATAAAAACATTAACAAAATAATATAATGTCACGTATTTTTTATCGTCATTGTGTTATTTTAAACACTATAAGTTTTGAAAACTGCATTGTTGAAATAACATCATTATATACTTGTTATTGTAAATACAATGGTAGATAACAACAAAATTATATAATCTATAAAAAAAATAACAAAAAAACACATTGTGTTAACACTATAAGTTTTGAGAAATAAAATGATAAAAATTATCATTATATAGTTTTAATTTTAAAACACAATGATAGATAACAAGTTTATATAATCTATATAGACAATAATAAAAATACCACAAAATGATCTAAGACGTAATATGAATACATATGATAAATTATTAAAATATATAATAACTAGTATTAAGCCCCTCGTGTTGCCACAGATGCATGAAATTATGCTAAATAGCACCAAATACACACCACCGTTAACAACCACCAACAAAAACATAGAACTAAGGACACACCGCAGTTAGGCGAAACGTAAAACATATAGTACAATAACTAAGTCGATATTGGACCAACGCGTTGTGACTGGACCGTTAAACGGATGAAAAATAAACGTAAAAACATTGAATTACACACAAACAATGCGTCGTGTTAACTCGTAAAATGTAGAACGAAACATAAAACAAAATAATTAAATATAAAAGTATAGGAACCAAAGTTATAAGTAAAAAAACTATTTGAGCTAAATTATAAAAGATGTAAAAATGTTGGGTTAAAATAAAAAAATTAAGGATAAAAAGAATAAAATAAAAGTTGGGTATAACAATTAAACATGTTGAACAACGCATGATGCATTAGAAAATTAGTAGTTAGTATATATATAATGAATGATTTGATATTTGACACAATAAATGTATATAAACAATAAATTGATAATTAACACAATGAAAAGTGTTAAGAGCACGATGCTTTTTACTCTTTTTTTTAATAAAATTTCATTTTTATTATAATATAATATTACCCTAACAATTATACTTTTATAATAAGTCTTGTCAAACTAAAAAGATTATATAAGATGCTATATTCTGATTACATTTTGACATATGACACTTATATGTTATAATTTCAACCAAGTTAAATAAATATATGTAAGAATAAAATCAATCAAGTATATGAATATATCACTTCCTGAAAATAGCTTCTCGTGTCACAAGTTCAATCCCTCGAACCCACAACTCAGCCATCTCAACACCACCCTCGCACACAAAATGCACCTCCTTGTTCCGAGTCGTAACCACCCGAAACAACCCTGCTTCATCCCGATCTGCCTTCTTCCTCCTGTTCCACCGGAACGATTGGCTCGGGCCCACCTCCGCCCATTTACACACCACATTCCGCTTGCTCGATTTCCCCCACCTCAATATACCATTCCCTTCGATCATAACTAATTGTTTGCTATGCGGACACCCTTTACCCTCTTTACAGTGTTTCTTGACCCGACCTCCACCTAGCACCAGCCCGCGAGCCAAGTGGTCTAGTAGAACACGCTCAGCATCGTTCCCTGTACCACGCTCGCGGGCTAGTGTAAGGGCAGTTTCATGTTTTGCATTCTCAATGTCACAAATGGCTCCTTTTGAGATCAAAAGCTCACATATCTTTCCATGCCCGCCTCTTGCGGCTAACATAAGTGGTGTGTATCCATCGCCGTTAGGGGTATTTATGTCATTTACATCAAATTCATCGTTGGTTAGTTTCTCAACGGTGTCATAATCGCCTATGGTAACCGCTCGGTGGAGGGTGTAAAATGTAATTTTACTAGAATTAGGGGTGCCCTTAGTAAGGGCATACTCAAGAATAACTTTCTCAAAAGCACCACAATCTACACTTGCTTTTGACAAACTAATAGCGGTTTCACCGTATTTGTTCTCAAGGTTTATATCGGCTCCAGCATAAACAAGCAACCGAAAGGCGTCCAGGTGGCCGTTTATAACTGCCACCATAACCGCCGAGTACCCGTTTTCATCTTGTTCGTTAAGGTCAACGACACCCGTATGGTCAACGATCTTTTCCAAAGACTCGATGTCATTTATTCGTGTCACAAACATCAAAGTCGAGAATATTGAAGTGTCTGACGAGTAAAGAACCTTCCCGGTTCGAACCACGTCTAAAATTGTGTGTCTTAACCCTAGTGTCCATCGAACGGAACCCGCAATTGACTGTACACATTGGTTGGCCATATTGACTAAACCGAAATCCGCCCCCGCTCGAGCCAAAAGCTTAAGACAATCCACATGTTTATACCTTGCACATATCATCAATGCGGTTTCACCCGATTCGGTTCTTGAATCGAGGTCACAACCAACATTGACCAAGTGGCTCAACACGGTGTAGTAACCGAGCCGTGCAGCCAAATGGATTAACCGTGACCCTGTTCCTTGGGCGGATTGGATCGGGAACTCGGGGTCCGCACCATGGTTTAGTAAAAGCTCAATTGCTTTTAAGTTTGCACAAAGGATAGCATGATGTATGAGTGTTCTTCCAAAATGTGGAATGTTAGGGGAGATGTGTTGCAAGAGCATGGTTAAGATCGAACCGGTTTGTTCAAAATACTCGACCGCGCACCACGTGATGCTGTATGGCTCGGCTAAACCCGCGCCTACTCGGAGTTCTTCTCCTATGGTCTGGTCCCATGACCATGCGCCTAGGCTCACCTTGGTGTCTGTTCTCGCACCAGCCTGGTTAAAAGAACAATATTAATGTGTGATATTTGATTTTGTACTTAAAAGTAATAAGTTTGAGCAATTTCTTAGAAATAGTAAATGAGTCGGTAGATTCACTGAACAGTGGTTTTATAGTGGTTTTAAATTCTAATGTTGTCGTAAATATTGTAAAATTTTAAATAGAGATGTATTATATTTTTTCTTAACAAAATATGGAGCTAATTTACAGTGTTAACAAAATATGAAGATTGAAGAACTAAACGGATCAATAATAGAGATTTTGATAGAGACATTATAATATATTTTTTAAAATCCGACACAACTAGCGATCTGGTTCGCTGGTTTAACTGGATTGACTCATAACTAACCGGTTTAAATTGAAGATCATAAAAAGGTACTCAATCAAACATGTCAATTAGCCGGTTTCCGGTTTGACGAACCAGTTATGAGGTGTCAATGGTAGAAAATCGTAATTCGTGTTGATTCAACCCAAAATTTACCAAAATCTGTCCCAACCACCCATTAATTACGACTCGTGGTTTGGTTTTAAATCATTCATAATATTTTCACCTGTAAAAGAAGCCGAACAACAGTGATTTGTCGATTAACTATGGCTGCAACAAGGGCGTTACAACTAACATCGGCGTGTAGAAAAGGTTTGGATGACCGAAGCAAAACTCGCGCAGTTCCATTTATGTCTACACCACACTGCCACATAATAGAAAAATATGTCACTTTACTATATTATCATATGAGATACTACTTGTATTAGCAAACATGACACAAATAAATATATAAAATATATAGTTCATGTTCGGTTTCACCTTTTTAACCTCTTAACGTGCCAACCCAACACGCCCAATTATAGAATTGTAGAATACAACATAATGTTCACTGTCATATTATTGTGTACAACCCTTAATACGAGTGACACAAATTAAAATAGAACATATGTAACCTAGAAACAACCATCTTCTAATGTTTTGGTAACAACAAAAATTAATATAACTTTATGTTAAATTCATTTTGCATAGAGGACTAGTGGTGGCAATAATGTATACCTTCAAAAGTGTGTTAACAACATCAGCAAACCCTCTACATGACGCGTTGACCAAGGCGTGGACCGCAACTTTAGGGCGAATGAGCTCGGACGCCATTAGAACTTTAGCCGCCTTGGCTATACCGAGATGGCTCGCTTCAAGCAAAGCCTCTTCACAAGCCAACCGAGAAGCTCCGCCTTCGATTAACAACTCTAGTATCTCAATGTGGCTTCCCCTGGCTGCTGCTGTGGTCGCGTACCCACGAAAGAGTTTTTTGTTTACGTTCGCCCCAAAAGTCTATGATATAGTTCCACAATAATCAGGCTTTAGAATGATAAACTGGCGGATTTTAAATTTTCAATTTTAAGATTATCGTTTGTAATCTTAATCACAAATGACGCAATTGAGGGGAGTTTGGAATTCCCTGACACAAAACTAGAGCTTCTTAGTCGGGGTCATCATAATATTCTTTTTTTATCAATTTATTAAAGATTGAAGTCATGTTTTCAGCAGTCGCGGAGCTTCAAATTTTTCGTAGGGGGCCGGGGCGAAATTAATTTTTTAGGGGTGGATTTTATATTTATATAAAAATTTACACTACCGGGTCAGAAAAATTACACTATCGGACTAAAATTTAATACTACGAACGAAAAATAGCTGTGATTAAAAACAACAAAAACATGTTTATACATCATGCAGTTTCTAATAAGATTTAATGACAATTGAATAATAAGAAGCTATGATTAACAATTTAATCAAGCATTAACTCTGCAAAATCGATCAATAATTCAAAATTCAAACTCACAAACCATCACTTTGACGATCCCAAACTGCACGATTCTCCCCCAATTTCATCAACAAATCCCTAAAATCCAAAATTCACAACTAACAACACAAAATTCCAATCAAATTACCAGTAATTTTCCGACGAGCTTCACGTTTCCAGCATGAGCAGCGAGAAACAAAACACTAACATCGGTTTTAAACTCTTCAAATTCCACTCGAACTTCACTCGGAGACTCATCATGCAACACGATCTCCGTCTTCTTCGATTTCAAACACACTGTTCCGACGAAATTCACGTCAATAAACGGATCTGATAAGCATTCAAACGCTTGTTTCAGATCGCTGATGTGAGCTGCTTCAATCAGGCGTTGTGAGATCTTCTCCTGATAATCTTCCACCGGAAACACTTGTTTTGCCGCCAAATATCCTCCGCCGCCGGTGGTTAAGTCTCCGGCGGCCGTACGGCCGTTGATCACCGTCATGAGTTTCTCCGGTGGCAGAGTGTGTGTGGAGGGAAAAGGTTGAAAGGGGCGTTATTATTGTTGGGAATTTTAAGGGTCTTAATTTGGTTACATTAATTTATATAACACGTATTCTTAAATCTTAACTGTCTATTTTTATTATATTTTATTAGTAACTTTAAGCGGTATGCAATTATGCATACATGCCTCAAAGTGTTAAGTCTACGTGGAGGGTTAAAAGGTCTTACACTATCTCCTGTTGTTAAAAGGGTGAACTTCAATGATTCAACGAACATTAAATCAAGTTTTCCCTTCAGGAATAAATATAAACTACCAATAGATATTTACAATTAATGGTTATATATAAAAGTGGCATGTTTTTTATATGCTTTTGATACATCTAATTTATTTTATTTTCTTTAGTTCTTTATATATACATATAAATACATAAAAAAAGATAAAAATAATAAGATGTCTCAATAACATAAATAAGTATTTATATAATCAATCTTATAAAAAACGGTTATCTGATCGTCTTATATTGTTCACTATCCTTACTGATAGCACTAGGTATTAGTTTTTCATAATTTAGTATTTGGAAAATATCATGGATTAATAAATAATATGTTGTTGAATAAGTAATATTTTGTTTAATTGTCTTTAAATAATTAATATATATTTAATTTGACACCTAGTAACGTTAGTGACTGAGAAACCGGTGAACAAAGTCGTTGGCGTTACATGACAACCGGATTTGGCCGGCTTTTATTTTTTCTTAATGTTTGTTAGTGTTACGAAAAAATAAGATAATACAGAAGAAGCAATCAATTCTTCGTTTATGTTTGAAATGATGATGTTATCAGTTATTCTGTATCTTTAAGTCATGGAAGAAATTATTTTAAATGTCTCCTTAAAAATCATGTCGATATGTTTGAAGAAAAAGCATATATTCATTATGTGATTGCAAACTAATAATTATATTAACCTAAAACAAAATTATGATATTCTTTATATTATTACGATAATACTACGTGTCAGTGGCATGGTGAGAGTGTGCCATCCCCCACCGATTCAATAGGGTTGCAACAATAAGACGGCGATGAAGCAAGGGGGTCGATATTGTTGGTATTTTAAAGCACACAAACAAGAAACAAGTAATTGAGATGAAAAGCTTTTTCTAAAATTAATAACTTTGCATGCATACATCAAAGAGAAAACAAAAGAAAACTGCGAAGTAGTTGAACCCTGCTAACAACCCGTAAGACTAGGCTTATTCTAAACAAAAGGTCAGATGACTTTATTCAAATTTAAATAAACAAAACAAACAACTCCACGTGCATGCATGCAGTTCCACGTGCATGAAAGTTTGAGTCATCATTCAATACCTCCCCTTGATTCAAACTCTCCAACACCCAACTTGTGTTTGAAATAAACGAACTTCTCTTTAGTAAGACTCTTGGTTAAAGCATCTGCCAACTGTTCATGCGTGCTACAATGCTTCAGGACAATATCTCCCTAGTTCACCGTCTCTCGAATAAAATGATGTCGTAGCTCAATATGCTTAGAACGACTGTGAAAGGTTGGATTCTTTGCAAGGCATATTGCTGAGTGACTATCACAAACAACTGTTGTTACATGCTCCTGTTTCATTCCTAGCTCATTCAGGACCCTTCTCATTCATATGGCTTGACATGTTGCATCAGTAACCGCCACACATTCTGCTTCAGTGCTAGACAAGGCCACGGTCTTTTGTTTTTTAGAGCACCAAGATACAGCTCCAGTTCCTAGCATAAAGACATTAGTGGATACACTTTTTCTGTCATCGATACATGTTGCCCAATCACTGTCTGAGTACCCCTACAGATCAACCTTAGAACCATGATGATACCATATCCCAAATTCACGAGTACCTGCAACATACTTTAGGATTTTCTTTGCTGCTCCTAAATGAAACTTGGAAGGAGCTTGCATGAATCTAGCAATCACCCCAACTGCAAATACAATGTCTGGTCGAGTATGAGTAAGATACATTAATCCCCCCACTAGACTTCTATACATAGTTTCATTAACTTTATCATCACCATCATTAACCATGTATTTCTCACCTGGAGTCATTGGAACAGGTTCAACCTTATATCCTTTCATGCCAAATTTTTCTAGTAAACCTTTGGCATAAGCACTTTGGGACAAGAAGATGCCCTGTGATGTTTGCTTCACTTCCAAACCAAGGAAGAAGTTAAGATAACCCAAATCAGTCATCTCAAATTCATTCATCATTCCTTGTTTGAAAGTATGTATAAGATCCTTGCTTGAGCTGGTATACATAATGTCATCAACATACATGAAAACATAAAGAACATCTGAATTACTTGAGTGATGAACATATAGCGTGGGCTCACTATCACTTCTTGCATAACCATGTGATGAAAAATAAGTATCAATTCTGGAATACCACGCTCTGGGCGCTTGCTTGAGTCCATACAAGGCCTTATGTAGCTTATACACTTCATTCTCGTGACCTTTAACCTCAAATCCATGTGGTTGTTCCACGTATATATCTTCGGATAATGTTCCGTTCAGATAGGCAGACTTGACGTCCAACTGATACACCAACCACCCCATCTGAGCGGCAATTGAGAGCACCATTCGAATAGTCTCAAAACCAGCTACCGGAGCAAAAGTTTCATGGAAATCAACTCCGGGTTGTTGTGAGTATCCTTTTGCCACTAGTTTGGCCTTGTACTTTGACACCTTGCCATTTGCATCAAACTTTGTCTTGTATAGCCACTTCACACCGACTACATTCTTTCCTTCTGGCAGCTTCACTAGTTCCCATGTATGGTTCCTTTCGATAGACTCAAGTTCCTTGTGCATGGCTTCTCGCCATTCTGCATGGTGTTTAGCTTCCTCAAATGTAACTGGATCAGAAATACTTAGAGCAAATTGGCAGACAGTCATAGTACCCTCATCATTATCAGAGAGATATGTCCCAGTATGATAATTTTGGAGCCAGGCAGGTGGTTTGGAAATTCTTTTGGATGGTCCCGAGTCGATGGTGGAGTTTGAAGGTGAGGTTGATAATTGTGGGAAAGGAATACTTTGGTTAGGTGATGTGATTGTGAGTTGTGAGAGGTATGAGTAGGTGAGTCTAGAGTGGGTGATGGTGACGTAGTACTTGAATTAGTACCATGTGAGTTAGTGTCAGGAAGGATATGGGGAAATGGGTTACAATAGGAGTAGTCAACATCTTCAGTACTTGTTTTAGTCTTGCTCCAATCCTATTTTGATTTTTCAAGAAACACCACATCTCTCTTTGTAGAGAACTTTTTTGTATCAGGATTGTAGAGCCTGTAACCATGCCCATGAGTAGAATAGCCTATAAAAATATTTCTTTCTGATTTGTTGTCTAGTTTTTTTCTCAATTGAGAAGCAACTAAACCATAGGCTATACAGCCAAACACCTTTAGGTGTGTGACAGATGGTTTCTTTTCATTCCAAGCTTGATAAGGAGTTTGTTTGGTTAAGGCTCTTGTAGGTGACCTGTTTATGAGGTAAATGGCTGTAGCAACAGCCTCCGCCCAAAACACATTGGGCAGACCAACATGCTTTAGCATACTTTGAGCCAGACCCATGATGGTGCTATTTTTTCTTTTTGCAGTACCATTGAATTGAGGTGTGTAGGGAGTTGTCAATTTCGTTTGATGCCATTTTGTTCACATAACTCATTAAAGTCTTGTGAACAAAACTCACCCCCTCTGTCAGGTCTAAGTACCTTTATTGATTTACCAGACTCCTTTTCAACGATAGTTTTGAAGGTTTTAAACTTTGAAAAAGTATCAGCCTTGTTGGATATGAAGTATACCCAACATAGTCTAGTCAGGTCATCAATAAATAATAAGTAGTATAAGCTGTTACCCAAACTAGGTACCTCCATGGGACCGCAAAGATCTGTATGAATGAGTTCCAGTTTCTCCTTTGCACGCCATGAGGAGGACTTGAAGGGAAGTCGTGATTGTTTCCCTATCAAACAAGCTTCGCAAGCAAGGTTTGAGGTTATCTTTGGTAGACCCATCACCATGTTCTTCGCAGAAAGCAACTTTAGTCCATCATAATGTAGGTGCCCATAACGATGATGCCATATCTAAGCAGATGCATCAAGTTTGGTAAGGGGAGTATCATGGATCAGCGTCATGCATGTTGCATCCAAAGCAAACATGTTATTATTGGCTACATCAATCTGCATGATATCCTTTCAAGATGCTCCTTTACTTTTGATGGTGCACTTCCTATTATCAAAGTGAACAACATAGCCCTTCCGCATGAGTTGTCCAACACTAAGTAGATTATATTCAAGCTTGGGTGCGTAATAAACATCATCCAGAAGCTTGAACTTGTCTACATCAGTGTTGATCTTAATAGTGCCATCCTTCCACGGCAAGTTTCTTCTTGTCACCAAGGTGTACATCTAGCTTGAAGTTTTCATCTAGAGTAACAAAATTCTCTTTCGTACCTGTCATATGATTCGAACAACCAGAGTCAACAAACCATAAATGGGTTGATTTACCTGGTTGGTTAGTGTTTGCCATTAACATGAATGCCAAGAGTAAATGTTGCTCATCATGTTCCTCGGCTTCAAGATTCTCATCATTTTCTGCTACATTGGCTTGGACTTCATCATTGTACCAGCAATCTCGCTTTAGATGCCCATATTTCTTGCATACATGACATTGGGGCACCTTGCTACGATCAAAGTTGAATCTGCTATCACGACCTCTACCTCCCCTAGGTGATGGACGTCCTCTTCTGCGACCACGAACAGCCTTGTAATCATCATGAGTTGTAACATCTTGTATTTTGGTTAACTAATAGTTAATCTCGTTTATTCTTGTAAGGACTATTTATGCTTTTTCATGAAACTTGTGGGTGATTGTGTTTATCTATTAGTTAGTCTTAATCTTTTAATGTAAAAGATTATAGTTTATCTATTAAATTAAGCATAAAAATAAATAATATGGTAAATAATATCTTATATAAAAAATAAAAAAAAAGAAAATAATAACAATGTTAATAATAAAATATTAATAATAATAACAATAAATGATAATTATAATGATAATAGTTTATAAAGAATTATTAAACTTAAAAAATGTTAAAACTTAATGTAATAAAGTTGGGGGGGTGTTTTGTCATTTTAGAAACTTATATATGGGAGTTTTTGCATAAAATAATAAACATGTATAACTTGAGGGACCATTTGTGTATTTAATTGAAACTTCAACACCATCACCCTCTTTTTCCCGTTTTTCCGGCTGCAAATTGCGGCCATTTCCCCCGTGAACTCCGGCAGCCCTAAAACCCTTTAAAACGTCAATTTACGAACCTAAAATCGTTTCCAATCGATTCATTGGCATGATTCGACACTAGAGGTGTGTAATAATCGAGTTTAATCGAGTTAAAGCTTCGGTTTCAGGCTTGAAACATTCTATTAAACTTGCTTTCAATCATCGGACCGTTTGTGCATTATAGATCAATAATAATCAAATTAATTGAACCCACACAATCATTTAACCGTTTCTACTCGATTCCTATGTACAATTTCAGTCTAAACACCTGAAATCATCGCACATAGAAACCTATTCCATCGCGAAACCGAGTCTGACTGAACTCCAGTCTTCGAGCGTTATATCTTCTAATTAGTTGAGGGCTTAGAACCGTGAGCATCACTCGAAGATTCACACAAGTTTAATTTGGTTAACATCAGCAATTGCACCTTGAACGAATTCAAGCCTCGGTCGCAACTCGTCTGCAAGTGTTCTTATCTACATAAACATCGAATCGGGTAATTAATTGTGTCCGTAGACTCGAAATCACATGGGGAATCAAAGCCCCATGTTCATTCACGAAAACAGTATTGTTTTGATCTTCGATTTTGGGTTTGATCAATCTAGGGTTCTTATGAAATTGGGGCTATTCTGAAACGAGTGTTTTTAAGATTTGAGAACCAAGTAAAACCACGGCTAAGGCCTTGGTTCACTGGTTCCCCACTCACATTCCGAATTAGAGGTCCCGGGTTCGAACCCGGCGACCTCCAATTCAATTGTTTTTGGCTTTTCAGCCTTTAAAAAAATATATAAAATTTTCTAAAAATTATAAAAAGAGTTTTGTAAACTTTGGTTATTTTTAAAAGCCATCCTATTATTTTCTACAAATTTATCACTTTAAACACCTTAACAATTTTTTTAACAAAGTTTATTTTTATAAAAATAGACTTTATATATATTGTCAAATCATGTAATTTTTATTTAATACTGTACAATTATGGATTAAATATGAAAATTATAGAATTTATATATTTTATAATTAACCTTCACAAATTGTTATAAAGGATTTAAATTCCTTAAAAATTGAGACATGACATTTTTCTCTTGGTCTAAGCATATATATGATCTCTCTAACCAACGTCATTTAAAACTCTCAAAATACCAATTTGAAACCCTAGTCTCATTTAACCATTAATTATATTAAATTGTAACCTTGTAAATATATACTTGTTTTAGGTGCGTTGTGAAGGTCTACGTTGAACATTGCTTGTTATTATTCATATTAATCACCAAATATATATTATTTGATCATGTGAGTACTTCCATACCCCTTTTTGTTTATTTCACACTTTGGGGTGAAACATGTTATCCTATTATCATTACACTTGTATACATTTTTGAGACTTGTAAACGTTATGGCAATTCCTCATGTAAGTTGTGGTTAGATGGACTTTTTGTGATTACCATGTTATGACGCTATATGTACAATCATTAACTATTGCTAGCCTAGTGAAGTCATAGATCTATAGGCAAGACAAGCCTGCTTTGGTTGATCCAAGTACACTTAGCTGATCGTATATACTTTTAAACGTTTGAGACTTGTAAAATTTTGTCGAGGTTTGATTGTTGCATTGTTCATAACATCCCTAATCACTTAATCACTAACTTATGACTTGAATTGCCATCTTTTATATATGCTATGTATTTAAAAATATGGAATGCTCACCAACATTATTGTTGACCCCTTTATTTTTAATATGTTTCAGGAAATGCCCAAGTTTGATTATCTACACATTGAAGCTTGCACATCTAGGAATGGACCTAGGTTAATAAATAAAATAGGATGAATTGTTACATTTTATGTT